>JACEVL010000008.1:1422500-1812500 GCA_020284085.1 Aporrectodea caliginosa
ACTATATATATATGTATATATATTATATATATACTATATATATATATATGTATATGTTATATATGTGATATATCATGTTATATATTGTAATTATATATATATATAGTATATATATACATATATATATATACTATATATATATGTATATATATATATTATATATAAATACTATATATATATATATATATGTATATATATATATATACTTCCATATATAACATATATATATTATATAATTACAATATATAACATATATATATACATATTATATATATAATATATACATATATATAGTATATATATATAGTATATATATAGTATATATATATATGTATATATATATATGTATATAAGTATATATATACTTCCTCCTTTGCTTGAAATAGTATTATGCAATTATTTTTTCTTCATAACATCTCGTTTTTCGCCGCCATATTGAAAATATGTTAAATATGGTGACAGTATGCACAATGTTTTTTACATAATTTGAAGCATGGTCAATGTCAGGAAAAGTCACCAAAGCAATTGTAAAAATTTCTAGTACTTCCTTTAAAAGCAGCAGTTATAACAGTCTGGGGGTAGAAATTACCCCAGGTTACCGTTCAAGGGTTAAGCGCGTAAATATGTCTGAAATCATCAGATACTAATGAGGCGAGCACGCTCACGTGAGGAAACCGTCATCGCGGCAGAATGACATAGTAATGTGGCTTTCTATAGTAATTCGACACAACTGTCTGGCAGTAAGATGGCGCATGGTAGCGGAATGGCTCTGCTCGGTCTGCAAAGCGGAGAGCACGGTTTCTGTGTTAGGACCTTTAAGCAAGTCTTTCACTCACAGTCGATTTTCTTGTGTATGGTCGATTGGTCGTGTATGCGCTTCTGAACTTTGGAATGAGGGCAATATCAAACAAAGAGTCGTACTGCATTGTTTTACATTATTTTATTTTATTTACTCCAAAAATGTATATAGCGCCCTTTCAAGATTCTTACTCAGAGGCGCTCAAGAACAGTCCGTTTACTGTAAGAACATTCACGGACTAATCCTGGCGTTGGAATACACGTTTGCTGGCTGGTTAAGCTATCTACTTAAAACGTCGGGTGTGTCTCATCTCAGACATCAGCTCTGCTCAGTCGCTGTACTCGTGTTGTTTTTGTCGTTGCTTTTGTGCTCGTTACGAATGCACCAAAAACACTGGTTCTGATTTGAGCAGACATTAATTTGAAAAAGTGGCGCCGACTAGCGTTCACCGGAAGCAGTGGATGGTGGGAGGGTTGGAGTGAAGTGGATGGAAGGAAGGAAGGAAACGGAAGTGGTGAGGGAGGGCTGCGTGGAATTGGTGTAAGTGGAAGAACCGGATTTGATGGATTCCTAAGTGGAAAGCTCCTGCCGGTTGTCATAACGCCGGCGTTCGATATTGAACTTGGCTATCGTTGGCTTTTTAGGAGGCTGCTCAGGTCTCCGAGTACTCGTTTGTATGTCTGCTTATATTCGTTTGTATGTCTGTTTATATTCGTTTGTATGTCTGCTTGTATTCGTTCGTCTGTTTGCTTGTCGCATCGTATATTTGGCTGACTGTTTCATTAATGCTCATGTATTTGGCTGTTCAGTTGTTTATTTGTCTGTTTTTTTGTATTTGGTCGTTTCTTTATATTGATGTATCTGGTGGTTTATCTGTTTGCTTTTTGTCTGTTAATGCAATTGGTTGTTTTTATGTGTATTTGTCTCAATATATTTAATAGTTTATGTTAATTTTCGTCTGTTTGTGTATTTGTTCTACTGTTGTGAACTGTTCATTTGTTCATTTTCTGTTTATTCGTTTGCTTGTGAATCTGTTTGCGGATTATGTTTGCTGACGTTCATTTGGTTTAATACTGATCCTTTTGTTTATATGTTCTTTCCTGTTATTTTTCAGGTTTAGTTCCAATTATACAGCGATACTAAATACCTTAGTTCATGGTTCCTGCGCAGTAGCTGTCTTAAGTGAGGCTCGTACCCGTACTCTGCGCGTTACAAGCAGTGTTTTCTAACCAATTAAATTAAATTAAATTAAATTCAACACTTTTACTAAAACTGAAAGTAACCTTATCGTTAACTGAAACTTAAATTCGGGTACCGTGTTCAACTTACGGTTAGTACTGCTTAGTTTAGATGCTTCACGACCCTCTGCTTTTATAGACTTCCAGATCATGAGGTTAAGTAGCGTAGGCAAGGCCGTATTTAGGGGGGTGTTTTGGGTGTTTAAACACCCCCCCCTAAATTAAAGAATGTATAGTATATATATATTGCATTTACTAACATATACGGTGTAAGAACGAAGAGCACTCATGTGAACTTAGATGATGCAGCTCTACAGTGCTTTGAGAGCTCACAACGCTCCTCCAACACCAATATAGACGGTTGACTTGGTTGCTTGTCAGCTTGTTCAAGAACGAGTAAACACCCCCCGAAACAAAATCTTGGCTACGGCCTTGAGCGTAGCCAGAAAACAATTTCGGAGTTTCCATTGGACATGGTGGCAAAAGTTAAGTTTTTCGTATTTCGCATATAAAAGCATATAAAAAATGAGACAATTAATTTCGAGGGGAGGGGGTTGAACTCGTAAACACCCTAAATACGATGAGATGATCGTATAATGTTGCCTATCGACATCAAGATGTCATTAAACAGTATTAGAATCCCCCATCCGATCGCAGAGTAATAATTGGGCAGCACTTGATAAGCGAACTTTTAATGTAAGGTAAGGTTTACATGATATTCTTTGCCAGCCGTAAGATGCAGTTAAACTCTCTGACTACTTCTACCACAACGACGCGAAAGCCAGCTTGCCGTCAAGCACATCATGCATATTAAATGCTTTAATACGACGCAAATGCGTCAAAGTGGCGCCGTCTGTCGCGGTCACTGGCCACCGGAAGGAAGCGCTTAATCTCGTCCCATCAGTTTTTCTAGCGCCTTAATATTTAATAAACGTACGCGCTCAAAAAATGGCTCCTCTGACGTCTCGGACTAAATTAAGCGTCAGAAAGATTCACACACCACCCTACAGGTCCTACAGATGTTGGCGATAGGCATATGCGTCTAAATTTAGGTTCCTTTAGGGAGGTTGTTGTAGGGGTTCGCGATGGTCAAGTGGTTACCGTGCTGGACTGTCAACTGAGACGTCGGGTTCAAATCCTGTAGGGTGTTCCAGAAAAAACTTTTTGTCGAAAGTCCTGGGTCTCATCAGCCAAAATGTTTCTTTGGTAGATGTGGAAAAATTTCAGTTTTTTCGGATGCTATTCCCATCAGTTTTTCCCATTATTTCCCCAAATGGTCCTAACTTTAGTCTTCATTTTTAGCGTACAATGCTCGTTATTTGCACGTGTGTCAATCTAGAATATTGCAAGGCTGTTAGGGGTGTCCAGAAAAATGATACATCGCAGAAACCAACCATTCCTTATTTTTCCCCATTATTCTATTCATATAATTATTGTCTAGAAAAATTTTTTGCGCAAAATGCATTTTACCCTAAAATCCTGCCACGGCAAAAGTTTTGTTTTGCTTCAAGATTTCTACTCCACCTGCGCCCCTAGACAGTTCAGCCATAATGAGTACACTGACCGTACACCGTCGGTGGGAAGATGAGACGGTGAGGGAGAGGACTGGCCACTCGCCCTCGTATGCCAATGCTAGGAAAATGAAGTCGCTAACACTTCATACCCATGATTGCCTCCGGACCAGCTTAAGGGGATGCTCTTCTAGGTTGATGGACTTATGATCGGCTTTTAGAGTTGAAGCTGCAGACAGATTTCGCGGAACCTTCATTAGGAAGACTTTCGGAATTAATCTGAAACACATCTCGAGGTTTTTTTTTAGTTCTCTGAGCAGCTTTTAAGGAACTTTTATGACTTCTGCGCCTCAATATAACATAATTATATTTATATTAATATCTAGGCCTATGTCAGAGTACTATAATGGTCGTATACCTCTCCAGAATATTCTATAGCATTATAAGGAACCAATATTATTTGTAAACCTCTATATGCGACTTTTATGTCTTATACATGTATTTTACACATGTTTATGTAAGTATGTATTTATGTATGTATGTATGTATGTATGTATGTATGTATGTATGTATGTATGTATGTATGTATGTATGTATGTAAGTATGTATGCATGTATGTATGTATGTATGTACGTATGTATGTATTTATGTATGTATGTATGTATTTATGTAAGTATGTATGCATGTATGTATGTATGTCTGTATGTATGCGTGTAGTTCACGTTCACTCAATATGTCGTCAGAATGGATGTGCATGTGAGTGTAGCATGTACGGCGTATGTAGATGCAGCATCAGCAGAAGCAGCAGCAGCAGCAGAAGTGATGGATACGATGAGGATGCGGTGGCTGAGGCTGAGGCTGAGCCACCGGATGACGCTGTGTTGCTGAGACTTATTAGTCACGTGGCGTTGACAGATGCCGACGAAGAGAAGAAGAAAAAGAAGAAGAAGATGACTTTCTTCTGCCTCCGGTCATTCTGTCAAAACGCATCTCTCAACCGACCGACTAAGCCAACGCATCAATATATTCATATATATATATATATATATATATATGTATATATATATATATGTATATATATACATACATATGAATATATATATACGAAGCACTATACACTCTTCACACGTACTGTATATATATATATATATATATAAATAGGTGGTCTACTATAGATATAATATATACATGTATAATGTGTGCATAAACCGCCAAATTTATGACTATATAATATATATATATATAATTTATATATAATATAGGCGTGTGTGTGTGTTTGTGCGTGTTTGTGTGTGTGTGTTTTTGTGTGTGTGTGTTTGTGTGCGTGTGTTTGTGTGCGTGTGTGTGTGTGTGTATGTCTGTGTGTGTGTGCGTTGGCATATATAATTGTTGGTTGGTCGCGAGCAATTTATGCATGCAGCTCTTGCTATGTTAGCGTCACTGAGCGGACGAGTCTATCGAATGCAGACGTCTGATATGATAAAATCTTAATATATAATATGTTCATCCGTTCTGTGTTAATGTCAATCTTGCAAACGGATACAGACACACACAAACACACACACAGACAAACAGATACACCCACACACGCAGGCACACGTACACACACCAACAAGTGCACACAAGCACACTCAGACATAATATACGCAGACAAACACACACAAACACACACACACACAAACAGACACACTCACACACAGGCACACGTACACACACACACAATCATATACACCCACACGCAGACATATATACGCAGACAAACAAACAAACACACACACACACACACACATATATATATATATATAGATGTATGTATGTATGTATATAAATATATATTATAATTATATCGGAATTTGTAAGATCGATAGCTTCGCGTACGGCTTCATTACTTTTAAATTATTCAGTAAATCAGCGCCATACATCATAGTTCCAGTTCCTCCTCCTCCTCCTCCTCCTCCTCCTCCTCCTCCTCCTCCTCCTCCTCCTCGTCCTCCTCCTCTTTCTCCTCCCTCCTCCTCCTCCTCCTCCTCCTTCTCCTCGATTTCTTCATCTCCGGTGTCGAAAGCAGCCTGCTTCTTCTTCGTCTTCGTCGTCTTGGCATTTTCGCCAGCGCTGCTGCTGCTGGTGCTGCTGCTGCTGTTGCTGCTGCTGCTGCTGAGAGTCGCTTCATTCAGATGTCCGCTTCGTGAGCAGTTTTATTGGTTGTGATGGAGGCATCACATTTCGTCCCCGTAATCCAACTGACAGCTTAATCTGGAGACTGGACCGACAGCTGCTGCAGCCGGGACTTCTCAGCATCTGCTGCCAGTCTTAGACTCACCCTCCACCCTTCCTTCCTACTGGCGCTATATCAGCTACTGCACTGGTTTCCTGTTTACCTGTTTCCGTTGTACTCGCTTGCACTGTTGCGTCATTTAAATAGGTCTTAAAGTTCGTACGGATATAATTTATTGGTTTCTTTCGCTGTTCATTATGCCGCATCTGCGCTGGTTATGCATTCAAGTATGTATTATGCAAATATGCATTCATGTATGTATCTATAACATAACATAATAGGTTTTTTATTGCTCCCAAAAAATTACAGTAACAAATCATCATATTTCAAATAATACTAAGTTGGGATACAAAAGGAGGACCTAAAGGGACCAGAGTCCTGCTAAGCAGGGCTACCTTTGTACCAGTGCTGTTAGGTGGAGGCTGATAACATGATGTTCAGGATTGGGAGTGAATTAAGCAACAACTGAAATGATAACATAATTACCATTGTCTAATGCTGAAAAGTTCTTTAATAAACAAACAAAAGATTAAAAGCAGTTATATATTTAAAGTTAGTAGGTGGGCACGCAGAAGTTTTTTAAATAGGAGGAGATGAGACGCGCTAAGGATGTCGGTAGGAAGATTGTTCCAAACAGTAGGACCAGTTATCTTAATAGAGAATTTGCGAGTGTTTGTGTGAGCAAAAATCGGTCTATAATTGGAGGCTGTTCTAGTACTGTAAGAATGAGTGGCATCTATGTATGTATGCATGCCTGAGTGTTTACATCAAGTCAATTAAAGCGCCTTTCCTTTACATCTCCAAACTGATGCACATTGTATTGTATTGCGACTTCTTGTCATGTTTCATCATAATACTCTGATCCGTTGTTCTTTGGAAAACAACAACATATTGTTGTCTAAATTCGTTAATAGGTCATGGATATTGGATAATTCCACCCACCGAACATTGTATCATTTGGAATCTGTTTCTAATTAGTAATCCAGCCCACATCTTTTAGAACTATCAGAGTTATGTTTACAGAGCAGGTCATTGTTAACAACATCCAATGCCTCTTCAAATTCTGTTCAGACACTACAAAGTGGACGTCAGTCCTACAGGATGCTATCAAGTTTACTCGTGCTAAAAATAAACCAGAAACAAATAATATAGTCTCAGTTAAAGCTATTTCAGATTCCACCCAAGGCAGAACGGATCCCATGGACCCTTAGTCGCAAAAATAATGCGCTGTCGGCCCTCCGATAGCGCATTATCCAATGCGCTATCCCTACACAGTAACTGCCAGATAGCGCATTGGATGACACACTGGCATAGAGAGCGAGAGGTACCGAGTTCGAGTCCCGTAGGGCGGACATGCTTTGTGGGCTGCTATTAGCGCCGTGTATATATTGCAGGCTGTCTGTTCTGTTAGTAGTTAAGATTTATGTCTTCTATCATTAATTGTGTTCTTGTGAATTGTTTAATTGTCATAACATGTAAGTGTAGGCTAAAGCGCAGTGCGTTTGTCAGGCGCTTGATTAAAGAAAAGATATTATTAAAAAAACAACTCTGCATTGTTATTGTTGAGAATTTATTAGGCGCAACTATCTAATGACTAAGCATCAGTCGATGGACCTGAGCAGTTGTCAGTGAAGGACTTGCTCAAGGTCCCTACACAGTAACTGTCTCAGGATCACTGCTGGTATCACGAAATAGAGTATCTTCCATACACGAGTATCCCCCTTAGCGAAATGGAGTATTCGGTTTAGTTGCATTATTGGCGGTTTCTAAGTGTATTCAGTCGTACTGTTTGGATTTATTGTACACATAAAATATTTTAAGTTGCTTATCTTAAGTTTGTACGTCGAATTGAATTTCATTTACTTCGTTTTGGTGATTTTGACTGGATTTTTGTCTTGGCTATCGTGATGCGCATGACAATGGGCGGATAGAATGGTTTATCCCCCCCCGGATACTCTAAACCGGTTTATTCCATCCAGGGGTTATGCTTTAGGGGGATAGAATATCTCGGAACACCGGCGCAAGGACCTACATGTATGGACGGAAAATGAGCGTCTTCTCTAAGTCCCACCCACTCAGGGACACGGGATCTTTACTTTGGTACGCATATTGATAGGCGTTGCGGTACACTAAGAAGGGTAGCATAACAAGACCGTATAAACAACTAACGATCAGGCTACTTCTATATATTATAGACTATTATTATTTATGTATTTATAGATTTTCTCTCTCCCTTTCTGTATATAGATGTATGTATCTATATATTATTTATCTATTTATAAATTTCTCTCTGTGTGAATATACACGTAGTCTCTCTATATATACACATATATATATATAATGCCCATATATATATACGTGTGTATATGTGAGTTGTTTGCATAAACATATATACTGCCGTTTCGATACCCAGAAGACGTGTGAGGGTCCGGATTTGACTGGCGTTTCATTGGTCTCCAGACAGTCGATTAAGAGCTGGAGATAGCAACAACCTCCGCATCCAATCCGATCGATTCAGATCGACCGGGATCGAAGGGGATCGATCTCTGGATCGAATCAGATCGAAGGGGGATCGGCCGAGATCGAGATAGTCATCGGCGCCACAGCCCGCACCAAATCGCTGCGACCGACCGACCGACCGACCGATGGCGGTGGCGGTGGCGCAGGGAGCCAGGGCCGGAGGAGACTGATGGAGCGATCGACGGACCCTCGGGACTCGTAGGGATGGCTTCGGACGCCTCCACAGCCGATCAAAACACACACACACGAACGGGCAGAGACCATACAGAAAACCAGCCACGGCTATATAGACACACAGACACACACACAGACGGATAGACGGACACACGTAAAGGAAAGAGAAAGAGACAGAGGCAGGAAAGCAGATAGACAGGCGGATAAATGTACACACAGGGAACAAGACATACACAGACATGGAGACAGATAACGCACATGGAAGCAGATATACACAGAGGCACACACACAAACAGATAGACGGACATGCGTAAAGGAAAGAGATAGAGACAGAGGCAGGAAAGCAGATTGATGGATAGACAAAGGTACACACAGACACACACAGACAGATAAAAGGACACGTGAAGGAAGAAGATAGAGGTACGAGCAGGAAAGCAGAAAGACAGATAGACAAAGGTACACACAGAGAACAAGACATAAACAGACATGGAGACAGATAACAGACATACGCACATGGAAGCAGATATAAACAGAGGCACAATACACACAGGCAGACTAACAAACAGATATACAGACAGGAAGGCAGATAGACAAAGTTACACACATGGAAGCACACACACACAAATAAGCAGAGAGATCAACAGACACTCGTAAAGGTATGCATAATTGCATACGGAAGCAGACATATACACACAGATTAACAGACAAACATACAAGCAGTCAGACAGCCACATAGAGACAGAAAGAGATAGAGACAGGCAGACAAGCAGATACACAAAGGTACGCACAGGGAAGCAGACGCACACAGACAAGGAGACAGATTAACAGACAAACATAAACGCTGGCAAACAAATAGAGAGACAGAAAACAGAGAGACACAAAGGTTTGTTATGAGGCTAGAAGACACTCTGACACAATAGTAGGCCTACTTATGCACAAATAAAAGGGCAGACAGAGAAACACAGACATACAGGAACCCATATAGACACACACACACACACAAACAGATAGAAGGCAGATAGACAGGTACATGTAGATAAGCAGAAAGACTCACAAATAGGTAGCGAGACAATCACGCCGGCGGAGATGCGAGCAATTTAGCAGACAGACATACCTGCGTGTATGCATGCATAAAGTCATTCAATCAGACAGATAGACAGACAAACAGACAGACAGACAGACAAACAGACAGACAGACAGAAAGACAGACAGACAGACAGAAAGACAGACAGACAGACAGAAAGACAGACAGACAGACAGAAAGACAGACAGACAGACAGAAAGACAGACAGACAGACAGAAAGACAGACAGACAGACAGACAGACATGCAGACAATCAGTCAAGCGCGAGACCGTGCAGCCGAATCAATTGTAATTGTAATTGTCATTAGTAATTTCTATAGCGCCAGTGCTAATGCATAATTCCTCTACCATAAATTTTATGCAGATCCGTGAACGCACTGATTCTCTCTCACTGACCGATTTCCACTTAAAATCAACAATCTACAGAAGGCTTATACACGCTATATCGGTCGAGATCTACGTGTTTGTGAGGGCCCGTCAGTGGTGACTACTTTGGTTCGCTAAGCACCATCTGCAAACCGCACTGCCAAGCGGTGACAATACCGGATTATAATACCTATATCAGGGATGCGAACTTTTTTAAGGTACGTGGCAAAATGTCCCTAAAACATTTTAAAAAATACCGTCACTTGCCTCTCGGAACTTTGCAGGATATAATTGTTGGTCTCGTGCAGGCTTTAATCGACAAAGTATAACAAACAATGAATTAAAGGACGTTATTTCAAGGATGGCTTTGGAATGTTTTTTATTATAAAGTCCTTCATAAAAGTAAATGTAGTTTCATACAGTGATTTAGTATAAATCTAAGCTTGAAATTTTTGGGGACGCTCAAAAGATTTGAGCGCGTGTCACTTTGGGCACGTGTGCCATAGGTTCGCCATTCCTGACCTATATCAATCTCCGGACAGTTTAGTCTCCAAAGCATTCTCCTCAACGCTATAGTGCCTGCAGTTTCCAGACACGACCCTACGAATCTACAAGCCAGATTAAGGGCTAATACCTATGTGTTTGTAATGGAACTATTGTGTAAATAAACGGAGGCGTGGAAGATGAAACCGAGAGCGATGGCTAATCAATCACAACGAAATCTCAGAGTCAATTCAACGCGTAAATTTCGTCTCTCGTGTTTGTATAATCAGTCTATTCTGTACATCGAAACGAAAGACGCAGCAACAAAGCGGCTTTGATGGAAATTAGACGCAATGATAGGAAATAGGATGATAGGTCTAGGCAAGACGGAACAAAAGCAAGAAGGCAGGAGAAGAAAAAGGTTGAGATAAGAGAAAAAGAAAATAAAGCGAAAAGAAAAAGAAAAAGAAAGAGAAAAAGAAAGAGAAAAAAGGAAAAAAACGAGAACAAAAAGAAGAAATACTACAGAGGAATTCAAAAACTGACGATAGAGCTAAAGGAAACGTCACTAGCAGAAAGAGAAAACTAAAAAAATTGGACTGAAGAAAAAAGGGTAAGAAAAGAAAGATAAACCACGGAGCAAGAGCTAGACAAACATCAAAAATAAACAAGAAAGTTGAAGTAGGTAAATTTAAATCGAAAGTGTTGAAACAGCAATTCGCATTAAATTTATTTTGATAAAATCTAAGTACACAGCTTGAGGACATTCTGAGCTATTGCACAATATTAACCTTTCAAAAATTATGTTACGCTTCCACATCATTCAATAACTGTATAAAAAAATTGCAGCACTCGAGTTCACTGGGTGCATCAGTTGTCCAACAGGAAAGAGATCTGGACGATGGCAATTTTTAAACATACAGATATATGCACATATATCCGAGATGACAGACAGCGCAGCTGCTGTCCACGGAACTGCTCTCGCCGCTTCCCTTCCGTTTGTTTGCAATATGGCCTTTTGCGGATAAGATGAGAAGAAGATGGAGAAGAAGATGTAGCAGCAAAAATAGTAGTATCAGTAGGCCTAGTAGTAGTAGTAGTAGTAGTAGTAGTAGTAGTAGTAGTAGTAGTAGTAGTAGTAGTAGTAGTAGTAGCAGCAGCAGCAGCAGCAGCAGCAGCAGCAGCAGCAGCAGCAGCAGCAGCAGCAGCAGCAGCAGTAGCAGTAGTAGCAGTAATAGTAGTTGTTGTTGTAGTAGTAATGGTCGTAGTGGCCTTGTAGTAGAAGAATGAAAAATGAAAAATGGAAGAAAAACAAAGAGCAGAATTTATCCTTGGCTAGTCAGAGACGTAGGTGGATTGGAAGAGAAGGCAAGAGAGATAGGATGTAACTTAGGTATTCAAAGAAGTAGATATAATCTGTTTCTTTGAATAATTATAAGAAGAATGGGCAGAAACAATAGGATGCATTCTAGGCATGCTAATTTAAGAAGCAGGTGGATAGGAAAAGAAGGCAATAGCAATAGCATGTAATCTAGGCATTCAATATGATAAAACCATGGTGTTCAAAGAAGTAGATGGATAGGAAGAGAAGGCAAAAGTAATAGGATTTAGCTTATGCATTCAAAGTTGATTAGAAGAGAAGGCTCGATGAATACATGTATGATAAAACCCTGGATGTTCAAAGAAGTAGTTGGATATTAGAAGAGAAGGCAGAGGGAATAGGATGTAAGTGATGAGCATATGTTAGGTCTAGAGGCGATCAATAGACGGAGGACGCCTTTAGAACGCTGACGACAACAGCCCGAAGACAGAGACGGACGGACGGAGAGAGAGCCATGCGGCGACCGACCGACCGACCGACCGACCGTCCGTCCATCCGACCGTCCGTCCATCCGCCCGACCGACCGACCGACCGACCGACCGACCGACCGACCGACCGACCGACCGACCGACCGACCGACCGACCGACCGACCGACCGACCGACCGACCGTCCGTCCGTCCTGCCCCTCCCATCTCTGCTACTAGACCGTCTCGGCCGGAGACACACGACTCAGCCAACGTCCACCGCTCGACAGGCGGCGATGGGGCGCTTGTCTGCCTCGTTGTCTGTCTGGCTGTGTGCTTGATTGGCTACCTGTGTGTGTTTGCGTGTATGTCTGAGTGATTAGCTACTTGCATATCTGATTGTCTTTCTGGGTGGCTGTCTGATTAGCTGCCTCCGTTGTTTCTGGGTGCTTGTCTGTGAGTTTCTATGCCAAGCCGTCAAACTGTCAGCATGCCTGGCCAATCGACTGTCGTTGGCTGTCGGTCTATTCTGTCCCCTTGCTACTAGCTGCATTTCTGTCTGGTTTTCTGTTTTGGCTGGTTGCTTGTTTGAATGACTGGTTTGGAAACTGGCTGGAAACGACAAGTACCACTGTCAAGTGGTTTGAATTGCAAAGTGACCGACTGTTTCAAGATACGACTTTTGACTGTGTGAATGTGTGAATCGATGACGGGCTGGTTGTCTGACATACAACCTATCAACATGGCTGACTGAATGACTGTCTGTCGGACTGAGTAGCTGGCAGTTTGACTGGCTAATAGATAGTCTGACGGGAATGGTTTTCTGATATGGCAGCCTGGCGCTTATTTTGCTGGCAATTTGACTGGCCGGAGTGCTTGACTGTCTGGAGTCCTTGACTGTCTGGAGTGCTTGACTGTCTGGGATGCTTGATGGCCGGCAGTCTGACTGGCTCGGATGCTTGGTTTGCTGGCAATCTGACTGACCTGGATGCTTGACTGGCTGGCAATCCGACTGGCTTGTGGGCTTGATTGGATGACAGTCTGACTGTCTGGGGTGCTTGACTAGCTGGCAGTCTGACTGGCTCGGGTGCTTGATTGGATGACAATCTGACTGTCTGGGGTGCTTGACTAGCTGGCATAGTTATCTGACAGGTTACGGATCCTATTGGCTGGTTGTTGGACTGATTGGTTGATTAGATGAATGGCGCCAGTGACACAGTGGCATAAATCACGTTCGATTGGAGATCGATGTCTGACTGTTTCCGATTAAGGAAGAGTTGATGGAAGACCGTGCAATCACTTCCTCCATCTAACTACATCGCATGACCAACGACTCCTCCTCTGTCTTCGTCTTCGTCTCTTCTATCTACGTCTATATCTGGACGGTCGTCATACGCCGTATTTAGGAAACATCGCAACGGACCAAGGACGCCGTCGCCGCCTGGCAGCAGCATATTGCAGAGCAGAAGAATCAACGTCTCTCTTATAAGTTTATTCCGGTTGGTTGTAGGGGCAGTTGTTATATGCTGCCCGCAGAACGGTTTAATATCACCAAAGTCTGTTCATTGCATTTCATGTATCTAAGTGTGCATGTATGTATGTGTGTTTATTTATTTATAAGTAAGTAAGTAAGTCTATCCTTTATTGGAACTAACTGCTAACCGCACTTTGCTTTACATTCTGTAATCTACCTAGTGGTCATAGGTGTATGAGCGTGTGAATGTGTGCGTGAGTGTACGAATGTTGATTTGTATGTGTATTGGACATATGAACCTGCCTGAGGGCAGATAACGTGAAGAAGGTATGTATGTGCGTACATATAATTATATCTATGCATATTATTTGTATATTTATATGTGTTTGTATGTATGTGTGCATACGTTCATATGTGTAACGTTTATGTATGTATGACTACATGTCGGTATGTACAATTGTACATTGCATTTGTGTCTGAACGTACACAGATTTTTATGTTATGTATATAATTATATGCATGTGCATATTATGCATATATGTTCGCTATATAAATACTGCGAATGACGAAGTTTACAAAACGTCAGTATTACAAAACAGTAATGTAAAGTCAGACAATTCGTTTGGCACGGTCTTATGACTGAGTTCAACGACAGTTCTCACATTGTGTAGCATTAACTTAATCTGCTCTGGCGCCAACACACATCGTGCATTTCAGTCAAACTTCAGATCACCTGAGTCCGTCTAATGGTCTCTAGTGTCCCATTATAGCGGTTACTAGTCTCGATCTCTTCCTCAGTCGGTTTACGTTCAAAACCGCGATCACAAAACAGCGATCGTCAAAACCGCGATCACAAAATAGCGATGCACAAAACAGCGACTGCATAAAATAGCGATCATCAAAACAGCGATTTCACCGATTTATTATAGAAAGTTTTAAATGTATCACGAAGTATAAATAATATTATAACAAATGTGTAATGTAAAATTTGAAGACTCCAATTCCACGAAATTAGTCCAATATACGTCGATTAGTGTAATCGCCGACGATGCTTTTTATTTTGTCTGCAGTTTCTCTGTAGATTCTTCGAGATGGTTTCGTATTTGTCCTGCGATGTAGGCCTACTTAACTACAACATTTTAAGTTCAATTAAGTTCGTATTCAGGACCAATCAACGCTGTCATTTCCGCTCTCAGGGGCCGTCCATAAATGACGCTATTTTGGCCGATTTTAACCCCCCTTCCCCTCGTCACACTTCGTCACAAAAAGTAAGACCCCCTCTGAAAATGACGTCACAAAGCTCTGACCCCCCCCTAAAACCAATTTCCATGGCGAAGCAAAATGCACCTTCATGGAACAAATAGCGAAAGCATTAGTATTTTAAAATCTAACGGTGACCAAATATTGAAATAATTAGAAAATTATTAATAATGGTGCCCGTATACATTAAAATAATTAAAAAATAATGAAAATTTAATCGTCAAAATTAGTGCTGTTATTATTAAAATTAAATTGTTGTTAATTGTTAAATTTAATAACATAGACCGGGTGTGACGTCACACTACTCAGACCCCCACCCCCATGTCACACATCGTCACAAATTTCCGACCCCCTCCCCTAGGTGCGTGACGTCATTTATGGACGGCCCCTCACTCCAACAACTTCAAATGATTTAGTAAAATAATAAACGCTAATTAAGTTCGCAATCAGGACCAATCAACGTAGGCTACATTAAATAAGTCAATCTTCGAATTTAATCGCTGTTTTGATGATCGCTATTTTATGCAGTCGCTGTTTTGTGTATCGCTATTTTGTGATCGCGGTTTTGACGATCGCGGTTTTGTGATCGCGGTTTTGAACGTAGACCCCTCAGTCTTTACCCCTTTTGCTCATGTTTTTAATCTGTTATCGTATTGACTACTGCAATACTCTCCATGTGAGCCTCCCCAAAGTGCGTCTATCTCCCTTAAAATCGATACTGAATGCAGCTGCCAGTCTAATAGCCCGCCTCCCCCCGTTTCTACCATATCTCGACCTATACATGACCGAACACCCTCCACTAACTCCCTCTTACTGCTCTTATCCAATATAAGGTTCTCATCTTCATCTATAGATCTTACTTAGCTCCTAAATACCTCTGTGACTCTATTCGTCGGCCGATCTCCCTTCTTCCTCTTCGATCTCTGGATCGCCTTGATCTTTTTTGTCCCTCGTGTGAGGATTGCCATGGCTCAATCCCGAGCCATTGCTTGCATTGGCCCTACAGGCCTACAGTGTGGAATGTTCGCTCTAAGACAGTTCGCTCTAAGATTCTGTAAGAAGGTCTCCATCTTTCCGCTGTCTTAAATCCTGTCTTTTCTTTCTGTATAATCGCATTGGGAGCGCTTCTGACTGGCGTTGGCAGTCGTCTCCCTCGCCATTTGATCTTCACACTGACAATGTACGGTGAGTATTATAGGCATTTGAACTAAGAAGAATAACCTCTTCAGAGCATTTCGTTCTGTAGAATCGGAACCTTGACCGGTCACTAAACGCACCTCGTCATTAACCAGTAACTGGAAAACGTGTTATTTGTCTAAAGGCTATTCAGACATTCCTATAGCAATGGATATCCCGGCATATGGCATCAACCGACCATTATTATGCCAGCTGTCCATCTGTCCCCTGGGGAATCTCATAGGCGTCACCACGGCTGTGGAGATTTTGCGGATTGGGTGTAGCAACAGGTATTGCAACTCTCAGGCCGAATTTCCTCGTCAAACTCTGAGGTTATGTTGTACGTTATCAACCATTGCTTTTACTATCCATAAGTGTGATAGCTTTTTAACGTTTCGCGAATGTCGACAGCAGCTGCTGGTTGTGACTACAGCTAAACGAACAGGTTCACTTCACCTCTTGCTGCATGTATCTCTCCACCGGATTTTCACTGAAAACTGAAAACACTGTGCTGTCACAAATCCCACCGCTTCACAAATCCTACCCCGATTCCTCCGATTCCTCTTACCTCTATCGTCGTTTCAATTCTAAACATCCTCCACCTTAGTCGTCTGACTGTCTGCTGCCACTGACCTCTATGGATCTTGACCTGGAACCGATGTTGACCTTACCTGCCTATTGATATTGCTTTGACTGTGAATAGACTATTTAGAAGGAGATTCAAAATGCTTTGAAGACTTTTATTGACACAGTCATGTTTTCCAGTCTGCACATCGGAAGCAAGTTCCACGGCAACTCTTTGCAGAGCCTAGATGGACTCTGACTGTTCACGGTGCCTCGATAAACGTTAAGGGCGTGATCCATTAACCCTGAAACACGTACAGTTGGGAGAAGGAATGAGACTTAGGAGCTAGAATACATGGCGAAACGACTGAGCCTATCACCTCTAATTCATTTAGTCATTCGTTCAATCAAGCATTCAGTCAGATATTCAGTCATTAAGTCATTGAGCCATAAATTCACACATGCATTCATTCATTCATTTTTCTTTCTTTCAATCAATCATTCATTTCTTCATTCATATTGGTTCTTAAAAGGTGTGCAAACGTCTTGTTGCAATTGTAGTCACAAGTAACTTCAGTTGAACAGGTATCAACGTAATATTTTCACATGGTTTCACCTGAAACGAATGAGACATACAAGTCGTATGGACAAAGATAAAAGAACCAACCAAGTGATGAACTGGATCCCTGAAGGGAGTAGAAGGGTTGACAGGCCAGGAATGAACTGATCGGAGACCGGAGATTATCTGGGATGACTGGAGGTGTCTTGGGATAAGAGGAGGAAGAGTGGCAATGGACAGAGATGAATGGAAAAGATGCAATGTCCATCTTCCTTAGCCTCGGCATATGTGGGCGAGCGGCCAGCATAGAACGAGTATGCGCAGTTGCGCATATTACGAATAATTATTAAGATTTACATAAATTGATGAATATTGACGAAATTTTAAACTGACCAACGCTTATTAGTTTTTTTTAATTTTTTCTCATTCTTAGTTCTTCAAAATTCAGGAATAATTGTACAAAATTCAGTGCCAAAAACTAGGCATTAGAACAAGAACAGTTACATGTTGCAGTTACTCATCTTATATCAGTAACTTCACTTAGTTTAAATCAGTAGTCTCAAATTAGTTCGTAAACAAAGCGGAAACAGTGATGTCATCAACGAATACTTGCGAATATTTACAATTATTAAAAATGGAATAATATTCACGAATATATATTTACGAATAGTAAAGCCTCAAGTCACGAATTCTCGTTCTATGGTGGCCTCTTACCGTCTCATCATTCCGCCGACATTGTACGGTCAGTGAACTCAGTAGCCTATAGTCGAGTTGGCTAGGGACGCAGGTGAAGCATAAATCTCGACATAACTTTCTGCCCTGGCGGAGATTTGAACCTCCAACCTCTCGGTTGACAGTTCAGCAGGCTAACCACTAGACTATTGCGTCCTAACTAAGTAAGTCAACCAAATCTGTGAATACTTAGCTCCAAGATACAAAAGAAATCTCTGGTGGTGCCGACCTTGCGCCAGTCGCTGCTTCAGAGTTCTACGACATGCCAATCTTTGTTACATGAACTACACGATATAATTAGTCATCGCTCACCTTCGAAGAGCAGTTATGGGCAACTACCAGTGCAGACGTACCTTAGAGCTATACAATTAATACCAATTGCATCATGATTGCTTTCAATCTAATCTAATATACGACTATGCAGCCGATGGGTTAAAGCAGGGGTGGGCAAACTACGGCCCGCGGGCCAGATCCGGCCCGCCAATGCTTTTTATCCGGCCCGCCAACACATTTAATCCGGTCCCCACAATTCTTCAGAAAAGTAAAAAGTCATAAAATTCAGACCGCAAGAAAAATTCCTAATGCTTTGTTACTTGCTATTCCAGTGTGTATTATTCGCAACCACTTACATTCTGTGAACAAACATTTTCAACTATGAAGATATACAAATCCATGTACCGCTCTCAGTTAGCTGATCTAAACTTGAACTCGATAATACGAATGTGAGCTTAGACTCGCTCTCTTTCTCATGACGTGCTAGAGGCTCTTGTGCAGGCTTTTGTTACTAGTCGGATTGACCACTGTTGCTCGATCCTTGTTGGTCTCCCCTTGGAGTTCTGGCCTCTGGGGCGACTAGATCGGGTTCTGCGTTCAGGTTGCTCGGCTTATTGTGCGAATTCCCAAATTCGGCGTGATGTGTTGCACTGGCTGCCTGTGGCCCAACTGATATCATATCGATTCGAATGCTGGTTTGGTTTCACGCTGCATCCCAGGTTGTGCTCCATCTTACCTGGGTGATCTCTGCCACCCAGTGTCCGACGTCGTAGCACTTCGTGGAGGAGGGAACTCCTAGTTCCACGGACTCGCTTGGCTGCTATCCAGTGCCGAGCTTTCTCGGTTGCAGGCCGCTCCATCTGGAATGACCTAACATCGGAGTTGCGTTTGCTACCTCTTACCAATCTAACTGGTTTTTATAAATCACTCAAGTCTGTTTTCTTTAGCTGTGGTTGGGCTGGGAACATCCTGTGTAGGTTTGTTGAAGGGGCGCTTTTTAAGTGCCAAGAAGTAATGAATGAATGAATGAATGAATGAATGAAGCTAGTGCAATCACTCTGAATAAAGGGAAAATTGTTATGCATGTTCAGAGTTGTATACATCTCATAATTTACAGCCAAAGTATAGTTAATTTTAATGCAGTAAACTTTTTTCATTTTAGTGGTTATTAAAAGTTTAATTTTTTTACCTGGCCCTCCGAAGTTTTTTGGCGTTTAATGTGGCCCAATGTGCCAAAAGTTTGCCCACCCCTGGGTTAAAGCATTCGGTTTGCACTGTGAGGAGTATAAGCCTACGGGGTTCGAAGCGTTTGCTGTGTAGTGTGTAGGCCTACGGAACTTGAGCAAGTCTTTAAAGCGTAGTTGATCAGCGCCATCGATGTTCTGTCGTATTGTCCCGTGCACTTATGAACTGTGGAAGGAGGGCAGTGTCAAGAACAGTTGTATTGTATTGTACAATCTAACTAATCTGCAGACGTTTATTATTACAATAGCGTTGTTGTCAAAATGGATATTCCACAGACTACAGACAAAGTCGTGAGAAAATCTGGTTCAACTTCTGAATAGTATGCTTAATAGCATTAGCAATTGCAAATTTATATAGCGCCACTTCCAGAGAGACTCATCATAGCCTCTATCAATAATAACGACATACATTCTGCTTAGCCCTGCTCTTCCAGAGTACCGATCTCTCAATTGCAAGCAAAAATAAATTGCATTAACCCTAGCTTCCATGTAATGTAATGTAATGTAACAAGACATTTATATAGCGCCACTTAAGAGTCTTACAGAAGCGCTCAACACGTGGCCATCAAACAGCTGAAAAAGTACCTAATGTACTTAACGATTGCATTCATTTCTGTAAATAAATTTTTGAGCGACACTTGGAGACAAACTTCGAATTAGCACCAAACGAAAATACATTTGTTTACATGCTTTGGCAGAAGCTCCACAAAAACGTTAATCCGAGGTCGAGGCACAACAGAGCAAACACTGCAATCGCTCCTCTGCTCTCAGCGTTCGTAATCGTAATTGTAATCTCAGAATGTATAGAGTGCTACTTAAAACCTAAGCTCGGTTTATTCACGAGCGCCGCCTCGTGCCAGATGGGGTTGTCCGGAGATACCAAACAGAGGAGGAGAAAGAAGAAGAGGATGAGGAGAGGAGGAGGAAGAAGAAGAAGAGGAGGAGGAGGAGGAGGAGGCGGAGGAAGAGAAGGAGGAGGAGCTACTAAGACGAGTGTCGTTTAGTACGAGAGAGATTTGAAGGCGGAGAAGTGGGTGGATCAGGGTCGGAGTTCTTGAAGAGGCGAGACTTTAATTTGGATTGGAAAGCTTAAGGACTGATAGATTGAGGGTCTTGATGAAGACGTATTTGCGTTGATGGTCATCCAATGGTTTAAATCTAGCGATTGTTTGCTTACGACTTATCGAGGGCTTCCTAAAATGGCTTTGTAAAAGTCCAGAGACTAATTTAATCGGCGCTGACATTGATACGATGCAATGTTGTGCTGCATAGTGTAGCTGAGCAGAGTCGCATTGAAGTTTTAGGAGTTGGGTCAAATGCCTCTACCTATAAAGTTAAAATATTGAAATATATCTGGGCGATTGCAACGTTTTGTGCAAATGAAACAGAGCTCAATGTGATGCACTGCATTATCCAATTCTGAATATTTTAATGTTATAATGTGATTAATGTTATGGACCTAAACAGTTGATATGTTTGGCTTTAGTTCACAGAAGACTTGCTGTTTATCATTAGACGCTGGCTACGAAGGCTTTAAATAATGTTCAGAAATTAAATCACCTTTTATTACATTACGGCTCAAGAAACGGTAGACTAGAAAGTGTAAATTAGGAAAGATAATTTCTGGTCAATGGTCATGTATATTTTGTAGATGCATGTAGAAACGATGTTCAATTTCAGGAGAGAATCTGTTCTTTTTATGGAAATGTGCAGGTATCAACACAACTATTACAGAGCCTGTTAGGTACCACGTATAGCAACATGTGGTAAGATATATCGTAAAACAAAATAAGGTAGCCAGTCGCAAGGTAATGGGCGTATTTAGGGGGTGGTTTTACGGGTTCAAACCCACTGAATAAGTTTACGAAAAAAAATTTACATGCTTTTATATGCAAAATACCAAAAAATGAACGTTTGCGACCATTTCCAATGGAAACAACCTCCCCCGAAATCTTAAATCCCTCCGAAATTTTTTTATGGCTGCGCCCATGCAAGGTATGATATGGTACGATAAAAACTTTTCGGGTAGGTCAGTAAAGCTTGTAGTTAGGTAAGATAAGAAAAGAAAAGGTAATGTAAGATGAAGTAAGTTAGGGCAATAGAGCGCCTCAAGGTACATGTATGTCAGGTGGGAATATAGGCTACTAGAGCAGGTAAAGACAGGTAAGAAAGTTAATGCAACGTAGCATTTGGTGAATCCAATTACTGCTGTTGTGTTCGTGTCTTGAACCATAAAATCGTCCGTATAAGATTATGTTCGAAGTCGACAGACTAATGCTTTGGCAGAACGGATTCTGGAGGTTGTATGCCATTAAGGAGGAGCGACATAAATACACACATCCATACATGCATACACACATCCATCCATACAAACATATATACATGCATACATACATACATACATACATACATACATACATACATACATACATACATACACACATACTTGCATGCATTCATACCTACATACATACATACATAAATACATAGGCCTACATACATTCATTCATACATACATTGATTTATTCATGCATACAAACATTGTCTAAATACATAGTCATACATACGTTCATACATACATACATGTACACAGATACGTACATACATGCATACTGTAGCTGTACCAGCAAAACTATCATGAAATTCGATATGTCCAGCATGATACTTGTCATTATTTTTAGAATTTAGAGTAAGGTTTTCTTTAGAATTGACCATCGATTGACTCCTTGTGCATAACGATATAATAACGCTGAAGAAGTTCCCGAATTATTAGTCAAAGGTTATTAAAAGATGCTATATATTACGTGTCTTGAGACATGCAAATATACATAGATATATGCATGAATACATGCACGCATAAACACATACAGACATGCATCCTTACATGAATGTATGCATATGTACATTCTGAAACAGACTTCTACGCAATCTGCGACATGAGCTCCTTCTCCTTTCTTTGTCTCTATTCATCAAACGCTTGAAGACCATTCTATTCGATCAGTGGTCTTTTACGGTCAGATCTGGAACACAGCTGAAGAGCTTTCATCTATAGGCGCTGTATAAATGGGCACTTACAATGACAATTGAAATACACTCATACTATACATACCTACATGCATTATTAGATATTTTCTACCAATCACTTACATTCTTACAAGACGATCGCATTATTTTAGAAGTATAGAACTTACGTTTCCTGGTGGTTCGTCATGCTTGTATTGTGGTTGTTGTTGTTGCTGTTGTATTCATCATAGCTGTTATCATCGAAGTTTTTATTTGCTTTGACGAAGTCCTTCGAAACGGATAAAACAACGACAAGACAAATCGTCAGGTACTGAGAGGCAATCATTTTGCTGAGTCCTTGGTCGAACATCCGACTCAAAGCGCCACTCCCTTCTATAGGACCTAGATCGACTGAAAAGCCCGTCTGGATTCAGCAGCTGGCTGACTGGTAGATGACGCTTCTGTTTCTGCGACTCGCTCTATTTTCACAGACGGAGGTGACGTCGACACCGTCACCGCAGACAAAGCACAAAAGACGGAAACTCGGGTTTGTTTTCAGCGCGTTTACTTCCCGTAACTGAGAGGTGAATAAGATCCTGGTTGGGGTTGATTAGGACCGGGATTCATGCGGAAGAGGAGGATGAGGAGGATGCGGAGGAGGAGGGAAGCGCCCATCTCCTGACTGCCATCCGCCTGTTTCGAGCTGTCTCCCCTTCCTCCACTTCTTCTCCAACTCCCTGCGACGATATCGGTTCCATCTTGGCGACTATGCGACCGTCAGCATCGACGTGATCCCGACTGCGAGGGGCTCGGATGACGCTGCTGCTGCTGGCCGTTGAATCCCTGCCTCCTCACCAGCTCTCGGCCGCCTGATGATGCTTGTATAGATGGCTATGCTGTCCTAATCCGCGTCTTTCTCGGCCCCTAGCAACGATGAACATCGCCCGCCTTACAATGGCCGTCGCCGCTGCTGATGCGGCCGCAGCTTGCGATGCTTTCTGTGATGCTGCTAATGCTGCTGCTGCTGCTGCTGACCACGATGGAGCCTGTGGCGGTCCTGCGCGTCACTGGCTCCCTCCTTCCAGTCGACCAAGGCTGTGCCGGACTCCGAGGAGCGCAAATTAAATGAACGCCGTGCAAAACTATCCACACGTTAATTGTTGGTCAACAGTTCAGATTGCCGACCTAATGATGTTTAGTCTTCAACTGAGATCTGCTACTTGCGGCTTAGAACTGTCATTGTCTATTTCGCCTCGGTCTAAGTAACCGATCTCTGCTTGTTTCATTGAGCTACATCTGCCGTCAATTTTCATTTTGCTGTATTGTAGTGCAGTCCCGTACTGTCGATGGCAACATGGAAACTTCGTCGTGATCGGGTCCCTCATACTGGAACATGCTTCATTGCAATTTGCAGCATGAGTTTCTTCTCATTTCTCTGTCTCTATTTCAAAAGCCCTGAGGACCATTCTGTTCGATCGTGGTACTGTGCATGTAAGCACTTCTGGAGTATATCTGAAGAGTATATAATGCATGCAAATCAATAATGTTAACAATTTTAATCACAACACCCAAAAGCACTTTTGCACTTTTTCTACAGACGAAACCATTCCAGAGACTAGCCATTGTAGCACAGTGTTTCCCTGATTCCTATATTCCTCAGGGATCATAATTATGTACCTACCTTGAGGAAATATAATAATAAGGCTAATAATAATAACAACAATAATAGTAATGTCACGAAATCATAATAATCTCAATCGTAATTTCGAGACATGTGCAGATCTCAAGGAAAGGAAAGTCGCAGAAGCCAACTTATACGAAGGTGGTCAGTCAAATAGGTAGGTAAGGTCAGATGTTTCAGTTGTTCTGCCATAACTTTGCCTTTGTTACAGGTGGCCCATTAGCGGGACCTAGGTCCCTTAGGGTCGTATTCCTTTTGATCCCCTTTGTCTGTTTTTTCTTTCTCTGTTGTACTTGCTTTTCGTTGTTTGGGTTCAATAAAATTTATGGTTATGGTTATGTTATGCGATGACATGACGCCATGTTGAGAGCTTTGCTGATTTTTGAGCAGCGCTATATGAATGTTCGATTACAATTACAATTACAATAACATGCATACACGGCATCTTTAAAATCTCCACTGATTCTAGTCATCATCTCCGTTGCGAGCAAACCATTTTGTGACACCGTCGCCGCTCAACGACGCCAGGAAGAAATCGTAACGATTCTTTTCGGCACAGCAGCTGCGCTCAATAACCGACGCAAGACGGACGGATGCCAAGAGGGGCTAACAGTCGCTCGCTCGCTCGGCTTGCCTGTGGCGATGGCAGGCAGGCTGCCGCTGGTCGTCCTCGATCGGCTGCGGCGGTGCGGCTGTAGTAGCGGCGGCGGCGGTGCCGGATGGCGGCAGAGCCTGCACGGTGGAAGCCATCGCTGATGCTGCAAAGACGATGTGCGGATCTATGGCGCTGTGTCGCCAGCCACTGAAACGGCGTAATTGGCGACCAATTAGGGATAGGTGATTCGCAGAGGGAGGACGAACGGTTGAAGGGAACGGCGATGACGGTGTGTGTATGGCTTCAGGTAGATGACGTGTCTAGGGTCGTCTAATAATATATGGCTGGTAGTGGGATGGTTGTAAACGGATGGGAAGGGCTGAACAATCATGGTGTACGGTCTTAGGGAGATATATTTTAAGATCGTACAGTATAATATTTGAGACGGGTTTCTTCAAATGTGTTGTGACCCTTGTGGGATGGTGGTAAAAAACAAGGAATAACTCATCCAACCGACCATGATGTTTTTTTATTACAATTTTACTTGAAGCTATCATTGATTGATGCATTTGGACATAATGAAAGAGTCGCCATAGAAGTCATTCAATTACATTAATTTGAATGAATTTGGATTAGATTGGATTACATTGAAAGGGATCTGATTAGGATTAGATTGGATTAGGTCGAATGGAATTGGATTAGATTTGAGAATGGAAATTCAAATTTGTCATTTTCACTGTGTATGACGAAAAATCAAATTGCTGTGCTAGCAACAGGCCCGTGAACACCAAATCCTCAATCCGCTGTATTATAGGTTTTTGATTAATGACGTCACTTTATTACTTTTGCTCTCTCACACACACACACACACACACACACACACACACACACACACACACACACACACACACACACACACACACACACACACACACACACACACACACACACACACACACAATCTCTGTCTGGTTTCTGGTCTGTATTTTTTCATCAGCAATCTTTTTCCCGCTCTGCCAGTCGGTACACGGGAGATACATTTGATTTAAACTTATTTAATTAGTTTTGCTATTGTGACTGCACCATACCTCAGAGTGGAGGAGGGCTTCGGGTTTTCCGCCTGGTTTTTGAGGCAGGTAGCGCCGGGCTAAACTGGGTCTTGGCCACCATGATAAACCTATTGGTCACTTGCTCACACGTCCCGGTCCAATGGAAGACTGCTATAAAGCGTCCTAAGGCAAGGGTGCCGGGCCCTGCGTCGCCCAGCAGACTACAGACCGATATCAGTACTTCCGGTCCTGTCATGATAGGTCGAGAGGATAATCGCTCAAACTTTCCTCTACCCAAACTTCAATGCTATGCCTTCGTAGCTGTCCTTTGAGGGCCAGAACGGCGAGAACGCCTCCCGCCTCAAACGGGTAAACAACAGCGCTCCGACCTCCATTCTTCAAAACATCTCTTCTCTACTTACCGAGAGTGAATATGTACTAGTAATCCCAATGTTCGCAACAAGGCCTTCGACTCAATCCGATACTCGGCGATAACAGTCTCAAAGCTGAACCTCCCTGACAATAATAATATATAATTGGCTGGTTAATTTACTTGCAGGATAGGAGCCACGTCACGAATTTCTGGGGGTAGTAACCTCGCCAGTCAGGACGAACAATGCCCGTGTCGTCCAAGGTTCTGTGGTGGGCCCTGCGGAGTTCGTGATTGGAACCTTAGATCTTCTTCCTTCATCCCTAACATGCACAAAATCGTCCTGTAAGTTATTCCGATGACTCGTATCTCTTGATCCGATCTAGGCACATCAACACGAGCCAGATTGAGATCACTAGTACATAGCCAAAAGAAACTAGCACACATCATCGAATGTACAACGCATAAAAACCTCAGAGTGAACCTTACAAATCCACGAAATGGCCATTGTTAAACTATGAACTCACTTGCTCAGTGTCCGTCTATAACATGAGTGGCGCGGTCAAAGTCCATCGTGGTCCTCGGAGCAATAAAAGACTAAAACTGTACATCTCCGAGCACATCGATACGATCCTGGGCTCGTGCTCTGCCTCGATGCATGCCATGAGGACCCTCCTGGTACGCGAAGCTACCATCAGGCCATACATGACATCAGACGGTGTACTACGATAGCGCGGCTTATGTATGCCTCCCCGGCCTGGTGGGGGTTGGCCAACGAAGAAAACCGGCAGCGGTTGGAGTGACTCGTGAGGAGACTCAAGCGCCCTGGATTCCTTCCTTAGGACGCCCCTTCAGTTGCCAGTCTTGCAGGAAAAGCCGATGACCAACGGTTGTCATCGGTCAAGCGAAACCCGTTAACCCCCACGACGTCCTACATCCGCTGTGCCCGGGGCCCAACACCAACCCGTCTTAGACCTCATCAATTCGCCATTCCCTTCAGGGCACCAGATACCTCATACCGCGATTACTGTTCAAGGACGTCTATTAATCTAATAATTAAGAGGGATACCACACACACCTAATCAATCTAAACCTCAACATTAAATTAACGATTCCAACCACAGCTCTACACTCGATAATGACGGGAATATTGAAATTCCGTCACATTTATCTGATTTTTAGACTTAGCTTCAAGGAACAGCTCTTTGTAAGGTGTTTCGTAATGTCACCTCGAATGTGAAATAAACGAAAATACAATAATATAATAACAATATAAGTTTTTGATTAATGACAATACTTTATTACTTTTGCTCACATGCTCAGCTCTCTGTCTGTTTTCCGGTTTTTTGTCTGTTAACAAAATATTAAAAAGTACGAAGTCCTTTTAACCATGTTATGTGTCATCAAAATGTAATAAGAAGCGAGAAATGGACAGTGAATCAAGGTCGTTCCGCGACATATGGACTTATATGTATTTTCATCAATAATCGTTTTTCTTGAGATACCAGGCGGTACACAGGAGAGACGATTGATTTAAACTTAATTTGGTTAGCGTTGTTATTGAAAGCTTACTATGCGCTTGACATGGACTTGTTTTAAATACCAGAATAAAAGTTAGTTCTTAATGCACAAATGCCTAGAAACTAGAAAACATTGACCATAGGCTTAAGGTTTAACGAAATTTATGTGATGTTCGTGACTAATAATGAAGATAAAAAAATTAAGTGTTTATAAGCCTAATTTTCCTGTTTGTATGCCAAAAAAAATGCACCAGTTGATATAGTTTAGCCAAAATTTGATGGGGATAGGCACACCGAGCTCCTCCCATACCCTACCTCCATGTTGCTCAGGCGCTTTCAGCACTTTGGCCAACCACTTCCTGGAAAATATTGCCACTGGCTCACCATTAAAAATGGTTTTGTGGGTGAAGCTTTTGGTAATGGCATTATAATCCCATTGGTAAAAAAATGGCTAATTTGAGTTCCGTTTAATAACTATAGAGCAATCACTCTTATTCCGCTTATTTCGAAACTGTTTGATTGCACTATATTGAAGATATGTGTGCAGGAGTCCGATGAGTTGCCGTTTGGCATCAAACAAGGAGTGGGATGTGAAAATGCATTATTTGCAATGCGCTCCTCCATTGACTTTTTGTTGACATGCGCTGCGCTGTATTCACAGAAGCTCTGGATTTAAATCCAAGAGATTTGTTGCCATGTGTAAACTCCATAAAGATATGCTAACTTTTGATAATAGTGCAGTTAATATGCTGTAATTGACATTCAGCGATGAGTTTAATTATTTTAGTTAATGGTCTTGGTTTGTCAGTAAAGGACAACATCTCTTATGTCAGATCGCGGGGGCATAACGTCTGCGCTTCCAGAGGAGCATTCGTTTGAGTTTTCATCTGGTCTGTTTGTGAAGGAGTTTTGTATTTGTTTTTTGGTTTAAGTCCTCGTTTACTGTTGTTGCAGTCCGAGGTGGCTAAAACAGACAGAGAGTTTCCGATATGTAGGGCGACCGATAGGCGTTGCAGCAGATGACTGGTCTCACGCTGGTCTCCGGTCGCTGCAAAGATCTTTCCTCCTAGTTCTTGAACAAACGTCAGTAAATCTGTATGCCAAGTTCCTGAAGTTTCGACTGCGACAGGGACAAACTTATTACTATTATAATTATTATTATTATTATTATTATTATTATTATTATTATTATTATTATTATTAATATTATTATTATTATTATTATTATTATTATTATTATTATTATTATTATTATTATAATTTTTTATTTTATGGCCCGAGGTAGTTCTATTCCCTCAGGCTCTGAAAACTATGTCCGAAGACGTGGGGTCTGGAACGGCCGCTCACTCAACAAGTTTATTATTATTATTATTATTATTATTATTATTATTATTATTATTATTATTATATAATAGTAATTATTCTTATAATAATAATAATTATAGCAACAACAACAATTCTTATAATAATATGTTGGGCTTATCCTGGCGATAGCTATTAACCTCAAAACGTCTTTATTGTTTAATTCAGCCTGCTAGAAGCACACTTGTCCTACATATTATGTCCTGTGTCATCGTACGCCTTGTTCTACGACTCCTACGCATTATCCTGTGTCGTCCTATCTTTTATCCAATGCCCTGTCCTGCATGCCTTGTCCAATATTGTCCACCGCCTTGTTATACGCCTTGTCCTTCTTCAGCGAGCGCTTTGTCCTGGGCCATGTCCTGCCGTGCTCTTGTCCTGTCTCGTTCCGTGTATGTCATCTGACAGGAGGGCGCCTTGTCGCATCTGTCCCAACCAACAGAAGCACTGATGCGATTCGCCGCAGCCGCCGTCGCCAGCCATAGACGGCATCATCGCAGGTGCAGGCCCTGCCTTATCTAATAACGCGCCATAGCCGAGTCAAACGGCGATGAACGGCGTCCTCTCCCGTCCGTCCCTCCTCCGCCAGTGCTACACCAACCGTGCCCGGAATGCGTCCGTCCAGGAGACGGGGTGTTAAGCAAAAGCAGTACCGGGCGAAAACTGTACCGAAAAATAGTGATGATTGATTGATTGAATGATAGATTGGTTGATTGGTCAGTTGGTTAGCTGGGTGATTGACTTATTCATCCGTTCATTTTCATTGATTTTCATTGATTGACTGACTGACTGACTGGTGGACTGAATGATTGACTGAATGATTGACTGGTTGGTTGACTGGTTGGTTGGTTGGTTGATTGATTGATGAGTGAGTGACTGAGTGAGTGAGTGACTGATTGAATGACTGACTGACTGACTGACTGACTGGTTGATAGATTGGCTGATTGGCTGATTTATTGACTGACTGACAGCCTGAATGACTGAATGACTGGTTGGTTGGTTGACTGATTGATGAGTGACTGACTTATTGATTGATTTTGAATGAATGATAGATTGGTTGATTGGTCAGTTGATTGACTTCGAGTTATTGTTTGATTGACGTTTCGCAGAGTTTTTTCTAAAGTAGAAATGTTTTCTTGATATCATTTTGCATCCTTTCGTGCTTCATAATCACTTTTTCTCCGAAATACGACTGCATTAGTACAGACAGTTGCTTGGCCTTCTTGTTTTCCGTGTTTGGAACAAAAGAGGGAACCGTCTCCTATAGGAATGGATTTGGCACGACACCAGTTGTTTAGTGTTTGTGGGGGACGATGTGGAAGCGTTGAGTCGGACATAAAGGAAATCCAATTAGGACGCACAACGATTGCGTTATGGCCGACACATACCCAGGCCTTTAACAACAACTAACATTAACAATTGATCAATACTAACCAAGTTTCCAACACTAACCTACTGGACAAGTAGCCGGACAAGTAATGGACAAGTAACAAACTGGATAAATGGAAGACAATGCCCAATTGGACAATTATCCAACGTAAGCCTACATGTATTTGCCAATTGGACAAAATATATCCAACGTAAACCTATTGGCCAAACAGACAAATATACCTATTATACCTATTAGCCAATTGGACAAAATTAATATCCAACAGAAATCTATTGGCCAAACGGACAATATCCAACGTAAACAATTTGATCGATTATTACCTAAAGTTGATAGATAACTTAATGAGGAAGACTTGTTTGGGTTAAATGTTATAATTATCTCTATTAACTGCTATGTGCATGGGAGAGCGTATATTTTCAGATAGCTAAATAAAGAATATACTCACTTACTTACTTTAAGTGGTCAATCAATCAATCAATCAAAATGTTTATTGGCACCAAAGAACGTTGCAACATAACAGAAAATGAGCATCTCACAAAATATATATCAAACAGATTAAGTAATAATAGATAAAGCTGGACAACATTCAATGGGTACAACATTCAGTGGGTACCAAAAGGAGGAGCCCAAAAGGGACGATAGTCCCGCTAAGTAGGGCCACCTATGTAACTAGATCAGTTCAAGACAGCAGTTTATAAGCTGTTGTGATTGACATAATGAGTAACATAGGACATTATTTTATTTAAACTTAACTATCTTAACTACAGACAGATGCATCAACAAAACAATGGTAAAAGCAGTTAATCAGATATCTTAATATTGTTTCATAATATAAAGTTTAAGCTCCCTCTTGAAGTGGGGACGACTTGGAATATCACGGAGAACCTGTGGCAGACTGTTCCATAGAGATGGGCCTGCTATTTTAATTGCGAAGCTCCTTGAATTGGTGCGAGCAAATTCACCTCTGTATTGTGCTGGGTTTCTTATATGGTAGGAGTGGATGTCCATGACTAGGTCAAAATAATTATCAAATGCATTTGGCAGTTCTCTCTTAGTGTAGCGGTACATAAATTCAGCTGTTTGCATTAATTTTATCTGATGAAGTTTTAAAATACCTAGGTAAGCAAAGGCCTGATCAGTATGGGAGTTATATGGAAGTCGCCTTATAATACGAATGATTCTTTTTTGCAATATAATAATTCTGTTGAGTCTTGATGGGTAGTTAGAAGCCCAGATCATATTACAGTAGGTTAGGTAAGGATAGATTAAGGAATAATATAAAGTAAGGAGAATGCTCGTGGGTAGTATATGGGCTAGTCTAGATATGATTCCTACATTTTTTGCTATTTTCAATGATATATGGTCAATGTGGTCATTCCATGTGATATGCTGGTCTATATAAATGCCAAGAAATTTTACTGACTTAACTTGGGGAATGACAGTTCCATCAACTCTAGCATATCTGATCAATGAACATTGAAAGCGCCATTCTGAACATGCTCAATGCATGGATCGATGGCCCTATACTAAGCATAATCGTTGTGAAAGCTAAAAGTTCGGGATGAGTCCGTTCAAAAATCAAGAATGGAGTCCAAAAATACACGGAAACGGTCTACAAAGGAAAACGTGTCCAGTGAGACAGTATGAGGATAATGAGGTGTTTGTTATTCCACATCTAAAGACCAGACTTTCCAGAGCGAGCCTTTGTCGGAAGAGAGTTCTTGGGCCAGAAACAGAGAGAGAGAGAGAGAGAGAGAGAGAGAGAGAGAGAGAGAGAGAGAGAGAGAGAGAGAGAGAGAGAGAGAGAGAGAGAGAGAGAGAGAGAGAGAGAGAGAGAGAGAGAGAGAGTGTATACAGGCTGAAAAGTCAACGCTGACCTTCTGGACACGTACACAACTACACATGAAGCCCCACATTAAAACCTAGCACTTCCATTACTGTAACACGATTAATTATTACCATTAACAAACAATATAAACGCTGGTCTTAACACAAAGCCTAAAACAAGCATTACTGCAACTGTAACTGGGACTTTTTATAGCACCATCCAGTGCAATATTATAGTTTATAATACCACTCGAAGACACTCTACGAGCACCAACCATTTGAGAGTACACTAGGAATTTCCTAGTAGGAAATGACGCTAGCGACGTTCGCTGTCTAACTCGCCTTATGTGGTGCTTTGCAAAGACGGTCACTCCACCTAACGGAGGGTTTGACCAAGGACAGGGTCAATTGGAAGAGCCACGTTGTCTAGAACCCTTTAAACAATACGACCTCAACAATTACGATTACAGTTACGATCTCGCAGATTGAGGCCTCAACTTCACCAAATGCAGTACTACTAAGTTGTCTGGCATGTTACAGAGTAAGGGAATTTGGATGCATTGAGTGGGATACCTTTCGTGTATTCCACGATCTGTGTTAGCACTACCTGGACCCGAATCTTACCACACGCAATGCGATCGACTCGTTCCTTTGCAGACGGCCTCGTCGAATTCCGAGTGGGCGAAGTAATCGATTGCGTCCGGATTTCGAATACTCGACTACTGTCGGACTCGAATCGTTCGGGTAATCAGTTATCGACGACGTGTCAACTACACATGGCAGATCAGCCAGATCTGTGTCCACCGCGGGGCGCCGTCTCCTTGGCAACCGCTGCCGTTGGCATGGAGACCGTGGCAGTCAACGCGACAAGTTATTTAGCGTTAGGGAGATTCTTTGAAGGTGCGATAAGAGCCGCGTTGCCGTTTGGCCTATATACAGACGATGACCTTGTTACCTGACCTTATTCCAAAGAAGACCATTGGCTTGAGTCTGCATGATCATTCAACTGACCCAGTTTCAACTAATGCTGTTATATTCGCTTAGATTAAACGCGGCCATTGACCTAAAAATGTTCCTGTAACCTATTTTCCTCTAGGGCTTTCATCTTGTGCTTCGAATCATTGCACGTGGTCACGGTAACCTTTTATTCCATAAATAAGTAAGTGAATAAATTATATCGTGAATGCCTTCGCTGCAACTCGTATACCTAGTGTGATGGATGGATGGATGGATGGATGGATGGATGGATGGATGGATGGATGGATGGATGGATGGATGGATGGATGGATGGATGGATGGATGGATGGATGGATGGATGGATGGATGGATGGATGGATGGATGGATGGATGGATGGATGGATGGATGGATGGATGGATGGATGGATGGATGGATGGATGGATGGATGGATGGATGGATGGATGGATGGATGGATGGATGGATGGATGGATGGATGGATGGATGGATGGATGGATGGATGGATGGATGGATGGATGGATGGATGGATAGATAGATAGATGGATGGATGGATGGATGGATGGATGGATGGATGGATGGATGGATGGATGGATGGATGGATGGATGGATGGATGGATGGATGGATGGATGGATGGATGGATGGATGGATGGATGGATGGATGGATGGATGGATGGATGGATGGATGGATGGATGGATGGATGGATGGATGGGCCACGGTCGATTGGAGGAGTGGACGGATGGACGGATCAACAGATGTGTGGAGTTGTCTTTTGTTCTCTCCATCCTCCTTTGTCTTTCGTGTGTCTCTTCCCCGAACGACCGCATCTTCTCTGCTCGTCTTCTTCCTCGTCCTCTGATGTCCTACAGTATCTGTTGGCGTTCTGTGGCCTTCGCTGAGTGTTTAGATTAATCACGGAAACCAGACTTCTAGGCGAACATAAATTGCGGAATCAACGCCCGACAGTAAGAAGAATGAGGCCACGTATGCCGCGTATGTGTTACCCGATCCAGCGTTGAACCAGTGGCACGATGAATGGACTGTGGGCGACTGGCGACGAGATAATTCGACGAAATTATGTACTGAATAATTCATTTACTGCCTACTGTGGTGATAGGAAGAATCCAGAGAAGCTAGTGTTATCCATCAATCCATCCATTCACCCATCCAACCATCCGTCCATCCATACATCCATCCATCCGTCCGTCCGTCCATCCATCCATCCATCCATCCATCCATCCATCCATCCATCCATCCATCCATCCATCCATCCATCCATCCATCCATCCATCCATCCATCCATCCATCCATCCATCCATCCATCCATCCATCCATCCATCCATCCATCCATCCATCCATCCATCTATCCATCCATTAATCTATCCATCTATTCATACATATCATCCATCCATCCATCCATCCATCCATCCATCATCCATCCATCCATTCATCTATCCATCCATTCATCCATCCATCCATCCATCCATTCATCCATCCATCCATCTACCCATCCATTCATCCATCCATCTATCCATCCATCCATCATCTATCCATCCATCCATCCATCCATTCATCCATCATCTATCCATCTATCTATCCATCCATCCATCCATCCATCCATCCATCCATCCATCCATCCATCCATCCATCCATCCATCCATCCATCCATCCATCCATCCATCCATCCATCCATCCATCCATCCATCCATCCATCCATCCATCCATCCATCCATCCATCCATCCATCCATCCATCCACCCATCCACCCACCCACCCACCCACCCACCCACCCACCCACATCCATCCATCCATCCATCCATCCATCCATCCATCCATCCATCCATCCATCCATCCATCCATCCATCCATCCATCCATCCATTCACCCATCCAACCATCCGTCTATCCATCCTGATAAAAAATATGCGGTGTCTGAAGATACTCCCTCTTGTATGTGACGCATGTGGTCAGAAACAAATTACCTGGCTGGCGATGCTGCATTGAGGCAATATTCCCGGGGAATGGCTGGCTATGGGTCCAGAGCCCCATTACTTGGCTGCCTATGCTACAAGGACCCCGAAGAATGGAGGGACACCAGGTGCTTAGTGATGCAACTTCATTGATCTGTCATTGAACCATATTTCATATTGCTTTTGAAAGCACTGTCCAATTGTTCCTATTCACTCACGCATGCGAACATACACACATACACACATGCACACATACACAAATAATATAATATACATACATATCTGCATACGTAAATACGTACATACATATAATACCTGCATTATATAGAAATAAAACATAATATAAAATGGAACAGAACATAATAGAACTGATTAGAACAGAATAGAACAACAAAGAACACAATAGAACAGAATAGAACAGAGAGCAGAGAACTGATTAGAACAGAAGAGAACAAAACTGCAAAGAATAGAATAGACCAAAGCACAACAGAATAGATCAAAATAGAACAGAATGGAACTGCATAGAACAGAAAAGAACAAAGTAGAACTGATTCAGCCAAATCATAACAGAAAGGAACAGATTAGACCAAAACAGAACAGAAGAGATCTGAATAGAACAGAACTAAATAGAACTGAATGGAACAAAATAGAATTGAATGAAACTTAACAGAAAAGAGTATAACAGAGTGAATAAGAACAGAGCAGAATAAATTAGAATGAAGCTGGATAGAACAGGAATTATAGACCAGAATAGAACTGACTAGAGCAGAATAGAACTGAATAGAATAGAATAGAACAGAAGGGAACTGAATAGGGCAGAATAGAATAAATTATGCGAGACCTTAATGCACCAGTCCAGGCAAGGTTATTGCAATTCAGATAGGATCAAATTAAAACCGATTTAGTGACGATTTACCGGGATTTTCCCAGAATAGATCAGCTTTGGTAAGTCAGCCATTTGTATGAAGCCAGCCAGCCAGTGAAACCATTCTACGAAGTGAGCCAGCCAGCCAGCAAAACCACTGTACAAAGCCAGCCAGCCAGTCAGTCAATAAGTCAGCCAAACCGCCCAGCCTTCCACAGCTACTACATGTACAACATGTACGTGCATGCCACTGAAGAAAACTGTTTTCATCTGACCAACGTCGTTTGCGTGTTCTTTGAATAACCTCGGACAGCCAGAGACTGTGTATTTACACGACTGTATTGGCAGCAGCTGTGTTTGTAAATACTTAGTCGTGTGTGTTCAGCTGGTTCATGTCAGCCACTGGATATAGAGCCTACGTCGTTAGCTCTGCTCAGTCAACACGAGTCAGAAGTCAGAAACCGCCACACAGAGATGTGACTCTTCGTTGGCGGGAAATTGTGACCACGTGACAGCGGAAACGCCGACGATAGAGGACGCCAATATCGGAGGAGTAAATATGTCTCCGACGACGACGCTCTGTATTGATTCCGGAGCGTAAGAAGGCACAGTGAGTGGCCCTGCAAAACGATGACCATAATATTTACTTATGCACATACATGCACATATTCATATACATTTATGTACATAATTATACATAGGCCCCGATGTATATACATATGCATATGTATACAGACATACAGTGTCATACACGTATACACATAGAGACCATGTATAATTGTATATTATCGATTGTATGCTCGAATATATTATGAAATATTGACGGAAAGAGTGGAAAGTCGAGATTGAAAGGGATAAAATGAAAGACAGAATTAGGGAGAAACAGAGAAACACAGAGCAAGAGAGATAGGCAGACAGAGATAAGAGACAGATAAACAGAGGAGAGAAAACGAGCAGACAGACAAAGACAGACAGACAGACAGATGAAAATAGAATGAAAGGGATGCAGAATGTTAGTAGAAGACGATAAAAAGCGACTGGAGAAATGAAGAGGCAGATGAAGAAAACAGAATGGATGAGCATAATTAAGAACAGCATTGTAACGAATCTGCAGCACACATGACGTACTGAAGGTTCGTCACATATGGGTAACTTCGCCTATTTTGTGACGCCATGTTGGCGATGCCCAGAAACTATGAGTGGTTAGAAGAACATATAGAAATGCGATTACCGAGATTTCGGCGAATGTCCACATTTCAAACACGGATAATTATGTGGATGTAAATATAGGTCCATAATGTAGGCCCCCTATTGCAGAATATAAATCTTCGAACATCTTTGCCGAGATAGAGGACAGGCGAAGAGTCGGGGACGGGAGAGTCTGTTGGAGTAAGGTCGGAAGCTTGCTCAATTGCTTGAGGAGGCCAGCAATGAGGAATTCTGTTTTTGAAGGACTTAGGCATAGCAGGCTGCAGGCGATCATCTAGGCTGATATAACTGGGTGAGAGAGATGGATGGTTCGCAGCGCAATCTCTGCACAGAAATATATCAATCAATCAATCCTTTTATTGTTTCCATAGAATAGTTTACAAGTAGTGATCCAGAATAATCATAATCAACTATCATAAGTTTAGAAATTAAAACAGACAGATCACATGATTATCTTGTTAACGTTTGAGGGAAACAATCGGGTTCCCAGAAGGGACTGAAGTCTGGCTAAGTTAGGGATACCCGTGTACCATGTTAGCAGAAGGATGACAGTTGAGTATAGTCTACACCAGTGCTGTCCAACCTGCGGCCCGCGGGCCGCATGCGGCCCGCGAGCTGATTCTAAGTGGCCCGCCTGAGCTCACTAAATATTTTCAATTTCTGTAAAAAATGAAGTAAAAGACAAAGTCACTGGCCTACTTGCATAGCTATTCGTTCGTATCTTGGTTTATCATTTGACAATGTGAACACAGAATCCAGTTCCTACAACGCATTAAGCTTGTTAACATTTATAATACATAATAGTCTACGGTTTTCAACATGAGCGGAAACCAAAAAAATCAAATTGAATAATTATACTAATATAATGTACAGGGTGGCCCAATATAAAATGTCCCACCGGATAAAATGCAATTTCTCCGCAACCAATTGAGATTTTTATACCAAAATTTAAACATCTATAGAGGAATGATTTTTCAACAATCCACGAAAATTTCACTAAACAATTTGCATAGCTTCAAAAGTTACAGCTGTTTAAATATTAAATTCCATTTTTTCGAATTTCCGAAGAAAAATGGACAATCACTTGCAATTTTCAATGTCAAATAAAATCATCTTTCATTACGAAATCAGAAATCTGTTGAGCAATTTATCTCAAGGCATGTTCGAAGTGTCCACCCCTAGCTTTCAACAAGCTCGAAGTCTTTTTGTGAAGCTCAGTATGGCCTTGTAAATTGAGTCCTGCGGCAGCTGGTCCCATATTAGCTGCACGACTTTTTCAGCTCGTCAATGTTCTTCGGCTTGGGATGAAATGTCTTGTAGCGTTCAAGCATAGCTCCCAAGACATGATAATGAAGAGGATTAAGGTCTGGAGAGTTTGGTGGCCATTCATCTTTGCCAATGAATTCACTGCAGTTGGTGGCAATAAAGCCTTGAGCCAACCTTGCCGTGTGAGCAGGCGCACCGTCCTGAAAATCGCCCTTTTTGCCGGCAGACCAAACGCACTTATTATACTTTAAAATATCTGCAATTATTAACAGCTTGCTTCATAAACACTTTCTTTACAACTTTTAATGAGGTCATATGACGGCACCGTTATTTGGGTGTTACAAAACAATTTCTTTGTGAAAAAATCTTAAAGAAATAACTATTATTGGACCGCTCATCTGCGGAAATTCGAAAAAAATGGAATTTAATATTTAAATAGCTGTAACTTTTGAAGCTATGTAAATTGGTTAGTGAACTTTTCGTGGATTGTTGCAAAATCATTCCTCTGTAAAGGCTGAAATTTTGGTATAAAAATCGCAATTGGTTGCGGAGAAATTGCATTTTATCCGGTGGGACATTTTATATTGGGCCACCCTGTATATAGCATAAAAACATTTGCAGGCGCAATTCAAAGCCAAATATCTCACTAAAAAGGTGCTTGAGCATTTACTTTTGTTACTGAAAAGCATGCCAAACATTCCAACATGCAATTATTCACTATTATTATTCCATAATTAATTTTAATACAGTTAATAATTTTAAATAAATTTTAGTCGATGCTTTTGTGTTCAATGGTGTGGCCCTCGGGTTCAAGAATAACTTCTTCGGTGGCCCGCGGGGTCAAAAAGGTTGGACAGCACTGGTCTACACAAATAGCATTGTCAGAAAAAATGAGAATAACTGGCTTAACTAACAACACTTAACTAGGTCACTTAACTAATTGTGGTATAACAATGAATAACCATATTTAGATAACGTATTGACTATTGTCAAGGAGGTAGGCTCTAACCTCTTTTTTAAATAGGGCAAGATTCGGAAGAGTGCGCAGTGACTTCGGTAAGTTATTCCAGGCAGGAGGACCAGCACATCTTAAGGTAAAATAACGAGTGTTAGTGCGGGCATAGGTTCTATCAAAGTTATCGAGAGATCTTGTATAATGAGAATGTGTATCAGAGATCTTAGAGAAGTAGCGACTGAAGATTGGGGGAAGAAATTTGTTGGCGAAGCGATACTTAAAATTCACAGATTCGCAATTTATTTATCTGAGGGATATTAAGTATTCGTAGTATACTAAATCTACTTGCAGTATGCAAAGAATCATTGGCTCAGACAATAGTGATATCCTATAGACGTCTAAAACAGTCATCTGGATTCCATATAACTTCCGAACATCCCAAATGTATTCCAATTTCAACAGCCCCGAAGTATACCACTTGCCAATATCCTAAGACCACATCGCCTGCCAATATACAGCTCATATCAGTTGCAAGCCACCAAGAGTTATACAGACAGACGGTTATCACAAAGGCACGTCTTTTTGGATTAGCCCAAAAACTACATTAACGTTCCAGTGTTACACCAATGTAGAATCATAATTATATCTTTATTTTGCAGTTGTCCAGAGTTGCAATCTATACCAATGTTATACAATATATTAACGGTCGCTCTATTTATTTTGATGCTGTATTTATATCAATATTGTATAATATGTCAATGTTCCATAGTACTCCTGTGTCGTATTAAATACCAATGTATTATTATTATTCCAATGCCATAATATACCAACTTTGCCGTTGTGTAATAAACCAATGTGATATTACACGTGAGAGCTGTACACGCCTACGTCATGTGTAGTACGAATACTTGGCTGATGGGTCGTTGGATGAGAGATACTCGTGGCCGTCGAAATCCCCTTGTTGCAGGAGCGTCGATTTAAACGGAACCAGCGCTCCTACTAACTGCAATTGTCGACCAATAAACCAAGCAATTTGTCGCGGTCTTGGCTTCTATCGATCGAGGGGCCGGCGGCCACTGCAGCAGGGCGCTCTCCGTCCGGGCCTCCCTTCCCCGCCGCCGCCGCCAAGTATTAAGCCGCGCCCGATGCCCGGCCTTCAAAGTACCTCCGTCCTGCGACGAGTAAGCCACCGCTGGTCCGCTGTCCACCATAAAAGAACGATTTCATTAGAGGCCGAGGGAGAAGGCCTATGCCTCCTCTCGTCGGTCGGTCGGACCCTCCTAGGTCGGTCGGTCTAGGTCGGTCGGTCGGTCGGCCTGTCAGCGTTCCCTTGGTTCGGTGAGCAGCGCCTAATCGGCCTTCACTCGCTAGACCGTCGATGGATGTCCAGCTGCCCTTCCTTCTCCCTCCTGTGCTGTCTCCTTCTCCCTTCGTCCGCGTGACTCTTGTTGTCGCTTTCGGTTGTTATTGTCTCTTGTGAATTTGGTCTATTTTCCTGTTTGTGTGTCACCCTGTGTTAGTCGTGTTGTCTCTGATCTCTCTCTCTCTCGATCTCTCTCTCTCTCTCTCTGTCTCTGGCTCACCTACTTTGCAAACACAACCATTATGGTTGTGTTTGGAAACTAGATGGCTGTGTTTGGTAAAGTAGATGGCTTTGTTTGCAAAGTAGATGGAGTAGCCTAGATGGCTGTGTTTGGAAAGTAAATGGTTGAACCATTTACTTTCCAGCCTTCTACTTTCCAAGCACTGTCTGTCTCTGTCTGTCTGTCTCTGTCTGTCTGTCTCTGTCTGTCTGTCTGTCTGTCTCTGTCTGTCTGTCTCTGTCTGTCTGTCTGTCTGTCTCTGCCTGTCTTTCTATCTGCATAGGCATCGATATAGTTGTCTGTGTCTCTATTGTCACTCTTCTCTTTCCCATCCTACGATTACTTTGTCTCTTTGTCACATGTCACATCCTTGCTATCTGTTTTTTTATCTGTCTCATTTTTTACTCGATCTAACTCTGATGCCTGTGTATATTTTTGTCCTATTCTACAGCATTTTCTGTCTCTTTTCTGGTCCATTTCAGTTTGTTTTCCGTGACCGCTGCAACCTTTGACTATATCGAACTCCTTTGTTCCACTTAGTCTTTTCTCTCGTCCACGTATCCGTGGTGTAAGTATAGACAGTACTATGCTCCAAACACAGCTTTCTACTTTCCAAACACAGCCATCTACTTTCCAAACACAGCCATCTACTTTCCAAACACAGCCATCTACTTTCCAGACACAACTCGTTATGGTTGTGTTTGGTAGCTAGATGGCTGTGTTTGGTAAAGTAGATGGTTGTTTTTTAAAGTAGGTGGTTGAACCATCTGCTTACCAATCACAACCATCTACTTCCAAACCCAGTCATCAACTTTCCAAACACAATCACCTATTTCCAAAACCAACCATCAACTTCTCTTCTTCTGAGGAAACCCTGGCACCATTTTGCATTCTTTACTTCTTTATTTGTCTGGCTGGGCATATCTTTCTTTATCCTAGTCTCAGCATTGTTTTTGCATCGGTCTGAATTTCGTCTGTATGTTCTCTTGTTATATTTCTAGGTTTGGTTTGCTCTACCTTCTTAGTCTTATTAGCTGCTTATTTATCTAGACAATTAATAATTATACCGACTTTAACGTGCCTAACAGAAAAACAAGAAATTTTATCAGTGAGCATGTTGCTTTAATAAAACAAGGCATTTCTGTCTCTCCTTATCTCTGTCTCTCCTTAACTCTGTCTCTCCTTATCTCTGTCTCTCCTTATCTCTGTCTCTCCTTATCTCTGTCTCTCCTTATCTCTGTCTCTCTGTCCCTGTCTCCGTCTCTGTGAGTGTCTTTCCTTGTATCCATCTCTTCAGCCTTCTCACCTTGACCCATCAGCCCCCAAGCTTGCAGACAGGCGCATACAACATGTTGCATCCGCTCCATCTGTATGTTTCCATGCGCTTCTGTCTCTGACACCGATGCCTAAAAGCAGTAAGCAACACAGGAGGCCGATCAGACATTTTTCGTTCACCAAAACCCCCGCAGCAACCGCCTGCAGCCGAACAGGACAGAATGCCAGCAAAAAGTGTAATATGTTCGTTCGTCCTAATAGGATGGTCCTCCTCCTCCGCCTGGGTCCCCTTGCTCCCCGCAATACATAACTCGTCGGACGCCATGTTGTGGGAGCGTCCGTCCAGTAGCCCATCGATTTCTGTAAATGCCATTTTGACGTCGGCTGGCCCGTCTCGTGGGAAAGCGGCGGCTGTAAGAATGGGACCTACAGGACATCCCGCTTCTCATGCAGTATTCAGCATTTTCCATCAGTGGCTCGACGGACGGACGCACGGTTTCAACCCGATTTATGGCTACACATTCAGACTTGGAGAGTCAGGCGGCCACCTATCGAGTGATCGAAGCACCGCAGCCGCTGCAGAGCCACTGCGCGCCGGTCAGAAAGTAAGTTAGCAGGACTCACGCGGCGCTGCATTGTTGTATTATGTATGACCCTGAAACTGTACGACTAGCGCTGTCTTAAGTTACTGTAATCGGTGCGGTAAATCACGGATAGAGGCAGAAAGGATCGGATCCAGTCTGACCAAATAATGTGTAATGTAGACAAACGTTTATTTCTATAGCGCCTTTCGACCGATAGCAAGAGTACGTCTGATCAGAGGACAGATCTTCATTGATCTCATTACGGTTTGGTGTTGGGCGCCATCGGTTGATGCATTGTGTATTAGACAACACGCCATACAAGTAGTCTACAGAGATTGCAAAAAGATTCAGTCTGGCATATGTATGTATTGTATGTATGTATGTATGTATGTATGTATGTATGTATGTATGTATGTATGTATGTATGTATGTATGTATGTATGTATGTATGTATGTATGTATGTATGTATGTATGTATGTATGTATGTATGTATGTATGAGCACTTGTTATAGCGCCCCTTCAAGATTTCTACTCAGAGGCGCTCCCGAATACAGCGCGGACACTGAATCGGAGTTTCACGCCGAAGCGCATGAGCAATTGCGAGTGAAGGACTTGCCCAGGGTCCCTACGCGGCGGATTGAGGTAGATTCGAACCCGCAACCCTCCGGCTGCAACGCACCGAACATACCCCTACACCACCGCGCCCCACTATATGATGCATGCATATATCGCGGATACATATTTATATGATTTAGGCCTATCAAAGATAAATGACATTTATCAAACATAGATAACATACGACCAAACAATTTATCATCATCATCAATTACCATGGGCTCAGTGCCCGTAGGTGTCCGATGCCTTCTTCACAATGTCTCTCCATTCGACTCTGTTCTGAGCCGCGTGACACAGTTTCTGCAGATCTGTTTCACACCACTCTTCAATGTCATCTGTCCATTCTCTATGCGGTCTGACTCTTGTATTCGTACCTTCCATTATTCTAAACATAAGGGCCTTGATCTTTCTGTCCTCTTTCATTCTGCAATAATGTCCGAACAATCCAAGTTTTCGCTGAATAACTTTTACAAAAACAATTTATAGACTACATAAATAAGTCAAATCCAGAGAGAAATCAATCCTTTAAACTTTCATGTCAGCCAAAATGCGGTTTGCAATTGGTCCTACAATAAAGAATATTCTATTCTAGAATATGCATGCTTCTTTCAAGTGTCTCTCACAGTTGTTTTGCGCTATCTCTTTCTCTACCGCAAACAATTTCGCTCTTTCATTCTACTTCACACTCATTTATTCAATATCTCGCTACCTCACACAATTTCGAAATCTCATTCTCGTTCACACTCAGTTTTGCGCTATCTGACTAACTCGCACATTTTCGAAATCTCGTTTTATTTCACACTAAACCATTGCAATATTGTATTGTATTGTATTGTATTTGAACACTTGTTATAGCGCCCCAACCAGATTTCCCATTCAGAGGCGCTCCCGACTACTGCGCGAACGCTGAATCGGAGTTTCACGCCGAAGCGCATGAGCAATTGCGAGTGAAGGACTTGCCCAGGGTCCCTACGCGGCGACTTTGAGGTGGACCCGAACCCGCAACCCTCCAGCTGCAAGGCACCGAACATACCCCTACACCACCGCGCCCCAGTTGTATTGTGATGTGTTGTATTGTGTGTTGTATTGTACTCCACGTTTATAATGCGACCGAGCCACCCGCAGTAAAGATCCGAGAAATTAATCTCTGATAATCCGACCCGACCGGGAAGCGAACCCGGGGCGCCGGCGCGGCGAGCGGGCACCTACCCACTCGGCCACTCAGGATCCTCACTACCTCACAAAATATCGCTCTCTCAGTCTCTCTCACACACAATATACATTTATAATGTATTTACAAAATATTCATAATATACATAATTATGAATATATACATGTATGCATACATATATAGGGTGACTCGATAGGTCGTGAACGATTTTGAATGCATACAAATATATGTTATACACAATATAATATGGAAAGTTGTATACTGGAGGATAGGTTGTTCAAATGAGAATGTTATGCAAAAAAATTAGATTACTAACTCACTTAATAAAATTTTAGCGCCAATATCCGTGACGTCATCAAATTCGTGCCAAGCAAACGTCCATTTAGGCCGAAAACAATATTGTACGACCATCATTGTTAATCCACACATAATTAATTAATTTGACCTCTTTCTCCAGTATCTCATTAATGTAATAACTCGAATTGACTGAAGTTTTATTTGGAATGATATGAAGTTTTGTTAATCCAAGAGATGTCATGCCTCCCACACCAGAACTGAGGGACTGAACTTCACCTGCAGTGCACATGGAGCGCACGGAACAGAACTTTCTTGTGATCCCCACACAACGTCGTTCTTACTGTTAGGTACGTGGTAGAGTTTGAAGGGCGATTCATCACTGAACATAACACGCGACCAATCAATATCCTTAAACTTCTTCGCGAAGTTTACTCGGCGAACTTTGTAAGCATCAGTTAACTTTGGGACTTTTTGTCTCTTGAAACTCTTCCATTTCAGCGTCGTCCGCATATAGGCCTAACGCCTGATTGTCTCTGCTTCTAGCAAGGCGTTTGTCTTTTAACCGACGTTCAAACTTTCGCAAACTCTGTCCTCGTCTATATTTAGACTGTTTGATCAGTTTTTGAGCGGCAGCAGTCATCACGGACTTTCGACCACCGTGATATCGATTCCGCAGCCTCTCGTTTGGACTCTGCTTGTAGCGTTTGGCCCACTTGCTAATCCACGATTTAGAACGACCCAATTTCTTTCATATAACACTGTAACTGTACATTTCTTCCAATAATGTAATAGCTTGAGCCCTAATTTGCGATTCATTTAAGGCCGCCATTGCCTAATCGGCGTATTCACTAGTCAATGATAATGCTGCTTGTTCACGCTTGCTTGGCACGAATTTGATGACGTCACGGATATTGGCGCTAAAATTTTAATAGGTGAGCTAGTGGTCTAATTTTTTTGCGTAACATTCTCATTTGAACAACCTATCCTCCAGTATACAACTTTCCATATTATATTGTGTATAACATATATTTGTCTGCATTCAAAATCGTTCACGACCTATCGAGTCACCCTATAGTACTGTGTGGCGAGCAATCTCGACTGGATGTCCAGTGAAGCGATTCCTGTGAGACACAGAGACTCGCTTTGAGCGGATATCAATGCGCCAGCTAAGCAACTCGGATCAGCGCTGACTTATATTGCTGGCCGTAGCTCCCAAAAGTAGTACCATGGCTCCTCTCTCCGATCGGGAACGAGATACGGAATGGTAACATAAAAACATCATACAGAGAATCACGGCATCAAGCAGATATATTTATACATGATAATCCTCATTTCTGATGGTTACTGGATACTTATATAGATGGCTTTATGCGCACATTGTGCTGTGGAGACCGCGCATCGATGTATAAGCACGATAAGCCATAACGAAGAAAATCTAGCTGAATCAGCAGATATTCGACGCCGCTTCCTATCGATCTGAATGAGATACATAGGTGTATAATACTGTTGTTTAGACGGGCGCATAGTAATGCAATGTATAGTATGTATGTATGTATGTATGTATGTATGTATGTATGTATGTATGTATGTATGTATGTATGTATGTATGTATGTATGTATGTATGTATGTATGTATGTATGTATGTATGTATGTATGTATGTATGCATGCATGTATGTATGTATGTATGTATGTATGTAGGCTATGTATGTATGTATGTATGTATGCATGTATGTATGTATGCATGCATGCATGTAGGCATGCATATACGAATGTTATTATTATCACTGTTATTATAATGAAGAGGATTATTATTATTATTATTATTATTATTATTATTACATACATTGGGGCGGGGAGATGGTTGGATGGTAACACGCTGGCACAAAGATCAGAAGATACCCGCTATCTCCATAAGGTTGACTCAGCATTTCATTCGCTGAATGGCGTTGCTGTTCCACCTTGAGAAAATTAATATTATTTTATGTCAAATTAGCTGAAAATCGGAAGAGATTTAGAACCTGCTCAAAGCCCCGGAAGAATCATCACTTAAAATCAGTGTGGTAAATTGTAATTTTTGAAGGATAAAAAACCAATTTCAACACTTAAACATAAGATATAAAGCAAATCAAAGGAAATACTGTGAGTTTTTTGTCATTTAGCCTATTTATTCCCGTTAGCGCTCTTGGGAATTTGTTTCAATGGTACTCGACCATTTGCAGAACAAACTGTTTCTCTTCCTCTTTTCTGACCAAGGCTTCATGGAAGGACTGCAGGAGAGCCACTCTTTTTCTCCGAAACATCGTTCGTCACTTTTAGGGCGGATATGATGTGCTTTTACTCACTGTTTGATTGTTCTGACTCCCACTGTTGCGGGTCTCGTTAAAAAAGAGACTTCTAATCAGAGGAGATGGAAAACTTTGATATTAGAAGTTGTAGTGAAATCAGGTAGTGGACGGCAGGCTGAATTTGATTTCAGTTCCAGTCCAAACTTACCTCATATGATCTAACATCATCGAGCTGATGAGTTTTTCTTTAAGTGGCGCTTTTTAAATGTCAGATTACAATTATAATTGCAATCTATTCTTTTTTACTCTATGCTCAAGACTTTTATAGCGCCATTATCGAAACGTACAAGGCATCGGTCGACGATCGCTTCACAGTCAAATCGAGACAAACTAATCCTTACCACACCCGGTGTGCCTTACCCTGATCCTTACAACATCCGGTGCGTTTTACCCTGTATGACATCTGCATAAAGGAGCTGCCCTGTTCAGCTGCCTCCGTTCTCGCCCACCCCTCCGTCCGTCCGTCCGTCCGTCCGTCCGTCTGTCCTGCTGCCAGTCCGGCGGTTCGTTGGTCGGTCCGTGGAAGCGACTGCAGCAGACTGGATGTCATAAATATTTGACGGACTGTCTGGTGGTCCCTGAGGACCAGTTGCCGACGAATCTATACGGAGGCAAGACAGTCGACCGACCGATACGAAGTAACGCAGCCGCAAGAATAACGGGCTGTGAGTTGGCCTCTAATACTGCAGGGCGGACGCAACGACGGACAGACGGACGAACGGAGGGAGGGAGGGAAAGACGGAGGGAAGGACGGACGGACGAACGGACGGACGGAGAGAAGAACGGAGGGAAGGACGGACAGACGGAAGGAAGGACGGACGGAAGCACGGTGAGACGGACGGAACAAGGGAAGGACGGACGGAAGGACGGACGGAAGGACGGACGGAAGGACGGACAAACGGAGGGAAGCAGGAAGGACAGACGGGTTCAAGGACGGACGGATAGATGAACGGACGTGCGGAAGGATGGACGAATTGAAGAACGGACGGATGGAAGCTCGGAGTGAAGGGCGGACGGACTGAAAGACGAACAGGCAGACGGAAGAAAGGACGGAATAAAGGACGGATAGTCGGAAGGATGGAAGGTTGGAAAGACGGACGAAAGGACGTACGGAGTAGCGAATATGAAACAGGGAAGACAGGTCATACGGACGGAATGAAGGATTCACAAACGAAAGAACAGAAGGAAAAACGGACGTACATAGGAGGGAGGAAGGTAGAGAGGGAGGGAGGGAGGGAAGGACGGATGGCTAGATATAGTCGGCACTTGTGGGCGCCTGAAGCGAGAAGACTGTCTGCTGCGCCTCCGTAGCAGAGACTTCTCTGTTGGGACCTATTGAAGCTCGATTCTTATGAGCTGCACCAACATATCGCATAAAAAAGAGATGGGCGCAATATAAAGCTCGCACTCCGCTACGTCTTAATGGCACCAGCGATTTGCCTCCGTCGTGTAATGTAATGTAAACCGTTTAGTGAGACGTAATTTCTGCATCTTCGGTGCATTGGGCTGTTGTGCGAGATAGACAAACAGACAGATAGACAGACAGACAGACACAGATACAGACAGACAGAATGACAGACATATAAAATGATAGACAGACAGACAAGTCAGACAGACGGCCAGAAGGGTTGTGTAGGCCTACTGTTACGCTATTTGATACAGTGTGATTTGTCACACATACATACACTGTACATATATACATTACATACTTATACATAATATATATATATATATATATATATATACATTCGTTAAGTTCTTATTTAAGATTGTAGTTAAGTTTTTCTTTTCATCCAATGATCTGAGTTAATTATGCTGTCCATTAGGGTGGTCCTTAAAAATAGAAGTTTGAAACCACTGTTCTCCAAGGTTCTATTTGGTTCCATTCCCTCCAGAAACATCACACAAAAAGTTATATGAAAAATATTAATATTTAGGAAGTTTTACCCTTTATCAAACATACGAACACTCGAACAGTAAGCGTAATAGTTGTAATCAACCATGAGCACTTAAACCAGGAATGAATTCAACTACTTGTAGTATGTCCAGTTTACAACACAATGACATTATTGCATGCCTGATTACTAGTGATTACACTGATTCTTAGTTATTCAAAACATTTATTTCAGTTATTATTATTGCTACTGAGGTAATTAGTCAATGTCAATGGGGCCTTGATCGCTTGACGGCATGCTCCTTTAATTGTTGGTGCCGAGAACGAGTTGCTTTGTATGCAAAAAAGCAAACCAGCCAGAAGCATAAGAACCAGAAGCAAAGGCGCTAGGAGCGGAAGAACCAGAACAGTACAAGCAGCAGGAGAACCAGAAGCAGAAACATCAGAAGTAGAATCAGCAACAGAAGAAACAGAAGCAGAAGAAACAGAACCAGCAACAGCACAGTGTCATAAAGTGGAGAGTGACACCAGCTTCCACTGTTCTTACTGCAGAGTGCTTTACAGATTACAGCGACCAACACGAATAAACGTTGATTCAATGCCTAACATACAAGTACTGGTGCAAAGAAAGCTGCGCCCCTATTGAGCCCGGCGACAAGCAATTTAAATGTAATTACTGTCGTTAACTATCCATTTTTGCTACGTAAGATTACAAATGACAGTTTTAATTCATTTTCTCATTAATGTTGTTGTCAAACAAATAATTCAGATAACTCATTAACCATTAGCAATGCCTTCATGTCAAACTTGTCCAACCACTTGGGCATGAGCGGCAGTAGGCTATATGCCTCTTTTGCCGAAAGTGTAGGGGAAAAAGTGGCATTTCTACGTTGTGTTTTGGCGTATTTTGCAAAATATGTTATCATATTAATTTTAGTCAATTTTCAAGGTATTTCTGTTAGCTTTATGAGTTTCCAACATGCCTATGAAAAATTGTGCCATTTTGTTATATATTTTTTAAAATATAAAGTGTGTTCTAAAAGGGCCACTCTTGCCCTGATCTCCCTATTATGTAAGGTGCTGTTGATTACAATTTTACCAATGGACAATACAGCATGTTCATTGATTGTTCAAGTGGGGAAGATAAAGCACATGTTAACGAGCTGATGCAAAAGGAAGGAAGAGCAGTATAGTCACAACTGGAACTAAAAGGAGACTGTAGTTCAGAACACAAACTTTTTATATGGAAACTTTGTGCTTATACAATAATTGTATATTGTAAATTATCCTATAATAGTATTATATATTATTACATAATATATGTGACACTATGTGCTTAGTGTGTACTGTCGTGCTTTGAAGATTTAAGTTAGACTTGACAGTGTGTATGCTTGCTTGGATAGATTTGTGGTCATCGGTCTCAGGAACTCACGGATCAAATAGCACAAAATGCTAATAAAAATAAGTAATAAACAATAAACGAGAACATAAACATTGTAGAAATTATTTTTAGTTGTGCTTAAGTAAAATCATCCACCCTTTCTGTTGAAAACTAAACATAGGTCCAAAAATGCGAATCAAATACAATGCCATAATTTTATACTCGAAATGACGACAATTATTTGTAAAAATCAAAATTTCAAAGTCGTTGTGCTAGTCCTAGATATTGTTCGATCCTGATAATCTTTTGGCTACATCATTTTTATACCAATTGGCACGGTATGCCGGGTTGGAGAAAGTAAACAACTTAAGTTGAAAAATTTCCATTAGAGGTGCGAAAACATTCCTCCTTGAGGGAAGAAATCCTATTAGCCAGTCACAACTACAGGATCTATCTTTTTTGTACATCCAGAGTTTAATTTAGGTCTAAGAATATAAAGGTACGGGTACCATACTTTAGCGGGACTAACATCCCTTTTGGGTTTCCTTTTGCTATTAATTTCTTCTTATCCTCTTTATGGTATTATGAATTATGTTGCTCATTGTTGCTGATATGTCTCTGGTTGCAATAAATTGATTTGATTTGATTTCATACATACAAGCATACGTTACAATGTCGTTACATACATACATACATACATACATACAAACATACAAACATACATACTGTACATACATACATACATTGATGCATACATACATACATACATACAATGTCATACATACATACATACATATAAATATACACACATACACAAATCATTAGCTGTTATATTATTTTCTGTCTGATTGTAGCCATGTTTCAGCTCTTGAAGCCGATGTCTGAGATCGTCCGCTGGAACTTCAACCAGAGATGGTTAATGCAGGCAAAATGGCACCAGGTGCAACTGGAAAGCCGACGACAACGAATAGACTCGACGGAAAGGAGCCAACTGGATTAATGGCTGCGGAGACAGGGAAAGGTGGAGAGGGAGATGGAAAAAGATGGAACAGATGGAGGAACAGGTGAAGAAATAGCAGACTGAGAGACGGAAAGGAAGGAGAGAAGCTGGAGGTGGTGGAGGAAGAGAAAGAGGAGACGTAGGTTGTGAAGCAGCGTAGAAAGTGGAAGAAGAGGATATGGAGGCTTACGGGGAGAAGGAGACGGATATGGAAAAGAAGGAAACAAGAGGAGAAAGAGATGGTAGCGGAGGAATAGGAGGAGGAAGAGGAAGAGGAAAAGGAGGTCGTGAAGGTGGAGAAAGAATTGCGGAAGAAGGTGGATGAGAAAGAGGATGGCGATGGCATAGAAGAAGGAAGAGAAGGAAGATTAAGGAGGAGATGTAACAATAAAGACAGAGGAAAAGGACTGGGTGGAGAGGAGAGGGATGGCCGAGGACGAGGAATGGGAAACGGGGCTAAGCTGTGCTGTTGGAAAAAGTATTCTTAATACCCCCAGTCCCCCACGAAGGCCAATGGCGACCAACGGGGCACCAGAAGCAGTCAGGGCGACTAATACCAGACGCAGATGAGACCAAGAGGGAAGGGAGAAGGGAAGGGAGAAGGGAAGGGAGAAGGGAAGGGAGAAGGGAAGGGAGAAGGGGAGGAGAGCGGCAACACAGATACGGCAGCGAAGACAGGGACAGAGATGGACCGATGTGATAATGGAATGGCAGCAGGAGTGGACAGCGCAAGGGGAGAGAATGAGGAGAGAGGAAAGGACACACGCAGCACGAGGAAGAAAAGTAAAAGGAGCAGGAGAAGGAGAAGGAGGAAGAGGAAGTGGAGAGGAAAAGCAAAGGGAGGTAAAAGGAGGAGGATGACGAGGAGGAACAGGAGGAGGAAGAGGAGAGGAGGGGAGGAAAAACAGAATGCTACCTAAAAAGAAGGATTGTGGAGAGGAGGACGAGTTGAGAGTCGGGAACAAAAATAGGATCAGTGGAAGAGGGATTAGCAAAATGGATGGGTGGACGGATGGACGGATGGAAGGACTAACGCATGGATGGAAGGGACGGATGGCTAGATAGATACATAGACGGACGGACGGATGGATGGATGGATGGACGGATGGATGGATGGATATATGGATGGATGGATGGATGGGTGGATGGATGGATGGATGGATGGATGGATGGATGGATGGATGGATGGATGGATGGATGGATGGATGGATGGATGGATGGATGGATGGATGGATGGATGGATGGATGGACGGATGGATGGATGGATGGATGGATGGATGGATGGATGGATGGATGGATGGATGGGTGGATGGATGGATGGATGGATGGATGGATGGATGGATGGATATATGGATATATGGATGGGTGATTGTGTGCAGGGGTGGGTGGATTGATTGATGGATGGATGGATGGATGGATGGATGGATGGATGGATGGATGGATGGATGGATGGATGGATGGATGGATGGATGGATGGATGGATGGATGGATGGATGGATGGATGGATGGATGGATAGATGGATGGATGGATGGATAGATGGACGGATAGATGGACGAACGAATGAACAGACGAGAGCAGATGGACGGTTGGATGGATATACGGATGGTTGGAAAGGGGAACGTGGTTCAATCGATCGATGTATGGTCGCCGTGGATGACAAACAGATCTCTCGATAGATGGAGACGTGAAAATATACGCGTAGGAATACAGGGACACGGAAATCGACCCGAGTGGCCGACGGACGGACTACTTTGACGGGCGACAGTCGGCGTCGGCGGCGGCGGCCATTTGTCTTGCCTTATTGCTCGAATCGGAGTCAGGTCACGAGTCGGTTTCATATCCCGACCGGATACACAACAGCAGCGAGACATCGCGGCTTTGACAATCCAAGCAGTTATTGTAAACAGTCGATACGTATGTAGCCGGTATGTTTACTCGCGTCCGTGTTTGCGTTCGATGGATGGCAAGTGACCCGATGTAACAACTAGGAGTGGGAGATATATACATGGGCAGAAGTAGAGACGTGTACAAAGGGGTTCGAGGATTGGCGTACGACCATATAGTAAGTTAATCTTGCGAAGACACCGGAAGAAGAAGCAGGAGAAGAAGATGACGAAGAAGAAGCAGAAGAAGAAGAATATGAAGAAGATGATGAAGAAGAAGATGAAGAAGAAGATGATGAAGAACAAAGAAGAGGAAGAGAAATAAAAGTAATAATAATAATAATAATAATAATAATAATAATAATAATAATAATAAATCATGGCTTCAGACCCGGGCACCTTCTTGACCTGGTAGGACATAATGAACCGGCGCTGCCGCTTGTCGAAGCCCTAACCGATTTTGTGAACCTGCTCCTACGTGGCGAGTGTCCGCCCGAGGTCAGACCCATATTGTTTGGAGGTAATATGATTGCCCTCAGCAAAAACTCGGGTGGTTTGAGGCCAATAGCAGTTGGTTATGTTTGGAGAAGGCTGGCGGCCAAATGCGCCAACAAATATGCAGTGGCCAGGCTTTCATCTCACTTTGCTCCGCTCCAGTTGGGTATTGGGGTGCCCGGTGGCTGTGAGGCCGCGGTTCATGCGACGCGTCGATTCGTCAATGGGATGCGCAGCGATCAGGTTTTGGTGAAATTAGATTTCACCAACGCTTTCAATACCTTAAGGCGCGACGTCATGCTGGACTCGGTCTTTCAGACCATTCCTGAAATCTACCCTTTCGTCCATCAGGCATACTCGGCCCCGTCCGTGCTCGGATTTGGTCATCTCACCCTATCATCACAGATGGGCCCGCAACAGGGGGATCCTCTGGGCCCCCTGCTTTTCAGTTTACCACTGCAGCCCACGTTGCGTTCGCTCGGTTCTAGCCTTAAGATCGGATTCCTTGACGATCTGACACTCGGGGGTGATCTGGACATTGTGACCAGGGATGTATTGACAGTTGCGGGGCTTGGTCCATCTATGGGTCTCCATCTGAACTCCAGTAAATGTGAGGTCTTTCAGCCGGATGCCAACCTTGTTTTGCCGCCCCTCCTGTCTGGATATAGCCGAGTCGAGGCTGATATGTTGACGTTACTGGGGCCCCACTTTTCACGGGAGGGGCGCTGGATGTGGCCTTGGTTGCCCATTGTGACACGCTTCAACGGGCTCTGGAGAGACTTCGCCAGTTACCATCACAGAACGCATTGATTTTGCTTCGTTCATCGTTTGGCGCGTCGAAGCTGAGTTACCTCCTCCGTTGCTCCCCTTGTTCTGACCATCCTGCCCTCGGGACGCTGGACGGGCTGATGCGATCGGGCCTTGAGTCAATTGTAAACTGCACCCTGAATGACATCCAGTGGTTGCAGGCCGCGCTTCCCATCAGAGATGGTGGCCTCGGCTTACGTAGAGTCGTTTCGCTGGCTTCATCCGCCTACTTGGCTTCAGCCGCATCGACTCTCGAGCTCCAGGCAGCCATTCTCGCGGCTTGCGCTGCGATGCCAGATCAGTTTATGACTGAGTTACTGAGTGCGCGGCGGGACACCTTGCCGACCACAATGTGCCCCCTACCGGTCAGACAGAGCGTCTGGGACCGGCCCTTAATTGAGAGAGATAGGGCAGACATCGGTCGTAGCTCTGTTGGGCTGGTGGATCGGGCCAGACTCGTCGCGATAAGCAGTCCACATTCGGCGGACTGGATGATGGCGCTCCCAATTGCCGCGTGTGGCCTGGCCCTCGACAATGAGGCAGTCCGGGTGGCGGTTGGCCTACGCCTTGGCTTGGCCTTGTGTGCCCCCCATAGGTGCCAGTGTGGGGACTTGGTCGGTTCGGAGGGCCATCACGGCTTTGTGTGTAGGAGGGCATCTGGGCGCTCTCTGCGTCACCATGCCATTAATGACATCATATGGCGCGCCCTGCTCAAGGCGGACGTCCCCAGTACCAAGGAACCAGCGGGCCTGTTTCGAGCGGATGGTAAAAGACCTGATGGGGCCACCCTCATACCGTGGATGGGAGGGAAGTACCTGGCTTGGGACGCAACGGTCGTCCACACTTGTGCGGCCTCTTACATCGGAGCCGGCTCGGTCGGGCCCGCTTCAGTGCAGGCGGCCAACCGTAAGATTCAGAAGTACCAGGGGCTTCCTACATCTCATCTGTTTCAGCCCGTGGCCATCGAGACTTTGGGCCCGTTCAATCCTTCGGCTCTGGACTTCATTAGTGAACTAGGCCGTCGTATGTCTTTCACTGGTGGCGACAGACGCGAGACATCATTTCTTTTCCAGCGTCTGTCTGTTTGCGTCCAACGCTATAACTTGGTCGCATTCAACGGCACTTTTCCTTCAAACCCTGAAGACGAGGCCTGACCCTCCAGACAAATTTCCTGCTCCTTATAGCAATTTTTCATAAATCCTGATGGATCCTTGATACCTCGGGTAAAAAAAAAAAAAAAAATAATAATAATAATAATAATAATAATAATAATAATAATAATAATAATAATAATAATAATAATAATAATAATAATAATAAGAAGAAGAAGAAGAAGAAGAAGAAGAAGAAGAAGAAGAACAAGAACAAGAACAAGAACAAGAACAAGAAGAAGGAGAAGAAGAACAAGAAGAACAAGAAGAACAAGAAGAACAAGAAGAACAAGAACAAGAACAAGAACAACCAGAACAAGAAGAACAAGAACAAGAGGATGGAAAAAAAGAAAAAGAACAAAAACAAAAAAGAAAAGAAGAAGAAGAAGAAGATGATGATGATGATGATGGTGACGATGTTGATGATGAATAGCAATACCCCGAGTGGAAGCCATGGCTATGAAGAATCAGCGTCTTCATTTTCTTAGCCTCGGCATTACGAACCAGTATCTGAGCAGAAATCAACATTCTCCGGCGAATGAGAGGTCTTGTCACCCTCCCCTATGTGTCGAGGCTATTCCATAGTTTCCACTCGTAGTTATCTCTTCCTCCTCCTCCTCCTGCTTCTTCTTCTTCTTCTTCTTCTTCTTCTTCTCCTCCTCCTTCTCCTCTCCTCCTCCTCTCCTCCTCTCCTCCTCCTCCTCATCTTCCTCCTCCTCCTCCTCCTCTTCCTCCTCCTCTTCCTCCTCTCCTCCTCTTTCTCCTTCTCCTCCTCCTCCTCTTCCTCCTCCTCCTCCTCTCCTCCTCCTCTTCCTCCTCCTCCTCCTCCTCATCTTCCTCCACCTCTTCCTCTACTTCTTCGTCTTCTTTCGTCTTCTATAGCACCTTTATCGTAATACACAAGGCAACAATCAATAGCTTCTGCAAGTGAAACCGATAGTCTAGCGGTTAGTCTGCTGTGCTGTCATCTCTGAGGTCGGGGTTTCAATTATCGTTCCATGCAGAGCGAAAGATGAGATGGAAAGGACAATTCTTTAATTTCTCTTCGATGACATTTGATTCTGTTGACCTTGAGACGCTGGACAACCATTCGCAGCTGAAAAGATGAAACAGGCTTTTTGTTCGTGGTTTCATATGTCCCTCTATCTGTCTATCGGTCTGTGTCTCTCTGTCTGTCCGTCTGCCTGTCTTTCTCGTCAAAGAAGCAGAATTTTCATCTCTTTGTCCATCTGCTTGTATGTCCGTCTGTCAATCTCTCTGTTTGAAGGTATGAAGGGCTGTCTTTCTGTCCGTCTGTATATCACGCTGTCTGTCTGTCTGTCTGTCTGTGTTTGTGACCTGAGTGTACGTATGCAAGTGTATGTATCTTTCTGTCAATCTGTCTGTCGTTCGTATTTCCATTTCGCTCGCCTATGTGTTCGTCTGTCTGCCTGTCTGCCTGCCTGTCTGTCTGTCGGTAAGTCCGCCAGTAAGTCTGTCTGTATGTCCGTTTAAGTGTGTGCCTGTGTGCGTCTCTTAGAATCCTATATCTGTAGGTTGGCCTACAGCTGTTGCCTGTTGGTTGTCTCGTTCTCTTGCTCTGCATAACGTTTACATAACTGCCCAACTCCGCGGGCGATAAAATGACGTACTAGTGTCATTATCGCTCATCACGTAGCGAGTTTCCTGTTCGAGTAGGCGATGACTCAATCACACCGAGTCCAGTAGGAATCTACAGGAAACGGTTTCACTTTAGAAAAGGAATTCTAACATCTATTACTCCATACATTACCATAGCCCTAAACTCGAAATGAAACCTGACAGCTGCTGTATTAAAGCTCTTTTAATCCAAGAGGGTGAGCGTGCTTGAATGGGGCAGATAATTTTTGGGATGGATTCGTAAATGTATGCGCTTTGAAATGTTCCTTAGAATAGCCTCTGTGTAGATGTTGCTCTTACATTACACTATATTGCGTTACTTTACATTGAGTTAATTACATTAAGGTAGGCCTATATATTCATATAAGAAGTCATGAATTTAGACACACAGATGTTCATCAATTCAACATCTAAACACAAAGGTGTTCTGAAAATTAGCTAAAATTATAATAGGCCTATTTGGTGTAAAGTGAGAAGATAGGAGAGGTGAGAAGGCTGCAGGTAATGTATTGGGCAAAGTACAGACCGTTGCCACAGCGTTGCAACATTTCACGAACCAAGTGTCTCAAAAATTCAGCTACAACTTCTCCTCAACAGTCTCCTCAGCTTTAACCCTCCCGGATTCTGACCTGGCACCAAAACAACCTGGCTCCTGAGCACTTGATTTGATTTAGCGTCGATAAATAAGTTGGTCTCTCTGACGTTGCTTTTGCAAGGCGCTTAGAAATCGGAGATTCACGTTTGCGTAACATTTACACAGCTAATTTAATCCTGTGAAGTTCATGATTGGTTTACTAGCTGTGTACTCAAGTCCACAGTTTGCTGGCTAGACTGCAGCAAGCTCCCTTAACTTCCAATCTTTCTAACCCTAAACGAATCCCGTCTGAGCAGCTCCTCTCCTTCCGTCTATCTCTGGTCTCTACTTGGCAACAGGGCTTGGATCTTAACTTAGCATCTCTGGACAAGGCTTCTGACACGATGCAGCGCTCGTGAATAAGCGGGTGCCCTTCGATTGGCTTTCAGGTAGTGCGCCAGAAATTTCGAGTTTACGGTCACGATTATAAAAATTTATTCACTCAAGTTCCATTTCTGAAGTTCCTTAAAACTATACATGCGACGTATTAATGGTTGAATAAATTCGGATGTAAATAAGCCTAGATGCAAACGAAATGGTGTAGGCTACTGGTTCTCCGGTCTTTCTCAATCGCTGTCCCAAATCTTTCGAACTAGATTAGATTATATATCTGTGGGACGGTTTAACTCTGTGGAAGGACTGAATTCTCATCTGCTTCGAATCGCTACATTTTATGGTTAGTTATACATATATTTCAATTTTCTATTCGTGCTCCTTGCGTTGTTTAATTGCTAAAAGATCAAACTTCATTTGGGTTTTATAAATGTCAATAAATGATAATAATAAATATCGTTTGGCCTTCTGAAACTCTCTAAGTGGAAAGGGTACATCCCTATACTTAGCGGTTTTGTTTATCCATTAGGGTTGTCCTTGAACGTCATTAACAGAGGTTGTTGCAATCTTGTTTTATCGACGAGTGTTTCTTTCTCACAATATCTGTGGTTACTGAATCAATAAACGGCTCAATTCAATTCAATTAAGTAAGCTCGAGTTTGCCCATTAAAGCCAAAGTTACTGTTGGGTAACTGTGTCAACTCCGCCACTGATCGTACTTTGTCAGTGCCAGTCCCAACGCTGTATAAAGGAGGAGGGCGACGTTAATGGTCTTTGCTATATCACACAGAGTCTTTAAACTGAAACTACTACTACTGCTAACTGTGTCTTGAGGTTTACTTGTTGCAAGATGCAACAGCGTTACCACTGTAACCATCCGACAATTCAGAAAGTATATCCTTATTGCGTTCTGAGGCCGAGAGAAACTTTCTGGGTTATTTCTGCTGGAGTTGCCTGACAAATTCACAAAGACAGAATGATTTACGAACTGTCAATAATAAATCATTGTGAAATATGTTGTTATTGGGTTTTCACGCCACAAGAGACGATCGATGATGTTCTGTCTGCTGGAGTTGCTCCATATATTCACAACGACAATATGATTTACGAACTGTCAATAGGAAATTATTGTGAAATCTTCACACAGATAGTCGAGGCTGGAAACCTTCACTACAAAGGGGCATAATTTTATAAAGACGAAACAAGTAAGGATTGTCCATAGAGCATTCCCGGTTATACTCCAGTTGCGCGATGAGTCTATCGATTAGCGGGTTGTACACTGTACAGTCTCCAAGAGAGATTGCGCCTCTTGTGAGATTTCTGCTACGCTTTCGCCCTTAGCCATCTCAGCTATTATAGTAAATACACTGACCATACGCTGTCGGTGGAATGATCAGACGGCGAGTGAGAGGTTGACCCCTCGCCCTCAGATGCCGAGGCTAAGAAATGCAGGCGCTAACACTTCATACACACGGCAGCTTCTCAAGGTTAGCTTTAAGGACATCCCTTCTTTAAAGGGTGTCAAGAAATCTTATCCTGTCCTGTGCGATTGTACCTTTCGTATTTTGAGGTTCAGTGCCGTCGACAGGTGGTGTATTAGTATTTGTATGTGTGTATGTCTACGTGTATATTTGCGAGAGAGAAAGATATAGACGAAGACACAACGCCAGACACAGACAGAATCAAGAGAGAGACATAGAGAGACACACACGGACAGAAAGAAGCAAAGACAGTGAGGCAGAGACAGAGAGACAGAGCGAGAGAGATAGAGAAAGACATAGCAAGAAAGACAGATACACAGACAGAGAGATCGAGACAGATAGACACAGATAGACACAGACAGACAGAGACAAATACGGAGAGAGAGGCAGAGACAGAACGAGAGAGACAGAGACAACGGCAGATAAACAGAGACATAGACAGAGACAGACATAACGAGACAAAGAGATACAGAGACAGAAACAGAGTGAGACATACAGAGATAGACAGATACAGGCATAGACAGGCATAGACAAATACGAAGAGATAGAGAGACAGAGACAGGGATTAGGGGCATGACAGTGACTTCGGACCATTTGCATCGGCGGTCGATAGCGATACAACGGAATTGCCAGCCGCCGCCTCCGCCTCATGAGCGGGGACGGTTAGAGGGAGCGTCAAGAGCCGACCAGTGGCAGCGGCGGCCGATGACTCCCCGCTAGGATTGCCTTCATCTGTACAGGAAGGAAAGCTCTCTCTGTTGACTGGCCACTCGGTCGGTCGGTCGGTCGGTCGATGGGTCTCTGCCTTTTCGAGATCAATGGGCAACCATGTTACGACTGAAAACCAATAAAATCATCTTCGCTCTTTCCTTCATCTCTATCGACCGTAATTACGATGTACCTACTGTAACGTAGCTTAAGATGTGGAGCATAGAACAGTAAAGTAACAGTATAACTCCATAGTTACATAGAGCGTTTATACACTTGAAAGAGACACTTTCCTTCTGGGTATTTATTGCTGGCGTGGGTGAGACCTTCTTTTCCAATTAGATATCGGGTTATGAAGAATGTTTTGTAGGTCTAAGAAATTTTTCAGCGTTGTAGAAAATCCGCTTCAGGGAGATCAGCTTATTCACCCGAGTCATATCAAATCAAGTCCTACAGAACCAGGTTGCTTGGTTCGTTTCGGTGGATGGTCAGAAATCCCTGATCAAGACGATGAGACAGCTTTGTGCTATATTGGAAATCGTTGATGACTGTGGTCGTGGGGTGATGCAGGATCAGAACCAAAGGAAAGGATAAAGAGAATAAAAGAATGCTACTCTTTCAGTGAAGTGTTAGTTTGTTTGCTTCGTATGGCCCGCCTTTCACGTGTTTAACAAAAGAGATAAACCTATTGAAGAATTTCATCTGTCTTTTGTTGTCTTAATCTAGACGCGTTTGTGTCATAGACCTTTCCTCTTAACAACCGGTCTTTCTTCTCTAGTTATGATTTATTTTCTCTTTAAACAATAGATTTTCTGTCAATAATGAAGAGTAGGTCAAGGATGACGAGTACAACGAAAATCTCAGACTCTGGGCTAGCAGGTGAAAACATCCAGGGCCTTCTACATCAACGTATACAGGAGCGAAACCAGATCTTAAAATGTATGCTTCAAAGAATATTTGATAACCCCCAAAACGTTACAAAGGTACTCACAGTCTGCAGACCCATACCATCATCGTCATTCAAAACTAAAATTACAGGAACCTAGTTAACAAAAAGCTAGCATCACTTAAAGTGGCTGTAAAATAGTATCTTATTCGTTTTTGCATAGGGGTCATCCATTAATTATGTCAACAAATTTTAGGCCTTTTTTGACCCCCTCCCCCCCTTGTCAACAACTGTCAAACATTGACGGACCCCCCAAAAAATTATGTCAAGAATCCCAGAACCCCCCTACCGGCAACATTTTTTCCCTGATGACCTTTTTTTTTTTTTTTTTAGTCATTTACCATATTTTGTTCATTTATATAAAGAAAAATTTGTTGACGTCAACTTGGACCAAACCCCCTCCCCCCTGTCAACAACTGTCAAACTTTTCCAAACCCCCTCCCCCTATTTGTTGACATAATTAATGGATGACCCCATACATCACCTGAAATTATACATTAAGGTACGTGAAAGACGGGAGTCTGGTACTTTGCTTTCAAAAACATACGCAATTAAACTTACAGGCACGTCCTCTGCTTTGCATTTGTGAACAGCATAGCCAAGCTGTTTCGTTCACATTCAACTCTGTGTCAAGGAATGCATCGTATCCAACGCGTTGCTCCAGCGCAGCGACCCGTTTACAGGCACATAATACTAATTAAGGCAGCGTCTTTTTATTTGACACTTACTGCGGTAATGGCACTAAAGTATGATAGGCCTTTGTTTTAACCAGTAAAAAATTACAGAAACCTTACAGGAAAAGACGCTATAATCCTTTTATGAGCATGCTAGCATTCCTCAAATTTAATTGTATTTATAAATTTATATAGTGCCGCTTAAAGAATCAGGGGCTCTCTTAACGCTAGTCTACATGTAAATGAAGCAAAAGGTCACTAAGAATAGAAATTTCATAAATAAGCAATAGAATGGTGAGAAAATGTCCAATCAACGAATCTTTGTCCAAAGTTGAATAGAAGACGTCATGCTCAGAGTTTCTTCACCACGTTGCGTCGATAGTGTGGAGACAAAACAGATGGTAGCGTTCGCAGTAACGGTGACACCACCGCCCAGAGGTCCCTCATTGGTGGTAGAAGGCAAGTATCAACTATCAATCGAGCCGCCGGAACCACGTAGAACAGATATTCATCGCCTACCTATCGGTAGATCCTGCTATCAATTTACGCTTAAATGCTGTCGCCACGAGCTTAGTGGAAGCTTAACATCAGATTATTTGCTACCTCAACTCAGCAGCTTGATCATTAATCACTGACGATAGACCGAACCGATTTCAAACTGAACGTTTTGCCGCAATATTGATTATCTGGTTTCGGTAAGGATGTTCAGCATAGCCAACGACAGATAAACGGATTTCAGCCTTAACTACTGAATAGCAAAATTGCTTATACAAATGCAAACTTTCTGAGTCTAAGTTCTGCATTGTTTTTTTCTGCAATATACCAGTACCTCAGGAAATAATAATTATGTGCTTGTAAATGGAAACTCAAAATGCGCAAGGTAACAGATGTTTCGTGAAATTCATTAATTCCTTAGATCTGAGATAAATTATCACTTCGAGAAAGAGATAAGAGAACCAATTTCAAAGCTGCAAGAAATGTATACTCAGAATAAGAACTATCATTTTTCTGCAAATTCAATTCAGAAACAAGTTTCAAATAGCAATCTGTGCAGAGAGATGCTGTCAAAGCTGCAACTTAATTTTATATAGAATAACGAGAGAGTCTTAATCTCGGAGGACCTCATTTCCCTTATTACCTTTTCTTAATTATGAAACATCACAGACAGGCGAACAAACCGTCAGCAACACCTTCAAACAGCGCATAGGCCTACCTGAATCACTCTGGCCGAAATTTACGACTGTTCTTGGCAGTGACCCAACTGTAATTATGCCACATACTTCCGGACGTGACTTTGCTCGGTGTGAATGACAGTTTGGACCGACGGACGTTGGGTATAAAAGTCGCTGAGACCCTTCAACCAAGCAGAGTTCGAGCATCCAGTCAACCGTCGAAGTCGTATCCACAGCCGAACTTCTAAGATGAAGTGTCTCGTCATCCTCGCTCTGTTCGTTGTGGCCGCCATGGCTGGAATCCCGGACGGTTACGCCAACGGACGATATGCCTTCCATGGTCGTTACGGAAGTAAGTACGGTTTTGGTATTGGATCATCGTAGAGATGACTGCATAAAGTTTGCGCATTCGTAACACAGATTTCGCATTATTTTAATTGCGATTAGTAATTTCTATGGCAGTGCTTCCCAAACTTTCATTGACACGGTCCGGCAGAAATAACTTTTCAGTGTCACGGACCGGCAGGAATTTTTTCACTGTAGCAGGACCGACGACAAATTTATTAATTATGTCTCTTTCGTTTTCGATCACCTAAATTCCTCAAAACGTATTACAATTGATTTACATGTAAATGCATGTTTAGCCGATTCTATGGCTCTATTGCCCTTTAAATGCTAGCCTAATAAGTGTTGATTGTTATTACTTTTAAAAATGTAATAGCCATATCTTGATTCCGAGACAATTTTACCAGTTTTTTTTACTCACTTTGCGGACCGGCAACTGAGGGCGTACCACCACTTTGGGAAGCACTGTTCTATGGTATCGATGTCTAGTGCATAGGGCATCAAGCGATGGCACAAGAACAAGAAGCCGCAATCGGGTAATTATCCAGAAGATCAGTCCTTGAAAGAGAAGCAGGCTGTGGTGGATACGTAACTTTAAAAGGTACCGGGTAGGTCTATTGTTGAGAACGGAGTGAGAACAAGAATTTGGGCAGAACAGGTAGATACTATACAGGAAGACCGTTCCTTACTTAACGAGCGGCCCATAGTTCATCCCACGTCATTTTCAGCAAGGGATATTTCTTTTGCAGCGGCGCTACAAAGTATTAAGTCATCTCGATGTGGAATTTTATAAGGCAATTATTTGTGAAACACAAATGATTAAAGAATCAGTTTAGCGTCGGTTAAATTGTTTTGGCACCATTTTCTCTTTTGTTAACAGGTAAATGCGGCAACGACGGTTTCTACTATAAGAACGATTATGAGTTCGTAATCTGTTCTAACGGCAACTCCTACGAACAGCCCTGTGCACCAGGTTCACGTAACTCCGGATTTGGCCACTACACCCATGGTGGACACTACTACTACCGCGACTTCTGTGATGTCAACCTCGTCGACTACGGAGCTGGAATTCCACACGGATATGGTCACCAGGGTGCCGGATATGGATACGGCCACGGCGCTGGATATGGACATGGCGCCCGATATTAGCCTTACTAACACTATAATTCAGTTCAGGACTTATTAACAGACACAATGCAAATATTGGTGAATGTTTACTATACAAATTATATTGATCCTCAATTATTGTGTAATAATTAATTATTGCACAGAAAGCGTATTTCGGGGCCATAATAACAACTGTAAATAAAAATATTCCAGAATATTGTGTGGTCAGTGAATTTCTTTTAATCATGCGATTGCGCCATGTTACAGTCATTCGAGTTTGTATAACTTTTAGACGCCTTTCCGGAGAGATTCTTCCAGTTGAAAAAACTACCGTAGACAGATGTAAACTAAAGAACAAACGAAAAGTGAACTTGGATGAATACACAGAAATTTAAATAAAAACACCATAAATTGTTTTCACTTTCGAAGTGCTATGAAGCACCCAAGTTTGGCTTCGATGTTCTTTCCAGTTATTTTCTCTCAGACTACTGGAAAAACTCATTTGATGCCGATGAATGTCGTGAGATGAGCAAAACAAACCGTCCTATTCCTCTTACCATGCTTTTGCTGCATGTGCTGATCAGTATTTCATCTGCTGAGTGGTAATATAATTATGGTAAAACTGTAAGAGTAGGCCTACGTTACCGAGAGCATTCAAGCAGAAGCATGTAGTTTCCTAGGGTAGAGCTCCCACAGTGTTGCTCAATTACCTTTATATGATTAAGCCGTCAAGTTTCTTATTATTAGGGCGATAGCCTTCCGCTACATACTGTCCGATAAACATGCAAACTCTAGGCCTATAGTAGCTGAGACGTAGTTCCTAACAGTTGATAGAGTTGATAGTTTCGCATGTGAATATTAGAACATGATAAATGGTATAAATTACGACAAGAAAACCTTATGATATATTAGGATTGTAAATTGTAGGCCTAAACATAAATTGGTTGGGCCACATCATGAGGGGAGATTCCCTTCTAAGAATTATAATTGAGGGAAGAATGGAGGGAAGAAGACACGAGGAAGACCGAGAATGATGTTGTTGGACTGGATGTTGGAGGAAGATTATAGCAAACTGAAGGAAAGAGCCAGAAAACGTGATGAATGGCGAAATTGGACGTACAAAAATGGCGAAATTGGACGTACAAACCTAGAAGAATCAAAGAATCAAAAGAAGAAGGCCTAAACAAGGTTCAAAACGGGATCAAAATAATTATGGCAAGTGTTACCAAACAGCCAGTTACATACATACAAGGACTCAAAACACAGGTTTGTGGATCAGATAATAAAATGTTAAACAAAAAAGTAGAGTAATAATTATGAAAACAGGAAGAAAATACGATTTACCTAGGGACGTCGTTTTCTTTCACAACAGAAATTCTAGTCTTTTAACTTAGCCTTTGAGAAAGGCTTAAAACAATTAGTGTCAATTACATGTGTTCAGCGTTGCCCTATTCTGGCAGCGTACCTAATTCAACCTTTGTTGCAAATTAGACTGTACAGTTGCGAGAAGGTCAACCTGAGTGCCGCGTTCAAATTCTCACCAGTCAGTCGATGACAATTTCTTAGACTTCATGATTGAAACAAACTGTTGACACACATAAATAATGGTTATGGTATAGACTATAGAGCGTCAAGGTGTCCTCGTACATGGGGCACGGTTGTCGATTGGCTAGTGCGTTCGGATTGCAACGCGCAGAGTAGCCTACTGTTCAGTATAGGGACCTCGAGCAAGACCTCCAGTGATAAATGCTCAGTGCCATCGATGTTCTACCGTACGGTCGTGTGTGTACTTCTGAAGTCTGGGAGAAAGGCAAAATCATACAATACAGTTTTAAATTGTTGGCTATATTACATTCTGTTGTATAAATACTTCCGAAAAGAAATTTGGAAACGTTTCGAAAGACCGAAATGTGTAAAATTCAGCAATTAAAACCGCAGTGTGGGCCTATTTCTGCCAAACTGAAAGTCAGATAACTACATTTGAGTTTCCTGAGGGACCTCGAGCAAGACCTTCAGTCATAAATGCTTAGTGCCATCGATGTTCTACCGTATGGTCGTGTGTGTACTTCTGAAGTCTGGGAGAAAGGGAAAATCATATAATACAGTTTTAAATTGTTGGCTTTATTACATACTGTTGTATGAATACTTCAGAAAAGAAATTTGGAAACGTTTCGAAAGACCGAAATGTGTAAAATTCAGGAATTAAAACCGCAGTGTGGGCCTATTTCTGCCAAACTGAAAGTCAGATAACTACATTTGAGTTTCCTATTTCTATTTAAACAGCAAACACTGCATAAAAACAGGCGGAACTAGAGCGCAAGTGCCTTAATGTCCTGAAACCTTTGACAGACTGTTTTTGTAGTGTAGCATGGTTTCTGCAGATTCTTTTTGAGACCCTGATTTTACTTTCTGAAGAGAGTGAAGGTGTTCGAAATGCGCGAAATATCCAGAACTTCCGCTATCTATTTCCAATAAGTTCTGCTGAACTGTGAAAGCTTGAATCTGATCATACATCTGTGCAACAATCTGACCTGTATTCTGTTCGGCAAATTCAAGTGAAGGGTATTCAATTGCTCACTACTCTTTGTCAGAATCATGGTAGGATTACTGATGAATACAGAAATATTTATGTTTTTTTAAATTCCATAAAAGGATCAATCTCTTCATCACGGCTGTTAAACCTTTCCAAACGGGCCAAACGACTTAGCCGCGAACCATTTGAGTTATTTAGCGAAGCCGTGCCGAAACAATGACTTCTTGCAAAAACTCTTCAATAAATATAATGATATATAGGAATATTAATTAATTTAGTCATAAGCTTAACAAAATAAAATATTAAGAATAATTTAGAGCATGTCGCGATCATAAAATCGGACCGTGAGTTAAGAGTTTGAGACCACATGACCTACATTATCATGGAACGTTTCAATGTGCGATGCTGTCAATACGTATTTATTCAATGCAAAGAATTCCAATTATAATTCAGAAATTTTTTTAAAACTCTCAATGTCCCAGCCAGACATTATTTACTTTAATGTATAATTGAATAAATATATTAGTCTCTCAAATGCATTCCTGTTCAAAAATTGTAAAGCAAATTAAAATGTTTATTGTTAAGTGAAAAACCTAAATGATCTTAAAATTTAAAACATTTTTTTGCCATTGCCGAAATATATATTTTCAAGTTTTCGGATGCTGAGCTATAATCACGTAAAACATTTTTTTTTGCAGTTTAGGATAAGAGTATTATTGTGAATTAATTTAGTTGTATGCCAGAATACGAGTGTATGATTAATAGCTGCATAATATTATGTCTATGTCTAAGTCTGATGTCATTATAGCACATGTGTCAGTGCTGCAGGACGTCTTAAAAGCCTTACATTCTATGTTAACGATCCCAGCCATGCATATGTTTATAATTATAATTAATTTATTAGTTTATTGACTTTATTCATTTATCTTTTGGGATGATTTACATAGCGCCCCGTGAAGACAACCTACATTAAACTGGTATACGAATTGAAATTGTTACGGCTTATTTCTTAGGAATCTCTCAACGCGGAAAGACAGTCACAGGTTTTTAGAACCGAAGAATCGACTAAGTAAGCATCTGAAAAAAATGAATGCTTCCCTGTTGCTTGACAGAAGCGAATCCATGAGCGATAACTTATAACAATAGTTCCTTGAATATAAATTCTAAACCTTCTAAGAATTTCGTTGTGAAAGCATTTGTGACGCCAGGGGTCAAAACCCGTCGCTTGTCGCTTCCTAGATATTGAGCTAGAAGCTGAAATAGGCGAGAGGGGTCAAACATATAGAATATTCTTCAATTCAGCAGTTGCCTGTAAATTTGCCGTAATTTGCAAAGTAGTAATCCGATTTTGATGCCGTTTGCTTTATTTGATGCAGAATATAGCCCGCTATTGCCCAGAAAAATTGCAGAATAATCAATTAATGGTTGCGGAGGTCTTTGATGACACGAACATTCCGAAACTTTTTATTTTATTTTTTCACTGTATACCATTGAAAGAATCAAACGTGCATAACTTGAGTTAGAAAAAAGATATTTTCATTCTGTAAAAAGTATTTTGAAGCAAATTAATTGTAGAATATGACTGAATAAAAAAGTCATAAACTGACATGTGACGGGTTTTGACCCCTGGCGTCACATTTGATCTCTGTCTGATCATTGAATGGCCTTTGAATGCTCAAATACAATTCACAGGACAGCAAAACAAAACAAAAAGACACCTAGACAACTTTACAACTAGAAAATAATTTCTTATCAATGAAAATCGGTGAATGCAGCGAGCAATTCCTTTAGCGCAGGTCAGTTCTGATTTCTACTGCAGTTGACAATAGGGTGCCATATGTCTGAATGAAATTGTCGTTTTAAATATCCTTATTATACAGCATAAACCGAAAACACCTGAATAATTTTGTTGGGTTTTATTTAATTTTCATCGCACCAATTTCATTTACAATGAGCTAACATCGCAACAGCTCCATCACGCCGTTTAATGAGTCAGGGTCAGCTAAAAATATTGTAATTGACATATTTCATTTGGATTCTTAGTAGCGACCTTCATGTCCATATCCGGCATCGCGACCATATCCATATCCAGCACCGTGACCGTATCCATATCCGGCGTCGTGGTGACCATATCCGTGTGGAATTCCAGCTCCGTAGTCGACGAGGTTGACATCACAAAAGTCGCGGTAGTAGTAGTGTCCACCATGGGTGTAGTGGCCAAATCCGGAGTTACGTGAACCAGGTGCACATGGTTGTTCGTAGGAGTTGCCGTTCGAACAGATGACGAACGAATTATCATCCTTGTAGTAGAAACCGTCGTTACCGCATTTATCTGTTGAAAGATGTCAATGAATTGAGGAAACACATCAAAAACGCGAATAATTCCATTTGTAGGCAATTAATGTGTAAATCAATTTATATCGTGTATAATAATGGTTTTCCCCACTTGACTTTTCTGCAAGAGCTATATCAATTTATAAAACTACAATTCTTGCCGTTTTTGCAGCTCGGTACGAACAGTAGTTAAAATGTATAGTAACAAGTGTTCCTACTCTCTGTTATCATTTTCAGTTTTTGTTGGCTCTATCATGTAGCCTACAACCGACATAATATTGTTTCCTTTTCTATTAGTGTGATTTTGTCAACGACTACAGTCACTTACCAGCGTATCGTCCGTGGAAGGCGTATCGTCCGTTAACGTAACCGTCCGGTATAGAAGCCATGACGGTCACAAGGCACATGGCGAGTACAATGAAACACTTCATCTTCTTGGACTTCTCTCCTGTCGACGTGAAACTTGTGAATGGTAATGCTATCACACATCATGGCCTTTATAGTGAAGAGTAACCAATCAGAAAACACCGGATTCTGTAGGCCACCCATATGTTGCAAGACTGTTCTATTGTTCGTCGATACCAACAGGAACGGATCTGAATTGACTGGATCGGCATGTATAGGAATGTACAAATGCTACACCGATCCGTTCGTTGTATTTTTCAATAAAACATGGCCACATGGTCTGGTTTGTCGCCCTTAGCGAGCGTTTGTGCATACCAAGGACGCAGACAATGCATTGGCGTTTTGCCTGGTCATTTGGCATGATCCAATTACGTGAGCAGAATACTAAAGGTAGGCAGGCATGTACATTTTAGTGCATGTAGTTGAATCCATAGGCCTATGTGTGAACGAATTGCTCTCATTGGTTGCTGTATGTTATAAAAGACAAGCAGAATGGTTCAGGTTTAACATTCAACAAGTTTCATTTGAACAACAGAATTGAATCGTCGCAATATGAAGTGTCTCGTCGTATTCGCTATGTGTGTTGTGGCCGCCTTGGCTTCTATTCCGGACGGTTACGCTCACGGACGATATGCTTTCTACGGACGTTACGCTGGTAAGAGTAAAGTACTCGAGAATCAAAAGTAACCTTGCATATTAAGTAAGAAATTGTTACATATTAGAATGCATACTCCCAAAGTCCAGGTGTGAAATCTGCAAGAATCATTGTTTAAATTTCAACCTTGAACCAAAGTGAAATTAAATTCATACAATCGAGTTTGAGTTAAATATTAGGGACACTTTGAATTTCTAAATACTGAAGGCTCCAGAGATCTGTGTACATTTTTTATATGTTGCTGATGAACCAATAAATCTGAGTGAAAGTTTCGTACTTCATGGCATCTTAATTTAATCAGAAATCGAGGAAACTGCAGAATATCGCAGACCATCTATAATTAGTATGTTCATTATGCTTGTGATACATGAAACTTTCTTTTCTCAGCAATCGTACACTCCTATATGAGCTAATGAGCTTGTTACCTGCGCTCAAGTTTAAGTTTCGCTTAGCAAATTTGGAGTTTACCATTACAAATATGATGTTCAGGATATTGCTTATAGTGTTTGCAACCATCTGACACTCATCTCAGATTCACACAGTATGTGGTTAAATCTAAATTAACGTTATACGTAGATATTTGCTGTAGTTGAAATTATCATACCGGTACCGTGTTTCTTCAATTGACTTACGTCTTTCAACAGATAAATGTGGCAACGACGGTTTCTACTACAAGGACGATAATTCGTTCGTCATCTGTTCGAACGGCAACTCCTACGAACAGCCCTGTGCACCAGGTTCACGTAACTCCGGATACGACCACTACAACCACGGTACCCACTACTACTACCGCGACTTTTGTGATGTCAACCTCGTCGACTACGGAGCTGGAATTTCACACGGATATGGTCACCACGACGCCGGATATGGATACGGACATGATGGTGCATATGGAAAGGGTCATGATTCTGGATATGGTTATGGTCACGACGCCACCTATGGCCACGATCGTGAAGCTGGATATTAATTCATATTCTACTATGGGATTTTGTTTGAATAGTTCAAAAACTTTCGTTTGAACAATGCATTAATTAATATGTAGAGAAAGGACAATACAATTACAATTACGTGATTGACAAAAATTAATCAGGCTGGCTGATCTCGTGAAGCTCTTGAATTAATGATCGTTAGTAATTTTGAAGCTCTTGAATTTAAACTACTTTACAACACTGCTTTAGTTTATTATTGTTTACTTGTTTTGAATTTACCATAACGATTTTGAAAATGTTGATATAACCTGTAAATTTTACTTTAATTCAAATATTGTCGTGGACATCGAAGTGGATTTTTATTTTGTGCTTTCGATACGCATAGGATGAAGCTATAAAACGTTCATTTAAGTTAGTTCTGCTTTCAATCAATCAATCAAATCAATCAATCAATCAAATCAATTTATTGCAACCCAAAAAACATAACAGAAATATATATCTAATTGCAATCCAAAAAACATAACAACAATATATCACATAACAACATAAGGAGAAAAAAGAAACCAGGGTAGCAAAATGGAAACCCAGAAGGGATGTTAGTCCCGCTAAAGTAGGGTGCCCGTGCCTTTGTACTCTATAACCTAAATTCATTATTGGCCTGTGAAAGAAAGAGAGATATAATGGTAAGGGCCTAATTAAATCAAATCATTGCATGAGAAGAAAAAATTAATTATAATCTTAACTAAGAACTTAACTAAATGCGGCTTTGTGCCATTCACGATAATGTGTAGATGTTATACAGATAAAAGAAGGTGTGTACGTAATCTTTTTTTAAAGATGAACAAATTATTAGACATGAGTATATTGGAAGGGATTGCATTCCATATCAGTGTCCTCTGAGACTTGACTGTATGGAGCCGAGCGTTGGAATGAACCTTAACAGAACGGAAAGTGGAGGCATTTCTAGTATAGTGGGAGTGTATATCATAAGCGTGGGGCAAAAAGTCCTTGAATATCGGTGGGAGAAGTCCGTGCTCCAAGCGAAAAAAGAACTCCCCAACTTGAAAATCCCTAATTTGGTCGATTCTCAGTATTTTCAATTCTCTAAACAGTGGGGCAGTATGTGCCCATTTTCGAACACCAGCAATTAATCGAACAGCCCTTTTTTGTATAATTACCAATCTTATCAACCTAGAGGGATAGGTCATTGCCCAAATCAAATTACAGTAGCTAAGATACGGATAGATGAGTGCATAATATAGATTTAACTTAACAGATTGAGGCAACAGATAAGCAATACGACTCAAAATTCCAACATTCTTAGCAATCTTATTAGAAATCTCATTAATGTGCACTTTCCATGTCAGATGTTGATCGATATGTACCCCAGGAATCTAGTTGATTCAACCTGCGTAAGAGGAGCATCTTTGATTGTTATACCCAAATTCTCACTATGTGGTGTTTTTCTATGAGACTTGAATAAAATGTAATTGGTTTTATCAAGATTCAATGAAAGTTTATTCGCCGCAAACCATACATTTATTTCTAGCAAGTTCCACGTTCACAAGGCGCACCAGTTCCATCCAAGATCCATGGGAGTAAAAGACATTAGTATCATCCGCAAATAATATGAAGTACAAGGTAGGCGAAGTTTTAGCTACGTCATTAATGTAAAGAAGGAATAGTAATGGCCCAAGGTTGGATCCTTGAGGAACACCATATTTAATCCAATTAAGTTCTGACCATACACCATTGCAGAGGACCCTTTGAGAACGTTTATCAAGATAACTTGCAAACCAGTTTAGTTGGGTGCCTCTGATTCCATAATATTCTAATTTCTTTAGTAGGATACCATGATCGACCGTATCAAAGGCCTTTGCTAAATCAAAGAAGACCCCCCACCGAGTATTCGTTATTATCACGAACATAGATAGGAATCATTATAAGAGTACATCAAGATAATATAATATTATGGCCATTTTGTGACTGTGGAAAATCACGATTCAGATTGTCCGCAATTATTCATTTAAAAAATCAGAAAGTATCAAATCTTACAGGTGTTTTACAGAATCTTATTAACACAAAATACCTTGAGCACTTTTACGACGAGGCTGTATTAAAAAGTGACTGGGAGAAGTATACAGTTCGTTTGTTAAAGTGTTAAAGTGGCTCAGAAAACCATTTATTTGTGTTAGAACCACTTAAAATGTTTGGATGGAATCATTGCCAGCTTCCGCATCTGTTCAATGGCCTATCTGTTTTAGGTTCCTGTTAAAGAATGCAAATATGCTCAAAGATAGCACTTGTGACGAATAGCCAGGTAGAATTTTTAGCTATTGGACTCTTACTGAGTCGTTGGGCCCTCTTGCACCTAGAAAAACAGGCGCTTTGCATTGCTCAGCGTAGTGTAGTTTTGACTATTATTGAGTTCATAAGTGCTCTCACTGCACGTGGTCGACGGGAACAGTTGCACGACGATGCACGTGGAAGCGATTAGATTCGCTCGGGGAGTCGATGTTGACCAGTGGCCACGTACAAAGTATTAGTAAGTCATCAGATATGCTCATTCGTGACATATGCAGAATTAGACATTATGTTCTCATACCCGAATGGATATCTTTGGTAAATGCATTGGTTCCCAGGCGCTTAGATTGCTGTTGTCCGCTACTTAACGCAATCGATAAGTAAAGCACGCTAAAGTTGCACACAGTGCACAGAGTTCTGAAGTGATTGGCTTGAGCCATAATTTATACATCCAAATGTGAACATTTAAAGACGGTTCTTAAATCTTTGCAATGGCTTTCTGTTCAGCTTCAAGGAGTTCATCTGATTATCTCTGTCTGGTCATACCTAAATCAAGGACGTTTCCTGGTCAAAGAGCTTTTTCCGTTGCTGAACCCACTTTTTAGAACTCTCTTCTTGCATCTGTCTTCCCCGTACTGTCGATTTTTTCATTTCGTTCTCAACTTAATCTGACCTTTTTCAAACTCACTGTCCGTCGTAGGCTACATCACTATTTTTCGAATGGATACTGACCTGAAAAGGGAATAGGTCTTGGTTTGTTGTGCCCTCGGTTGCTGCCTTGTGCATTAGACACCCACGCAATAGAAGACATGCCCACTAATTACAGTTAGGCTACCTGTCGCGAAGTTGGAGGTGCGGCGCTCTGCTCTCGAAGCACAGAGAACACAGGCCGGTATTACAATTCGAGGATTTCAGATCGTTTTCAAAATGTATGTAATGTATAATTGTATACGATATAGAGGAAACGAACAACTGATTTTGATCATTTAGTTGAGGTTTATGGGTAAATTGTCGGTTCTTGCAAATAAAACTTCGAAGCCACGTCTTGTAATAGCTCGGTCCAAGATACGAAGATTGTCATTTATTATCCAAGCCATTCCACCTAAATACAGCTCTAGCATTAAAGAATTCCATTGCCCAGCACTCACGTCGGATTATTAAATAACTTAACGTATTGATTTGGGTCGCCTTTAATGTCTAATGCAAGGAAACACGGACACCTAGCTGTTGCTAAAAGTATTTTAATATGCACCCTGAAATTTTTTGACTTGTTTTTCGCTATATTATTCTTTGTCGAAAAAACTACAATTGAAAGAAATTTGCCACTTGAAAGACCCAGTAACTTTAAATTTTAGTGAATCTTGATTGGTTACATTCTGCTTGCTTTCCAATTTTTTATAAAAGTGAGTTTCATTGAAGACTCCATATGATCAGAATGAAACATGCAAGAATCAGATTTCTAGCACATGGAGAGATCCAATAAAGAGTTAAGATTGGATTTTTGTTGAACACTATTTGTCGAAGGGTATAAACTCTTTGTTGGACTTGATGATTAACGAAAAGCAGTGGTTTTTCAACTGGAGTCACTCAGTCGATCTTTCTCACAAGAAACATTTGACAGATACTAGAGCATAGTTATCCTTTTAAGAAAAATAAGCATAATAGCCATGTTTAAGGTCCAGACAAAACTAAAGATAGATGCAATGAATAAAGAAAGAAGAGGAAAAAGAAACACCGACAATTCTTTACGAGTACAGTTGCTCTACATTTTGCGCACATTGCCATTTAAATAATGATATCACTGTGTCAAGGCTTGATCTTTATATGAAATTCATTTTAATAAGCAATTCAAGAGGTAAAAGTCTTCTATCCTGTCCGGTCATCAAAGACCATTGCATGATCTATAGCCTGATGAAGGAATTTGCTGACGTTCAGTTAGCGCACTAGTAACGGGCTCCGTGTCCATATCCGGCATCGTGACCATATCCAAAGCCAGCGTCCTGACCGTATCCATTTCCGGCGTCGTGGTGACCATATCCGTGTGGAATTCCAGCTCCGTAGTCGACGAGATTGACATCACAGAAGTCTCGGTAGTAGTAGTGGGTGCCGTGAGTGTAGTGGTTGTATACGGAGTTACGTGAACCTGGTGCACAGGGTTGTTCGTAGGAGTTGCCGTTCGAACAGATGACGAACGAATTATCGTCCTTGTAGTAGAAACCGTCGTTACCGCATTTATCTGTTGAAAGACGTCAGTGAATTGAGGAATCACATCAAAAACGCAAATAATTCCATTTGCAGACAATTAATGTGTAGCTCAGAATTTATATCGTATATATTATATTATAATGGTTTTCCCCACTAGATTTTTTGCAAGGGCCAAATCGATTTATAAAACTAGAATTCTTGCCTTTTCTGCAGCTCAGTACGAACAGTAGTTAAAATGTATAGTAACAAGTGTTCCTACTCTCTGTTATCATTTTCAGTTTTGTTTGCTCTATCATGTACAACCGACATGATATTGTGTCCTTTTCTATTAGTGTGATTTTGTCAACGACTACAGTAACTTACCAGCGTATCGTCCGTGGAAGGCGTATCGTCCGTTAACGTAACCGTCCGGTATAGAAGCCATGACGGTCACAAGGCACATGGCGAGTACAATGAAACACTTCATCTTCTTTTGGACTTCTCTTCTGCTGATGTGAAACTACTGAATGGTAATGCTAACACACATCAGAGCTTTTTATAGTGAAAAGTAACCAATCAGAAAACGCCGGATTCTGAGGGCCACCATATGTTGCAAGACTGTGCCATTGTTCGTCCATACCAACAGGAACGGATCTGAATTGGTTGGCCCGGAATGTTTCGGAAGAACAAATGCTACACCGATCCGTTCGTTGTACTTCAATAGAACATGGCCACATGGTCTGGTTTGTCGCCCATAGCGTGAGTCTGTGCATGCATATCAAGGACGCAGACAATGCATTGGCGTTTTGCCTGGTCATTTGGCATGATCCAATTACGTGAGCAGAATACTAAAGGTAGGCAGGCATGTACATTTTGATACACTGTAGTTGAATCCATATGTGTGAACCAATTGCTCTCATTGGTTGCTGTATGTTATAAAAGACAAGCAGAATGGTTCAGGTTTAACATTCAACAAGTTTCAGTTGAACAACAGGAATTGAACCGTCGCAATATGAAGTGTCTCGTCGTATTCGTTATGTGTGCTGTGGCCGCCTTGGCTTCTATTCCGGACGGTTACGCTCACGGACGATATGCTTTCTACGGACGTTACGCTGGTAAGAGGAAAGTACTCTAGAATCGAAAGTAACCTTGCATTCACATTAAGTAAGAAATTGGTATATATTAGAAAATATATTCCCAAAGTCCAGATGTGAAATCTGCAAGAATAATTGTTTAAATTTGAACATTTGAACCAAAGTGAAATGAAATTCATAGAGTCGAGTTTGAGTAAAATATTAGGGACATTTTACTGTTTTAAATACTGCATAAAAATTATGTAGCTGAACAGATGAATATGAGTGAAAGTTTCGTACTTTTTGGCGTCTTTCATTCGTCAGAAAATATGGAAACTGCAGAATATCGCAGTCCATCAAGAATGATTATGTTTATTGAGCCTGTGATACATGAAAGTTTTTGTATTCAGCATTCGTAAACTGTATGAGCTGGTTAGCTGCGCTCAGCTTTTAAGTTGCGCCTTGAACATTTGGAGCATTTTCTACAATTACAAATGTTCAGGCATATGTTTATATTATTTGCAACCTTCTGACACACATCTCAGATTCACACCTTTAGTGGGGAAATATAAATTCACATTAACCATAGATAATTAATAATTTGAAAAATATAGTGTCATGTTTCTTCAATTCACTGACATCTTTCATCAGATAAATGCGGCAACGACGGTTTCTACTACAAGGACGATAATTCATTCGTCATCTGTTCGAACGGCAACTCCTACGAACAGCCCTGTGCTCCAGGTTCACGTAACTCCGGATACGACCACTACACTCACGGCACCCACTACTACTACCGCGACTTCTGTGATGCCAACCTCGTCGACTACGGAGCTGGAATTCCACACGGATATGGTCACCACGACGCCGGATATGGATACGGACATGATGGTGCATATGGAAAGGGTCATGATTCTGGATATGGTTATGGTCACGACGCAACCTATGGACATGATCGTGAAGCTGGATATTAATTCTTATTCTACTATAACTTTCGTCTGAGCAATGCATTAATTAATTATATATAGAGCGGACAGTACTTTTACAATTAGTCTACGTGATTGACAAAAATTAATCAGGCTGGCTGGTCGTTTGTAGGCCTAACTTTGAAACTCTTGAATTAAACTAGTTTTCAACAATGCTTTATTCTTGTTTCATTGTTTTGAATTTACCAAAACGATTTTGAAAATGCTGATATAGCCTGTACATTTTACTTTAATTCATCAATCAAAAATATTGTCGTGGACATCGAAACTGTATTTTTATTTTGTGCTTTCGATACGCATAGGATTGAGCTATAAAACGTTCAATTACATTTGTTCTGCTTTACACGAACATAGATAGGAAACATTATAAGAGTACTTCAAGGTAATAAAATATTATGGCCATTTTGTAACTATGGAAAATCACCATTCAGATTGTCCGCAATTATTCATTATATTCAAAATATTGCCGTGGACATCGAGCTGGATATTTTTATTTTGGGCTTTCGATACGCCTAGGATGGAACTATAAAGCGTTCAATTACATTTGTTCTGCTTTACACGAACAAAGATAGGAAACATTATGAGAGTACTTCAAGGTAATAAAATATTATGGCCATTTTATAACTGTGGAAAATCACGATTCAGATTGTCCGCAATTATTCATTAAAAAAATCATAAAGTATCAAATATTACAGGTGTTTTTACAGAACCTTCTCTCTCTCTCTTTCTCTCTCTTTAACCGTCCTCGATACGAGGGTTGGTCGCATTGTAGACGATTCTTCTCCATCCTCTCCTGTCCTCGGTTTCTCATAGCAACCTTTCCGTTGATAATTCCAACCATTCGCCCACATTGTCCATCCACCTCTTCCTTGGTTTCCCTCTTGCTCTTGCTCCCGGTACCGTTCCTTGCATAATTTCTTTCTCTAGGCATTCACCTTGTTTCCTCATTATATGCCCAAAGTAAGACATCTTTCTTCTTTTTATTGATTCCAGTAAATTCCTTTCCACTCCCGCCGTCTCTAACACCCATTCATTTGTTTTTTTCTCTATCCATGATATACCCAGTATTTTTCGTATGCATTTCATTTCAAATGCTTTTATTCTCTCCTCATCCCTCTTTTTGATTGTCCAGCTCTCGCAGCCATACATCATCACTGGCCATATAAGTGTCCTCATTAATTTAATCTTTGTGTTAATTTTTATGTTGTGGCTTTTCCACAGTTTCATCAGATCTACTCCTATTCCAAGTCCTCTCGCAGTTCTTATTCTTATCTCCCTGCTGCAATCCACGTCTTCTGTTATGAGTGATCCTAAGTACACGAAGGTTTCCACTTGCTCTATCATAATGTCTTGTACTTTGATGTTGCATTGATTCCCATTTAGTGCCATACACTTTGTTTTACCTATGTTGATCTCTAAGCCCTTTTTTCGCCCTTCCCTGTCCAATCGAGTCCCCAGATCCTGTAGTTCCATTTTACAGAACCTTATTAACACAAAATACCGTGAGCACTTTAACAACGAAGCTGTATTAAAAAGTGACTGGGAGAAGTACACAGTTCGTCGTTAAAGTGTTAAAGTGGCTCAGAAAACCATTCATTTGTGTTAGATCCACTTACAATTTTTGGATGGAATCATTGTCAACTTCCGCATTATGTTCAATAGCCTATCTGTTTTAGGTTCCCGTTAAACGCCAATCATCGTCGATATGAGGGCGTCGTTAAATAAGTGATATTAAGCTAAGGTTCCCGTTAAAGAAAGCAAATATGTTCAAAGATAGCACTTGTGACGAATAGCTAGGTAGAATTTTTAGCTATTGGACTCTTACTGAGTCGTTGGGCCCTCTTGCACCTAGAAAAACAGGCGCTTTGCATTGCTCAGCGTAGTGTAGTTTTGACTATTATTGAGTTCATAAGTGCTCTCACTGCACGTGGTCGACGGGAACAGTTGCACGACGATGCACGTGGAAGCGATTAGATTCGCTCGGGGAGTCGATGTTGACCAGTGGCCACGTACAAAGTATTAGTAAGTCATCAGATATGCTCATTCGTGACATATGCAGAATTAGACATTATGTTCTCATACCCGAATGGATATCTTTGGTAAATGCATTGGTTCCCAGGCGCTTAGATTGCTGTTGTCCGCTACTTAACGCAATCGATAAGTAAAGCACGCTAAAGTTGCACACAGTGCACAGAGTTCTGAAGTGATTGGCTTGAGCCATAATTTATACATCCAAATGTGAACATTTAAAGACGGTTCTTAAATCTTTGCAATGGCTTTCTGTTCAGCTTCAAGGAGTTCATCTGATTATCTCTGTCTGGTCATACCTAAATCAGGAACTTTTCCTGGTCAAAGAGCTCTTTCCGTTGCTGAACCCACTTTTTAGAACTCTCTTCTTGCATTCGTCGGCTCCACTAAGTCGATTTTTTCATTTCATTCTCAACTTAAAACTGACCTCTTTCAAATTGATTATCGGTCGTAGGCTACATCACTATTTTTCGTCTGGATACTGAACTGAATCGGTCTTGGTTTCGTTGTGCACTCGGTTGATGCCATGTGCATTAGACACCCACGCAATAGTAGACATGCCCGCTAATTACAGTTACCTGTCGCGAAGTTGGAGGTACGGCGCTCTGCTCTCGAAGAACAGAGAGCAGAGACCTGTGTTACATTACGAGGATTTGAGATCGTTTTTAAAATGTATGTGATATGAGATAGAGGAAACGAACATTTGATTTTGATTCTTAAGCTGAGGTTTATGAGTGAACTAGCATTTTTTACCCGGCGTTCGCCCGGGTTTTGCCCAGGCGTAATTTTTAACAGCTGCAAATAAAGGCTACTTACTTACTATATTTGCTGATGGGCTTCAAATATTTAAAAATGTCCATATATCTGAATGGAAACGATATTTAGAGGTGAACATAGTTGCTTTTCCCGTGTACTACACGGGTTATCTCAACCTTATAATAGGCGTATTATTGGTTGCGAATCAGAGCGTTGACGTAATCAGAGCGGTGACGTATTCAGAGCGTTGACGTCATGCATATTTAGCCACGTGACGTGAACAAATGGCCATACTATTATAAAATAGCCTCGTTGAAACAGTTGGAAATAATTTAAAATGTCCATATATCGGCGTTTAAATAAAATTTTGTAAATCGCTAAAGCGTTCCGTTTCGGAGCCTTTCAAAACGGACAAACAAACATACAAACAAACGGAAGGAAAACGTAAACAAAGTAAGCCTTATAATATAGATTGTCGGCTCTTGTAAATAAAACTTCGAAGCCAATCTTGTAATAGCTCGATCCAAGATACCAAGATCGTCACTTATTATCCAAGCCAATCAATCCACCAATATACAGCTCTGGCATTGAAGAATGCACAACACTCTCGTCGGATTATTAAATAAGTTAGCCTTTCGATTTTCGTCGCCTTTTGTGACTAATGCAAGGAAAACCGGACACCTAGCTATTCCTAAATGTAGTTTAATATGCAATCCTGAAATTATTGGCCTTTGTTTTTCAGTTCATTATTCCTTGTCAAGAAAGCCTGAATTCAAAGATATTTGCCCCTTGAAATACCCAGTAACATTTAGTGAATCTTGATTGGTAACAATCTGCCTACTTTGCAATTTTTCATAAAATAGAGTTTCATTGAAGACACCATATGAACATAATGAAACATGAAGCCAGAGTTCTAGCAAATGGAAAGGATCTAATAAAGAGTTAAGATTGGATTTTTTAACACTATATGTCGAAGGGTCTAAACTCTCTTTTGGACTTGATGATTAACGAAAAGCAGTGGTTTTTCAACTGGAGTCACTCAGTCGATCTTTCTCACAAGAAACATTTGACAGAGGCTAGAGCATAGTTATCCTTTTTAGAAAAATAAGCATACTAGACATGTTTAAGTTTCAGACAACGGTAAAGATAGATACACTGAAGAAAGCAAGAAGAGCAAAAACAAACACCGACCTTTCCTAACCAGTGTTGCACTGCATGTTGCACACATCACCCTTTGAATAATGAAATCACAATGCGAAAGCATTCTTTTTTATAAAATTAATTTTAATAAGCAATTCAAGAGGTAAAAGTCTTCTGTCTCGTCCGGTATTTAAGACACATTGTATGATAGCCTGATGTATGAAGTTGCCGACGTTCAGTTAGCGCACTAGTAACGGGCTCCATGTCCATATCCGGTATCGCGACCATATCCATATCCAGCACCGTGACCGTATCCATATCCGGCGTCGTGGTGACCATATCCGTGTGGAATTCCAGCTCCGTAGTCGACGAGGTTGACATCACAGAAGTCGCGGTAGTAGTAGTGTCCACCATGGGTGTAGTGGTTGTATACGGAGTTACGTGAACCTGGAGCACAGGGCTGTTCGTAGGAGTTGCCGTTCGAACAGATGACGAACGAATTATCGTCCTTGTAGTAGAAACCGTCGTTACCGCATTTATCTGTTGAAAGACGTCAGTGAATTGAGGAAATACATCAAAATCGCAAATAATTCCATTTGTAGACAATTAATGTGTAACTCAGAATTTATATCGTATATAATAATGGTTTGCCCTACTAGACTTTTCTGCAAGGGCTAAATCAATTTATAAAGCTACAATTCTTTCCTTTTTTGCAGCTCATTACGAACAGTAGTTAAAATGTATAGTAATAATTGTTCCTACTCTCTGTTATCATTTTCAGTTTTTGTTGGCTCTATCATGTAGCCTACAACCTACATAATATTGTTTCCTTTTCTATTAATGTGATTTGGTCAACGACTACAGTAACTTACCAGCGTATCGTCCGTGGAAGGCGTATCGTCCGTTAACGTAACCGTCCGGTATAGAAGCCATGACGGTCACAAGGCACATGGCGAGTACAATGAAACACTTCATCTTCTTTTGGACTTCTCTCCTGCTGACGTGAAACTTCTGAATGGTAATGCTAACACACACCAGGGCTTTTTATAGTGAAAAGTAACCAATCAGAAAACACCGGATTCTGTAGGCCACCCATATGTTGCAAGACTGTGCTATTGTTCGTCGATACCAACAGGAACGGATCTGAATTGGTTGGCCCGGCATGTTTTGCAATGAACAAATGCTACACCGATCCGTTCGTTGTACTTCGAAAGAACATGGCCACATGGTCTGGTTTGTCGTCCGTACCGTGCGTGTGTGCATACCAAGCATCCAGACAATGCATTGGCGTTTTGCCTGGACATTTGGCATGATCCAATTACGTGAGCAGAATACTAAAGGTAGGCAGGCATGTACATTTTGGTACAGTGTAGTTGAATCCATATGCGTGAACGAATTGCTCTCATTGGTTGCTGTATGTTATAAAAGACAAGCAGAATGGTTGAGTGTTAACATTCAACAAGTTTCAGTTGAACAACAGGAATTGAACCGTCGCAATATGAAGTGTCTCGTCGTATTCGCTATGTGTGCTGTGGCCGCCTTGGCTTCTATTCCGGACGGTTACGATCATGGACGATATGCTTTCTACGGACGTTACGCTGGTAAGTGGAAATTACTCGAGAATAAAAAGTAAACATGCATTCAGATTAGTATGAACTAGGTAGCCTACATATTAGAAAGTATTATACTCCTAAAGCCCAGATGTGAATCTCTAAGAATAATTGTTTAAATTTGAACATTTGAGCGAAATTGAAATGAATTTCATAGAATAGAGTTTGTGTAAAATATTAGGGACACATAGAAGTTCTCAATACTGCATTTGTAGCTGAACAGATGAATATGAGTTAAAGTTTCGTACTTATTGGCGTCTTTAGAAAAGTTGCGGTCTGTCAACTTTCTATTTTCAATAAACGAAATTATATATTCATTCATCAGAAAATGTGGAAACTGCAAAATATCTTAAACCATCTAGAATTATTAAGTTTGTTAAGCCTGTGATACGCGAAAGTTTCTTTATTCAGCATTCGTAAACTGCATGAGCTTGTTATCTGCGCTCAGCTTTTAAGTTGCGCCTTGCAAATTTGGAGTCTTTTTTACAATTACAAATGTTCAGATATATGTTTATATTATTTGCAACCTTCTGACACACATCTCAGATTCACACAGAAATTTGGGAAACATAAATTATCCATAGATATATTTTAATAATTTGAAAAATATAGTGTCATGTTTCTTCAATTCACTGACGTCTTTTTCAACAGATAAATGCGGTAACGACGGTTTCTACTACAAGGACGATAATTCCTTCGTCATCTGTTCGAACGGCAACTCCTACGAACAGCTCTGTGCTCCAGGTTCACGTAACTCCGGATACGACCACTACACCCACGGTACCCACTACTACTACCGCGACTTCTGTGATGTCAACCTCGTCGACTACGGAGCTGGAATTCCACACGGATATGGTCACCATGACGCCGGATATGGATACGGTCACGTTGCTGGATATGGAATTGGTCGCGATGCCGGATATGGTTATGGTCACGACGCAAGCTATGGACACGATCGTGAAGCTGGCTATTAGTTAAGAATCTACTATGGGTTTTTGGTCGAACGGCACACTAATTAATATAATAGACTAGAATGTGCCGAACAATTACAATAATTATTACGTGATTGACATAAATGATCAGGCTAACTGATCGTCAGTAGCTTTGTATCTGTTGATTAAAACGATTGAAACTGATTTTCAACACTGCTCTAGTTTATTCCTGTTTCACTATTTTGGATCTACCAAAAACGACTTTCAAAATGTTGATGTGGATCCATCAATGGAAAATATTGTCGTTTTTATCGAAATGGATTTTTATTATTTACCTTCGAGACGCTTAACAAGGAGCCATCAAACGATCAGTAACATTAGCTTTGCTTTATTTGAACATAGATGGGAAACATTATGAAATTATTTCTAGCTGGACCCGTGAAGGTAATGGCCATTTTCAGACTGTGGGAAAATCATAATTTAGCTTCAGTTATTCAGAAAAATAAGAAAATGTCAATTATTAGAGGACTCTACAGACCCATCAACATAAAATCAATCAATCAGTCAATTTATTTATGGATTACCATAGAAGATAACAGTGTACCAATGTAACAATGTGGTAAAAGAAGATGCGTTAAGCAAATTAAATCAGATCATTTCAAATAAAGTGACCTTCTAGTTGATACCAAAAGGGAAACCCAAAAGGGACCATAGTCCCACTGGGTAGGACCATCTATGTAATAATAAAACAATTCATGACAGCGTTTTAAGATAACAGTTGTGGTTGACATATGAGCATCAAGGATACTCAATAAGACCAATTTAAGGCTGATATTGTTTTTCCTTGATTACCTTATCTACAGAGAGATGCATCAGCAAAATAATGGTAATAACAATTAAATCAGAAATCTTTATACTGTTTCATTATAAAAAATTTAAGCTCCTTCTTTTATAGGGGACGATTTGGAATGTCACGAAGATCTTGTGGAAGACTATTCCATGGAGAATTGGAAACGGACAGCGAAGGTCTTTGTATTCGTTCGGGCAAATTCGCCTCAATAGTGTTCTTTTTTTCACGTATGATAAGAATGGATGTTCAAAACTAAAAGTCAGATTAATTGAAAACCTTGGTTCAATAGCCAGGTATGTCGATATATCTTTTCTTGCTAAAAAGTATGCCAGCGTGATTGGATTATCCTGCGAATTTAGTACAGATCTGAATTTGTTTTTGTCATTTTTGAAAAACATTATTTCAACATAATATGGTTTTGTGTAACCGGCAGTATTCTACCATTACTCCAATGCAATAGCCAGGTATGATGTCAAGGTTGTCGTTTTTTCATGTAATCTTTGTATTAAAGCCGGTATAACAATCAGGTTATTTGACATACCACGCGTCTTGCACGATTTTCGTACTATGTAATAGCGCTCTTTCAGTGCAAGAATGAGGTAGCCTATGTCGAATAACACCAATCTACATGTCGTCGCCTATCTCCACTTTTTTTCGAAAAGCAGTTTAGAGTTGATTTGTAGCAGAATTTTTTAGATCTTTCTTCAGTTTCAATGGCTAAGAGATACGACAGGTCGTTTTAAAGATATTCAACAAAATATACAGTCGTATGTCCTGTTTTCAGAAACATTTCATCGTATCTCCACACAGTATTCGTTGTGTAGCAGTGTATGTTGTTGTATGTCCAGAGAAAGCTCGTCGCTGATTGGACGAGCAGGAGATACAACAGTGTAAACCTGTGCGCTTAGCTGGATTAAAGTGTCGCATATCCAGACAATTAAAAGTTTTTCTTTTAAAAATCCGGACTATTATCCATGAATATTTTAACGAAAACACTCTCTAACAATTGGTCGTTGCTTGATTTAATAATTTCATGTCTTTGTTTTCCGTAGGATGGTTCGTAATATTTGTAAATCCATTTTAAACAAAATTTTCATAAATTTCTGAAAAACAGCCCTATTCGTAAATTTTTTAAATGTAGGGTCTTTATGCAATGTTTATGTTTTAATATGACGTCTGTGTGTGAACTATAATTTGATAATGCCCTCCTTATTGCATTGAATTTATGGTTTTTCCGCAAAATGCGGCCCAAACTTCAACCCCGATTATCTCGGAATTTTGGAAAATGGAGATACGCGAGGATAATTCTCAGGCGACGATGTGTAGTATTGCAGCTGCTAGAAAACAAACCTCATTTACATAACATGTTACTGCAACCGTAATGATACTGATGGTAAAGAGTTGGTGTTGTCAGTAACCCGTTATGATGCTAAATGTTGTGTAGACAACAATAATGTTATGTTTCGCATTGCATCATGTAACAGTTTCTTTAAGGACAATAATACTTACATGGTGCTTCAAACAGCCTGTCGAAATGTCGTCAAATGGCTTAGATACAGCAAGTTGAAGTATCGGATTTTGAAGCCATTATCCCGAAACTCACGATTTCCGACATACCTGGTTTTGAACTAAGGTTTTCAATTAGGCTTTCAAATGCATTCGGTAGTGCTTTATAAGTGTGTCAGTGCATGAATTCGAATGTTTGCATTAATTTTATCTGATGAAATTTTGAAATACCTCGATGAGCAAAGCCTGTTTGGCATAGGAATTGCAGGGAAGCCGCATTATAATGCGATCTAGTCTTTTTTGTAATATGATTATTCTGTTAAGTCTTGATGTGTGGTCAGGATATCTTTGGCAGATGGATTGGTTTCCAGTCACCTGGTTTAAAGAGACGCGCTTCTTACTTGTAGGCTACTTATAAGTAAAACATGATGAAGCTGAACAAATAGTTCAGAACTAGAGCCATAACTAATACATACAAATATGAGCACATAACCTCTGTACTTAAATCTTTGCAGGCAACCTGCAATTCAACAAAGAATTAGTTTCAAATTAGGGCGCATTGTTTATAAAACTTTTAACTCCAACAAGCAACAGTACCCTAAATTTCTTCTTACATACCGACTTATATTAGTTTGAGTTTCCATCCGGTCTGTTTGTGAAGAAGTGTTTATATCTTTGTTCTAATCCTCGATCATTAGTGTCTCTGTTCTGCTTTGTACATAATTAAGTACACATCATTGAACCAGTTCATTTCATTAACTTTGTAGGTCATACTTAAATCAAGAACTGGTCTTCATGAACGAGGTTTTTCATTTGCTGGACCTACCAATTACGGTTTGGTTTTGGTGTCTTATCGGTTTACGCATTGTGCATCAGACACCAGCGCAATAGGAGATACTAATACCTGTTGGCGAAGTTGGAGGTACGGCACTCTGCTCTCGAAGGACAGAGAACATAGGCCGGCGTTTAATTTCGAAGGATTGAGATCGTTTTTAAAGTGTGTGTATTGTGTAATGGCCATGGCAGAGAGGAAATGAACGCTTGATTTTCTTTCTCAATTAGAGGTTTATGAGTGAATTGGTCGTTCTTGGAAATAAAATTTCAAATCCAAGCCTTGTAATAGCTCTGTCCAAGATAGAAAATCTTTGCGTTACTGCAATACAAGTCATGCCACACATAAACTGCACTGGCACTGAAAAACCTTCAGCGTTCTCGTCAGATTTTAAAATATTTTATAGCTATGGATTTAGGTCTTCTTTTGTGTCAAAGGAAAGGCGCTATATAAATTGATAGATACAATGCAATTCTGCTTGCATTGCAATCTTCCATGAAAAACAGTTTCTGTTGAAATTCCATATCAACGTATAGGCTATGAATTCCAGAATAATTAGATCTATACTAAAAATGTACTAAAACTTATAGGGAAACCGATGCAATTGGTCGCTAAGATGTTACGATTTAGATACTAGTATCATTTCTTTCTCTGGAGAGACTAACCATGGGCGAAACCACCGCTCTTTCCTCGCCAGTGTTGTTCACATGCGTACAATTACACTGAAACAATGAAAGCGCAATCTTAAGGTTTTATTTTTAATTAAATTCACTTTAATAAAGAATTCAGGAGGTAATAGTCTTCAGTCCAATCAGGCCACCTACACCCATTGTATGATAACTTGACGTGGCAATTTTCTGACATTCATTTAGCGCACTAGTAACGGGCTCCGTGTCCATATCCGGCGCCTTGGTGACCATATCCGTGTGGAATTCCGGCTCCGTAATCGACGAGGTTGACATCACAGAAGTCGCGGTAGTAGTAGTGTCCACCATGGGTGTAGTGGCCAAATCCGGAGTTACGTGAACCTGGTGCACAGGGCTGTTCGTAGGCGTTTCCGTTCGAACAGATGACGAACTCATAATCGTTCTTGTAGTAGAAACCGTCGTTTCCGCATTTACCTGTTAAAATGTACTATTCATGATATTCATGCACTTTAGAGAAGATGTAGCCTATTGTCAGTCTGTAAGATATGTGCACTAAATACCAAATTTATGATTAATAAACTTTTATGATGCATGCATTGCATGCATATGGCAATTTCGCATTCATATTCTGGGTTTGCTATTCACTAAATGTAAATGTAATTCCGATAGCTTTTTTAATTTCTTAATTGTATTGTGAGTTTCATAAGACGCGAGACGTTGCCAATCACTTTTCTCTGTGCCATGTGGCATTTTCCAACAGTCACGACATCACGTATTTTCTGGGTGTTATGATTATTCTGCAGTCAATCAAATTCACCATTAAAAATAACAGTTTTTTCTGGCTTCGATGATCGTGGCAGTTATGTTTAAGTATGTAACAGTAGATAAAGATTTTAAAGCCAGCCAAAGGTATGATCAGAATGATACTACCTCCATAGCGTCCATAGAAGGCGTATCGTCCGTTAGCGTAACCGTCTGGGATCGAAGCCATGGCGGCCACAAAGCACAGAGCAAGGACAACGAGACACTTCATGTTGCAACGGTTTGTTGCTGTTGAACTGCAACTGGTGAATGTTGCAATTGTGACTGAGATTCAGCCTTTTATACCAAACGGTGGCCAATATCAGACGTCACATTCCATCGCACATCTGCACCATCGCTTCAGCCAAATTAATAGGTACGCCACAAGTAGGACTTTGGTCACATAGCATAGCCACGTGTCTGCGCCTAGGCTATGTATTCCAGATATATGCATGTATGTGTAAGGTTTACATTCGTAAAGACTTGTATGGTCAAGGTCATTTATTCAACGACACATGCAGATGGTCTAAGTAATCATCGCGTTGCTTTTAGCCATATTCCGCCACTTACTGTAACGAACTGTTGGGTAGACAGAAATCTGAACAGACAGAAACGTTCAGATAAGCGAATAAACGGATGGACAAATACACAGTGGCCAAAAGGCTTATAATTATAATTAGTTCTTTTTAGCTGAGACCCGCAATTAGCCGTTTCTATAATCCATTTTCAAGCCTCGCCTAAAAAAACAGAAACTGCAGAGGTCATTATTTTGCTACTGCGACGATTATATAATGTAATGACTTATGTAGCGCCGTTATAATGATGCACAAGGCATCAATCGATGAACGCTTCAAGTGAAACAGAAGATGGCACTACCCTATTTACTCTCTTTTGATTGCCTCTGGATTTCGTATGGGCGAGCGTGTCCAGCTGTGTGTACGGGACTCTGGCGTTAACCTCCTTGCAATCTTCATTCGCAAATATGAGGTATACTGATGTCAATAAATAATGAATTAATTTGTTATACCCTATTTTTGTTCACTGGAGCTCTTTTTCAATATAGTGAGAACTGTGAGATATAACGATATCGTCCTGTAGACTTCAGACTTTGCATTTCTACTGGGTCTCGACCCTCTTTTCCATCACAAAGAACGGAGTTTGTTGAAATTCCCTAAAATAAACAGAAAATTATGCGAAGTTTGAGTGAATTCATTTGAACTATCTCTTTTCTTTCATTAGTTCATCAAAAACATGTTTTGCCTTGACAACTATTTCTCTCCACGAATTAAATAAGTTACGTATGTGCCACCTAATGAATTCAATCAATCGATCAATCCTTTTATTGTTTCCGGTGAATAGTTTACAAGACAGTACTGATCCAGAATAATAATTAATCACCGATCATAAGTTTGGAAATGTAAAACAGACAGATCACATGATTATCTTAATAACTTTTAAGGGAAACAATCGGGTAGGGACTGAAGTCCCGCTAAGCTAGGGATACCCGTGAACCATGTTAGCAGTGGGATGAAAGTTGAGCATAAACAAATAGCATAGTCAGAAAAAAGATATAATGATGACTAGCTTTACTAACAACACTTAACTAGGTCACTTAATTAATTGTGGTAGAACAATGAATTATCATATTTAGTTAATTTTATTTAATTACAAAGCTAGTTAGACCCTAACTAATATTCAGGCAAATGTGTCTGTTAGTCATATACAACTGATTTGCCAGATTGAAATAAACTTGGCTTGTGATTTCATAGAAAGGACGGATCTTAGATAGCAAATTAGCCATGTAAAAACTTTGTTCCTTGAGAACAACACTGTAGTGATTACAGCATGCAATACTATAATTTTCTTCATCAGTAGTAGCATCACGCACGCGATAGCAACCACCCGCCATGTGTGCGCATTGGAATTTTCAGTAACACATCACTAGGTCAGCGCATATCGTAAACACAATGACCGGTGTAGAGTCTCTGCATACCAACGTGACGAACAATGAAATTGTGCAACACTGCAACCTGTTGCGCGTTCGAAATGCGCATGTTCAGCATAACAATGACCCAAATGTGTTCTTTTGAAACAGTAAAGAACTGTTCTCGATCAGTGGTTGTGTGGCTCAATCAGAATCATTCAGAACCGACAAATGCTATTGTTAGATGCAAATGAGGCATGCATGCACTTCCGCTACTTCTTCGATTGTCTGATGAAACCATATAAAAGGCTCAGCTGTATTCAGTGATCACAGTCGCAGTTTTCCGGTTGACAGTAGTAGTAGTAAAACCGTTCAAAGATGAAGTGCCTCATAGTCTTCGTTCTTTGCTTTGTGGCCGCCATGGCTTCTATTCCAGACGGCTACGCTCATGGACGATATGCTTTCCATGGTCGCTACGGAAGTAAGCCTTTCTCGACTATAATCATTACAAGTTATTTAACGCTATCAAACTTCGAAACAGACTATAGCTCTTCGCAACATTATAACTAGGATATCGCGTCTGTAAACAATTATTGTTTTCTTTATTATACGTTCGATCAAAAATTGAGAGACTCAGAATTGAACTTCTTTACTTGCTAACGGTAAGAATACAACAAATAAAGTACGGCATAATTGCGATAAACAACGATATAACCGTACTCTTAATAAGGTAAATAATTTTATTTCAAATGTTGCATTAGGTAAATGCGGAAACGACGGTTTCTACTACAAGAACGATTATGAGTTCGTCATCTGTTCTAACGGTAACTCCTACGAACAGCCCTGTGCTCCCGGTTCACGTAACTCCGGATTTGGCCACTACACCCATGGTGGACACTACTACTACCGCGACTTCTGTGATGTCAACCTCGTCGACTACGGAGCTGGAATTCCACACGGATATGGTCACCACGACGCCGGATATGGATACGGGAACAGCGCTGGATATGGACATGGTCCCCGATATTAAATTTATAACTACTATCCCACAATAATTTCATGCAACGTTATTACAAAAAGCATTCAGGATGACCTCAGTTGTATGAATCAAACTTTTGCTTAACAAAGAAATTAAAAGCAATAAAGTTGAATACGACATCATACCCAAGATGATTTTTTTTCTAGTATTTTATATTATATACCGGATGAATTCAAATTTCACAATATTGGGAAAGTGCAGTGTACTACATGTATGATGTTATTACAGGATACCACTATTCTATAAGGTCTTATGGAGCCGGGTGTTTCCTTGATCTGAGTTTATTTGCTGTATTAGACTAACACAGACTATTAGATCCCTCCTTCACATCCAAAATGTATTGAAACCAGGGATATCGAATTTAAGTCACCTTCAGACTCTTGTATGTACTAAACAACTAATCTGATCTATTCAAATTTCTAATGTGATCTAATCTAATGACTTATATAGCGCCGTTATTTTAACGTTCAAGACATCAATCGACTGAGACGCCAAAGAATATCGCAATGAAACTTATTATCCATTGACGAAGCTCGGTCGAAATCTAATAGATAAGAGAAATGTGAAGCATTGTATGATCGGTGGCAAGTTGAAAGAGAAATCTTAAGTTTTGGACCTTAATGACATCAAAGAACTGACAAAACGCGTTTAATAGGGCAGCGAAGTCCAAAGTTTCGTACAAGCGACTGAAAATGCTAGCGAGCCCAACATCATTCAGGTGCGGGGCACTGGTAGAGTACAATTATGAGCACAAAGCAGATAGGCCTATATGTCGGCTGGTTCAACACGGATATCGTCACCGCGACGGTGGATATGGATGCGGTCAAGACACAGGCCATGGATAATTATGATCGCTACAATTCTTACGTAGAGGGTCATCGCTATTTGTGGGGCACGGCGGTGTAGGGGTAGGCCTATGTTCGGTGCCTTGCAGCCAGAGGGTTGCGGGTTCGAATCCACCCCAAGCCGCCGCGTAGGCACCCTGGGCAAGTCCTTCACTCGCAATTGCTCATGCGCTTCGGCGTGAAACTCCGATTCAGTGTCCGCGCTGTAGTCTGGAGCGCCTCCGAGTTGAAATCTCGAAGGGGCGCTATAACAAGTGCTCATACATACATATTGGCTAGACAAAACAATGAGCTGAACAATGACAAGACTACAAATTTGATGGTCAGTTGTTTGTTACAATAATTATCTGACAAGAAGATGATGTTGAAATAAACTTTAGAAATAAAACCTATTCTGAAGCCAAGTTTCATTTTTACGCATTGCTGTTGAGGATTAATACTGCGATCAGGAAACTAAGTATTTCCTATATAATAATTATTTGTCGAGAAATCTTGAACAAATTCTAACTCATAAATTTTTGAACGTCTCTACAGTAAACTTTTCTGCAGTAAAAGCCGAAATTTTGGCATAAGTCTCTAAATGTTGACTCTTAAGCAAATGACAAATATGAATCCGATTAGGCCTACTTTATCCAGTTAAATATTTCATGCTCGTTTAGATTTGTACTGACCAGAAGTAGTATGAGAAGGAGACGATTGGGACCTCGTCTCGCAAATTAACATCATGTTTTGCCAATTATGACTTTATACTCTAATTGGGGTTGGAAAAATTTAGCATGCGATTGGTCACTCCGATATTAATTAAAACATAAATAGATCTACTGTTTATGTAAATTTCATGACAGAAACTAAAGATTTTCTCTTTTTCTGTAGTCACCGTCCCAAAGCCTATGATGTATAACTAGAAACTCAATGCCTAAACGTATAGCTTTAAAGACTGATCTAGCGAACTTACTCAAACAAGACATCAAGTTATCACGAGTTAAAAACTGTACGACATGATTTTAAAGTATACGGGTCTAAAACAATTGTGTGAAGGGTTTTTGAGATAGCAACTAAATCAATAAACAGTTTGATTAGGTATTTATCAAGAGTTGGTAAACCGGCCATTGAGAGTAGTCGCTGGCTGCAACATAATTAGGCTACCACAATATGATCTCAGAGCAGTTGCTTCATTGAGCAACAGACTAGGCTATATTGATGCATAATAATCGGGCTGATTTTCCTTCTCAATAGGCACAAATTAAAGTATGTGGGTCATTGTCTATTTCTTCGTTGTGCATATCTTTGTGACGACGTCTCAACAACGGGTTCGTTGTGCGGTCGTAGGGCCTTGGAAGCAGGAATGGCCCACTCTTCCACACAGCTGCAGGACTTGAGTTTCGGCTGTATATGCCTACAAATAGAACCCCCGGATGCAGTTTCTACGCAGTACAATGTAGATCTTTGGCTTGCCCTCGAACTGCGCCGCGGAGGAGAGAGCCTACATTGTCACCGTAGCACCAGATAATCTATCAACTTCTTATGCGCCCGTGGTGTCCGTGGTTGCCGAGCTAGCAGCGACCTAGTTGAAAATCGTCCAGCAGGCAGCTGCCGGAGCTCACAGCTGCCGCTCGTGTGACTTTCCGCCTTCACGTTCTTTGCCTTGCCCCTCTGTTTTTTAGCGCATAGAGTCCTCGTCCTCCAATTAACCTCGGCACACGATATGCAAAAGCCATTACTAAGGTCTCCTCCAATCTGTATTGGCGTTTCAAAAGGTTCCTCTGGCGCCCCTAAAGTTTCGCCATCAGAAAGTACCGAACTCTGTCAACAACCATTTTAATAAAGTCAAATCTCACATCGAACGGAATCGACGTTTCGCAGTATCAGAAACGTACAATAATGACCTCAAACATGCTAGGCCGCCAAAGCTACTCGGCGACAACTAAACGGTAAAAGACAAACCGTCTTGTTCAGTAAAGAACTTCTACTCAGAATGCTCTCCATATTGTTTAAGTTGCTTAAATCCACGGCGCCTCCGACAATGACAAAGATGTGTGACTGTTCTATGTATAATTTTATAAATATTGCCATAATTGAAGTATAGAAATGCTCAAGGTCTAGGCTTGATCTCTTTGGTTGAGTCTATGCTGTTCAAATTTTCGGGAACGAACCTAGAAAAGACTTCCATCAGGTTTCTTATCCGTACCCCATCCTTTATTGCTGAACGCATTCAATACCTAACATATGTTACTATAACTAATGAATAAGCTGATTTATCTTTATTCAACTAAATTATCTACTTAATTGTCGTGCAATGTAATGTTGTCGTATATGGGGCACTTTAGCCGATTGGTTAGAGCGCCAGTCCTGCAACGTAGGGTACGGGTTCGAGTCTCCATATAGACCTACATGTAGACGGTTACTGTGTAAGGATCTTGAGCAAGACCTTCATTCACTCAGTTACTCAGTGCCATTGATGCTCTTTAGTATGGTCGTGTGTGCACTATTGAACGTTGGACTGAGGCCCATACACCAATACAGTTGATTTGCGTTTATATTGTATTGTATTGTCTAGAAATTTAATAATAACCTTATTTCATCAGAGTAGAAACACTCGTTCTCGTATACATTATTTACATTACACGCTCTTTGGACCTGATCGAGCTATCTTAAAATTTATCTAGTGCCTACGTCCGGCCGTGACACGACTGAATCCCAGTACCGGTATTGAGTTTATTACCAAAAGACTTAATTGAGTGAAGCGCTTAGAAATATCAAGATTTCCTATTGACAGTCCTATATGGAATATTTGGTTGTGCATAAAATGTGCCCGTTACTTTATAATCACTCCCATTTCAAACCTGTTAATTTATTCAGTTTATTTTCTCGTTTCGTTTAAAACATCTTGTACTTCCAAGTTCTGAACTTAAAAAGCAACTTTTACGCCGGAGTATTTTTTAGCCAATGTAGAGTGTTGTTCCCACATAGATGCAAGTTAGGCAAGATACTATGTTATTGCACTCGCTTTCAAGTAATAGCCATGGTGTCGCAGACTTAACTGTATAACAGACACAACTGGAGTCCCTATTTCAGAACTATATGTTCTAAGTTTTTTTCACAGTCCCTAGCTCTGGAAAATAATGCGTATGTATAACACGTATAACAAATATATGTAGAGTAATAATCACATTCTTACCATTAATAGATGGTATTAGATTTAACTCTACGGGGGGTCTTAGAGCCGAGAGGTAGCAAAGGGAGTTTGTTAGTGTGTGAGCAACTTAAGGAGAAACAAAATAAACTTTCGAACTTGTAGTCTAGTTCTAGAAAGAGAATATACATTACTTTGCTGCAGAATACCGGCATCAAATTAATATAAATTCAAGTTGTTTCAATTAGAAACACTACAGAATTGAATGCATTATGTACAATAATATTTTCGTGAAATAAAGTGCAAACTAAAATATTATCTTAGTTTATTTTCATGATTTATTTTCACAAAACATTCACAGTTTGAGACATTGTGTCTTGATGGAACAAATTTTCTAATCCACTATATAAATTGTATTGGCCTATTCAATTAAAAATCTAATATCGGGGACCATGTCCATATCCAGCTCCGTGACCATATCCATATCCGGCACCCTGGTGACCATATCCGTGTGGAATTCCAGCTCCGTAGTCGACGAGGTTGACATCACAGAAGTCGCGGTAGTAGTAGTGTCCACCATGGGTGTAGTGGCCAAATCCGGAGTTACGTGAACCGGGAGCACAGGGCTGTTCGTAGGCATTACCGTTCGAACAGATTACGAACTCATAATCGTTCTTGTAGTAGAAACCGTCGTTGCCGCATTTACCTGACGAAAAAGACGTCAATTAAGGTCTGCTATTGATGTTAAATACAAATGAATTTTATTTCTCGTGGCATCATAAATAAACTATGCTAGTAAAACGAGGCATTGGCTCAGTAACTCTTTCGGCTGTAAGCCTATATTTTCAGTCAAATTTGTGAACAAATACCGTTGACTAATTTAAATTTATGTATTTTAGGAGGCGGTCTCGAATATATACTTGTAATTGCATTTAGTAACTTCTATTGCGCCGGTGTTTAGGGCACAAGGCCGCAACCCATGGCACACCAACACGAAGCCGTAATCAGGTCATTATCCAGAAGATCAGTACGTAAGACAGCCTTTGGTGGATAAACAGTTTGAAAGAGGTAAGTTTTAATTTGAGAATAGTGAGCTCTGTCGATAACTGCTTATCCTAGCCCCAATGAATTAAAAGTTATCAATTTAAGAGTAAATAACCCATCATAGTAGCTGTCAAAGAAAAGGTAGTAGGAAATGGCTACACCACTAATTATCGTTATAATTATGAAGGTATTCTTGCATTCAAGAAACTACTCAGAAGCGCTCCCGGCCCTGCCACGACTAAAGAAAAAGACTTAAGGGACTTGTAGAACCCTGTCGGATGGCTCACAAGTAAAGACCGGAGAATAATTTAATAATTAATTTAATAATTTAATTTAAGTGATCATAATTCTCCAAACTTCTAAAGCGCCCCTCGAAAGCCAAGCGCAGGACACCAGCTTATTCACGAGCTCTGTCTTCTATTCAATAACGACATCGTTTTATAATACTTACTTCCGTAGCGACCATGGAAGGCATATCGACCGTGAGCGTATCCGTCGGGGATTCCAGCCATGGTGGCCACAACGAATAGAGCGAGGATTAGGAGACACTTCATCTTTCGACGTTTCACTGATGTTCACCTGAAACCTTTGACTGATCTAACCAAGCGATGTTCTGGCTTTTATAGGACATATCAGCCAATGGGATGCGTTGCATTCCCACGTTCACGAATGGATCCGAACGGATCTGATAGAATGCGTGTTCGATTGAATACATACAGCAGTTGCTTTCGAAATAATTGTTCATCATCAGTCTAGATCAGTTCCAGGTTGTTTGAAGCAGGACCGATCCGTTCCACATTCACATGCCTCGGGCAAGCACAGCATCGTGTAACAACTATACCAGCATACGTGCTTGAGCATAGCAGATAGTCACGTGTCTATACTGTCAATTATAACGACCATCAATTGTCATTCTGGACGTTATGTGAAATCTAGAAGGTTATGGGCGACTGCTGTGAATTCCAATGCGTAATGTGTAGCCACCTGTCAACCATAGTGTGAATGGACGTTGAGTAATTGATAGTCTGAGACCTTTCATGCTTTCGCACTCATTGTCCGAATCGCTCATCTGGTTACCTTTACTTAGTGACCGAATAACTGTACAAGGGTAACCTCGTTAACTGGTTGGATAACTATCAATATTTATTTATCTCACAAATACGCTCTATACACCAACAAAGCAGTTCAACGAAGCAATGACTCCGACTTCCACTATGCGTTTATGTAGACCTAAAAACCAAGAAAAAAATAGCCAGTGCATAAAGTGGGGAAAATTCTGACGTTTGGAAACCGCAGATAGTAACCTAATAGCCCAAAATATTAAAAGATAATTGAAATATACAAAATATCGGCTTAGATACCAAGACAGTCTCAATACAAACAAAAAGAGAATTAGACAAACCTCACACGCATTTGAAAATGGACAATAAGTAATAAGACAACAAAAGCATTTTCTATGTGGATCAGAAAGAAGGACATTATTAGAAAGCAAGGTGAGAGAAGAACATTGTCAACAGAAATGAATTAACTACGGAAAATTCAAGAAAACTCAAACCCATGAAAATAAGATTTGATAAAATTCGAGTCCTCTGGTGTACGAAAAGCCCTCTAAACCGATGGTTTGGCCATGTGAAAAGAATACCACTTGACCGAATCCCACATAATGCGCTACATACAAGATTAGATAGCTGGAACACCAGGTAGTTCTATGTTCCCATATTGAACCAGCTAGGTCGACGAAAACCGCGCTCTTCGGCACGTATGGACCTGAGAGCGATTCGCCCACGTCTATCCTTCTTATATATAGTTAAACCTCTTCATGGAACAGACTTCCAGCTAAAGTTTGGACTTACCGCTAGAAATGGCTGAGAAAACATTTTCAGCTCATATTAAGACGCACCTTTTTAGATCTGCTACATGTAGATAGCCTATTCTACCGTCACTGAGAGGTCTTAAAGCCGTTATATATAAGTGTTCAGGTTCACACGTGCGCACACGCCAAGTGGAGAGGTATCCTGTATTGGGATAGGCGTGTTCAGCCTCAATCGACTGATCTTTAAACTTCAGGACGACATCTATGAGGTATTTCTACAGATATATGAATCAGCAAGCCTCTTACGCTTAACTTTACAATTTAATTACATGAACTGAGGCTAAATACCTTTCAACAGCACAATTTAGAAATCATGAAGCACAATTAAAATGCTGTAACGGGATTAATCAACAACAATGTTTTGCCAGATCCACGCAGGCCTATCAATAGGCCCTTTCAAATGGAAGCCTTTACATGAATTGAAATAGATTATTATCTCTATAAAAACAAAAAGTACGAATCGCTGCAGTAATCAATCATCCTTTGGAACATTGCGTGATTCGTGCCCTGGAGCATTGCAATGATATTCCATTCAATTCATGGATGATTATCTACCCAAGCATAATGCGTTGTTTAACTGTAGTGGTATTTCCGGCGTCGTTTCCACAGCATAGAAAAAAATGTGCTATCAAGTCTGCATTATTCGTATTCGTTTCCTACAGTTATTCTATAAAAAATCTCAAACTTTACGAAATCTCCTACAAACTTAACTTGCAATCTATTACAAGGTAAAAACTCAATTTCACCAGCGTTATTTGAGAAATATTTCTCAATTAAACTGTACTGGATACAGTCTTTAAAATCTTTTCGTTTATAATACGAAAATTATAATTAGGCCTACGCCACAGCGCTCGTGAATAAGCTGGTGCCCTGTGTTTAGCTTTAGAGTGACGCTTTGGAAATTTGGTGCTTACGAATGCATCATTGAAATATTTATCCCATTTGACAAGGGAGTCTTTTATCGCCTTCCTTCTTTAACATATTCATTAATTTGTTCGTCGTGCGGCTGCGTCAACTTGATAAAGGATGTCACATCAACTCATTATTTATTGGCTGCCTGCTCTACGCGCACGACATGTTGTTAATTTGACTCTGTGTTAATGGGCTGCAAAACATGCTTGACCTATGCATGTCTGCTTCCAACGCCTTGTCGCTGCAGTTCAAACCTTCTAAGTCTTATTGTGTTGCTGTAGGAAATTGGCTACACTCTCAATAACATTCCCTTGACTCTGGGAGACGCCACGATACTGTTGGATGTAATCAGTAAAATACTTGTGTGTGGTTATTCATAAAATATTCGTTTATTCCTAAGAAATTCAAGTTGGCATAACCGCATCTTGAAACAGATAATGGTATGGTAGAGTTCGGTTAGTTCTGGGGCGACAAGCCAGCGGAGTAGACCACCTAAATCGGGTTAATTTTGACACGGAATCGGTGAGACGATCTTTCTTCTCTGCTAATAATTGCATCTACGCACTTGCCAAAAATCTTAAGGAGCTGGCTCGTTTATGTTTAAAAGAAAGCCACTGCTGATCAATATTAACTTAAGCCTCAGCCGTAGTTAAATACACGGTGAGACATGAAGATGAACTAAATGCATGTTGGAACTCTGTTTATAGAAAGTTATTTGGTTTTAATAAATGGGATTATGTTACAGGCTTCATCTCTGGTCTTGGCAGATTAGACTTACATCACATTATTAAGAAACGTCGCGTGATGTTCTATTGGCAACCAGTTCATTCGACATCTAATTTTCTCCTAAATATTTTATGGCGTTACGTTGGTGAGTAGGCCTACTATCTTTGTGACTCTGAACTCGCCGGCATCTTGAATGGTAAATCTAGTAGGCACCTATACTAAATTACTTTTACGAAAATTTTCGCAATTTGTGCGTTTGTCTTTATGTTTATATTGAATTGCGCATGCATGTTGTGATGTTTGATTTGTTTCTTTCTGCCTTGTGGCGTAATAAAGTAGGTCTACTCATTTGCTGTGTATTCAGTTATATTTACAAAGCTCATAAAGAAACAAATGCATTGTCGCTGAATGTTTGAATAGTCGTCAGGGCCCTAATCATTAAATTATAATTATAGAACGTCTCTTTTGAGTTATACCGAAGTACTCAGCGTATAGATACCCGAGACAAAGGCAGGATTTGAGGTGAGAGAAAGATGAAGAAACGCTACCAGAAAGAATGGTAGAGCAAACAAGAGGAAAATACCAATCCATAGAGAAGGGCATCCTATACAGGCGAAGGATCTGGATTGAGCCATAAAGCTAAACAGTTAGGCACAACGTACTTAATTTTAACCAGCTGACCAATATCTGCTTCATGCTAACCACTCTTACGCAAACCTTTGCATTCTATCAACGGATGCCGCATATGAACAATGTTGGGTTTTCGAGCATTTTAGGTGGGTGGTCCGAAGTTTTGACCTTCGCTTTGAACTTCGCTGCCCAATTTGTTTAGTTCTCAGTTCTTTGATGTCATTAAGGTTTAAACTTAAGACTCATCTATTTCAACTTGCATAGTACCGCACCGTATACGCTGCTTCACATTTCCATGATCTATCGGATTAACCTTCTGGCTTCTTCAGTGGATTATAATTATTTCATTACGATCTACTCCGACGCGACAATCAACTGATGTCTTGGACTTTGTCATAACGGCGTCATAGAAGTCATTGGATAAGCACTAGATATTATTTTAGATTACTTGTGTCCGATATATAAGTCTGAAAGTGACTGAAAACCTATATCCCTTGTTTTCAATACATTTAGAATGCTGAGGAGGAGTCTAGTATAGCAAACTAACTCCGAACAAGGAAACACCCGGCTCCATAAGACCTCATGGAATAGTGTAATCCTGTAGTAATAACTTACATGTAGTACACTGCATTTTCCCAATATTGTGAAATTTGAATTCATCTGGTAAATGATATCAAACAGTAGGAAAAAATCATCTTGGGTATGATGTCGTATTCAACTTTATTGCTTTTAATTTCTTCGTTAAGCAAAAGTTTGATTCATACAACTGAGATCATCCTGATTGCTTTTTGTTATAGCCTAAGGTTGCATTATATTATTGTGGGGTCGTAGTTATACATTTAATATCGGGGACCATGTCCATATCCAGCTCCGTGGCCGTATCCATATCCGGCTCCCTGGTGACCATATCCGTGTGGGATTCCAGCTCCATAGTCGACGAGGTTGACATCACAGAAGTCGCGGTAGTAGTAGTGGGTACCGTGGTTGTAGTGGTCGTATCCGGAGTTACGTGAACCTGGAGCACAGGGCTGTTCGTAGGAGTTGCCGTTCGAACAGATGACGAACGAATTATCGTCCTTGTAGTAGAAACCGTCGTTACCGCATTTACCTAATGCAACATTTGAAATAAAATTATTTACCTTATTAAGAGTAAGGTTATATCGTTGTTTATCGCAATTATGTCGTACTTTATTTGCTCTATTCTTACCATTAGTAAGTAAAGAAGTTTAATTCATGTCTATCATTTTTTGATCGAACGTATAAATAAAATAACGCGATATCCTCGTTATAATCTCGCAAAGAGATATGGTCTGTTTCGAAGTTTGATAGCGTTTCATATCTTGTAATGATAATAATTATTATAGTCGACAAATACTTACTTCCGTAGCGACCATGGAAGGCATATCGTCCGTGAGCGTAACCGTCTGGAATAGAAGCCATGGCGGCCACAAAGCAAAAAACGAAGACTATGAGACACTTCATCTTTGAACGGTTTTACTACTACTACTGTCAACCGGAAAACTGCGACTGTGATAACTGAATGCAGCTGGGCCTTTTATATGGTTTCATCAGACAATCGACGAATGTCCTTGTGTGGCCAAGTAGCGGAAGTGCACGCATGCCTCATTTGCATCTAACAATAGCATTTGTCGGTTCTGAATGATTCTGATTGAGCCACACAACCACAGATCGAGAACAGTTCTCTACTGTTTCAACAGAACACATTTAGGTCATTGTTGTGCGGAACATGTGCATTTTGAACGTACAACAGGTTGCAGTGTTGCACAATTTAATTGTTCGCCACTTTGGTATGCAGAGACATCTGCACCGGTCATTGTGTTTACGATATGCGCTGACCGACTGATATTATTGAAAATTCCAATGCGTATACCTGTCCGGATGTTGCTGTCGCGTGCGTGATACTACTACTGATGCAGAAAATCATAGCATTACATGCTGCAAACATTACAGTGTTGTTCTCTGAGAACAATCTTTTTAAAGGGATAATTTGCTATCTAATATCCGTCCTTTCTATGAAATCCCAAACCAGGTTTATTGAAATCTACCAAATCAGTTTTACGTGTAAATCAGATTTACATTTGCCTCAACATTAAACATTAGCTAACTAGCATTGTAATTAAGTGTAGGCTAATTAACAAATTCAGTAGGTGCTACTTACGTAACTTATTGAATATATTGAGAGGAGTACTGTTGTCGTGGCAACACATGTTTTGGATGAGCGAATGAAAGAAAAGAGATAATGGTACAAATGAATTTACTCAAACTTCCCATCATTATCTCTGCTTATTCTAGGGAACTTCAAGAAATTCCATTTATTTGTGTAAGAGAGGGTCGAAAACCAGAATTGCTAGATATGCAAAGTCTGAAGTCAACAATACCATATCGTTATAGCATAGGTCACTACATAATATAATCGTCACAGTAGCAAGTGTCTTCCGCAGTTTCAGTTTTCTGAGTGAGACTAGATGAGGGATTTTGGATTCGGATAATTGCGGGGTTAAGCTAAAAACTAATTATTGCTTGCAACTGTTTAATGTTTCTGGTCCTCTATCCATCCGTCTATTCGCTTAACTATAAATTTCTCTCTGTTCAGACTGTGTTACCAACAGTTCCCGACAAGATGTGGCGGAATATAATAGGTGAACGCAACTTAGACAATCTGCGCGTGTGGTTGAATAAATGACCTTGACTTCATACAAGTCTTTACGAAGGTCATCCTTACACATACATGCATATATCTGGACTACATAGCCTAGGCGTAGACACGTGGCTTAGGGGTGTCCAGAAAAATGACAAATCGCAGAAAACACCCATATTGAAGTTTTTCCAGTTATTCTATTCATCTATTGTCTATAAATATTTTTTACAGAATTTTAAAAGTTATCCTGAGGTCCCTCAAAGCCCCTGAACATACCCTACTTAAGTCCCCAGAACTGAAGACGCCCATGCTCGGATCTTGGAACTTGGGTCCATTGTCGATTTACTCTTTTTATCACAAAAATTAACGAAGAGTCCAATTTGGATGAACCTTTTACTGTTTATTTGTCTCGATGAGAGCTACATTCAGATGAAATATAGATACTAAATTCGTGGTCATTCAAGGTCATTTCAAGGTCATAAGAAACGAAATCGAACAAAAATTGAAGAAAAATAATCAGATCTCAGCCAATAATTGATAAAATTGGTTAATTCTGTTTTGTATTTCTCGTCTGGATAAGGGCTACCTGTGATAAGAAACAAGGGTACCAAATACAAGACGGTCAAAAGTTATTTTAATTACAAAAGGTCAATTTTAGAGTAAAAATTATTGTCTGAAATTGACCTTTTTGTCCTTTAAATAACTTTTGATCGTCATACATTTGGTATCCTGGTTTCTTATCACAGGTAGCCCTTTTCAAGACGAGAAATGCAAGAAAGAATTAACCAATTTCAACAATTATTGGCTGAGATCTGATCATTTTTTTTTTATTTTTGCTAGATTTCGGTTATTTTGACCTTGAAATGACCTTGAATGACCTTGAATTTAGTATGTATATTTTACCTGGATGTAGCTCTCATTGAGATAAACATAACAACTTAAAGTTCTTCGAGATCAGACTCTTCGTTAATTTTTTGTGATAAAAAGAGTAAATCGACAATGGACCCAAGTTCCAAGATCCGAGCATGGGCGTCTTCAGTTCTGGGGACTTAAGTAGGGTATGTTCAGGGGCTTTGAGGGACCTCAGGATAACTTTTAAAATTCTGTAAAAAATATTTATAGACAATAGATGAATAGAATAACGGGAAAACTACTTCAATATGGGTGTTTTCTGCGATTTGTCATTTTTCTGGACACCCCTAACGTGGCTATACTATGTGACCAAAGGCCTACTTGTGGTGCAGCTATTTGGCTGAAGCGATGGTGCAGATGTGCAATGGAATGTGACGTTTGCTATTGGCCACAGTTTGCTATAAAAGGCTGAATCTCAGTCACAGTTGCAACATTCACCAGTTGCAGTTCAACAGCAACAAACCGTTGCAACATGAAGTGTCTCGTTGTCCTAGCTCTGTGCTTTGTGGCCGCCATGGCTTCGATCCCAGACGGTTACGCTAACGGACGATACGCCTTCTATGGACGCTATGGAGGTAGAATCATTCTAAATATACATTTGGCTGCCTCTACATTTTTTATATATTTGTTCCATACTTAAATATCGCTGCCCCGGTTATCCAAGCCAGAAAAGAATGTTTTTTTTAATGGTGAATTTGATTGACTGCAGAGTAATCATGACACCAAGAAAATACGTGATGTCGTGACAGTTGGAAAATGCCACGTGGCACATAGAAAAGTGATTGGCAACGTCTCGCGTCTCATGAAACTCACAATATATATAATTAAGAAATTATATAAACGTTATCGGAATGACATTTACAAAACCCCGAATATGAATGCGAAACTGTCTTATGCATGCATGCCTCATGAAATTTTATTAATAATAAATTTGGTAATTAGTGCACATTATGTTACAGACTAACAATAGGCTACATCTTCTCTAAAGTGCATGAATTACATGAATAGTACATTTCATCAGGTAAATGCGGCAACGACGGTTTCTACTACAAGAACGATTATGAGTTCGTAATCTGTTCGAACGGAAACGCCTACGAACAGCCCTGTGCACCAGGTTCACGTAACTCCGGATTTGGCCACTACACCCATGGTGGACACTACTACTACCGCGACTTCTGTGATGTCAACCTCGTCGACTACGGAGCCGGAATTCCACACGGATATGGTCATAAAGGCGCCGGATATGGATACGGTCACGGCGCAGGCTACGGAAATGGTCGCGATGCCGGATATGGACATGGAGCCCGTTATTAGTGCGCTTAATAGACGCCATAAAATTAACACGGCAAGTTATCATACAATGGATGTAATTGGCATGATTGGACTGAAGACTTTTACCTCTTGAATTCTTTATTCAAATGAATTTAATAAATAATATAATACAACCTTAAGATTGTGCTTTCGTTATTTAAATGCATCTATGCAGCTTGATGTAAAAGCGGTGTTTTCTTCTCTTGTTAGTATCGAAAGAGAAAGAAATCATACTGGTGGTATCTAAACTGAAACATCCTAATGTCCAGCGGCATCGGTGTTTTAGTCAGTTTGGGTACAGGCTCGTCGATCAAGTGTTAAGCGTGACTTTCTTGTTTATTTCTTCAAAGGGTGCTAGATAATGTAACTATCATCCTCTGCTAAATCCTCTTTCAAATATTTCTTTGGCCAATGTTTCATTGAATCACTCCAGTTGAAAAAAAGCTGCCTTTTGTTGGTCATCAAGTTCAAAGCAGAGTTTATACTTTTGGATAAATGATATTCAACAAAGTTCCAGCAAACGGTTTATTATTTATTTTCTGTTTGCTAAAAGTCTGGTCCTGAATGTATTTACTTGCAACTTTCATTCGATTCATATGGAATTTCAAAAGAAACTGCGTTTTAAGAAAAATTGCAATGATAAAAAAGAATGTTACAAAGCAAGATTGACCAAATATCACCGAGTCATTCAAGTGAGCAAATATCTTTGAATGGAAGTTTACATGACAAGAAATAATCAAGCAGATAAAAAAAACAATAGGTCTAGGATTGCGTCTTAACATATATTTAGGAATGGCTTACGTGTTTAGGTTTCCTTGTATTTGACAGAAAAAAACAAACCAAATCCATAGCTACAAATTATTTAATGATCTCACGAGAATGCTGGGCGTTAGTCAGTGACAGAGAAGCATATTATTAAGTGGAATGGCTTGGATAATTATAGTACCGTGAAGAGTTTCGTATACTGAACCGAGCAATGACGAGGCGTGGCTTTGAGGTTTTATTTACAAGAACGAACAATTCACTCATGAACCTCAACTAAAAAAAAAAATTGTTCATTTCCTCCCTCCAAAATACATTGCATACACTTTACATGTAAAAACGATTTCAATCTCTTGAAATGAAACTCAGGCCTCTGTTCTCTGTCCTTCGAGAGCAGAGACACGAACGTCCAACTTCGCCAACAGGTTGTTCTAATAGTATTTCCTATTGCGCCGGTGTCTAATGCACAATAGGGTGGAGTGAAAAAAGCAAAAATTTTAGAACCTCAACGTAATAGTGATAACTCGTTGCCTTTTGGTATAGTAAGTTATCATGTCAAATATTTCTTTAAAATTCGTTCTCTAAGATTTGCCCCAACGCGTTTTAAAATTTGACAATTTAATAAAAATGACGAATATATAAAAATTTCAATAAATTTTTAAAATGTAATGCGCTGATTGTAATAGTGATAACTCGTTTCCCTTTGATGTAGGTACTTATCAGGCCAAATATTTCTTTAAAATTTGTTCTCTAAGATTTGCCCCAACGCGTTTTAAAATTTGACAATTTAATAAAAAATGACGAATATATAAAAATTTCAATAAATTTTTAAAATGTAATGCGCTGATTGTAATAGTGATAACTCGTTTCCCTTTGATGTAGTTACTTATCAGGCCAAATATTTCTTTAAAATTCGTTCTCTAAGATTTGCCCCAACGCGTTTTAAAATGTAACAAGTTTAACAAAAAATGTCGAATTTGTACAAATTTCAATAAATTTAAAAAAATTTAATGCGCTAATTGTAATAGTGTTTAAGCAATTAATTATGACGTACTAAATGACCATGCAAATTAAAATTAATAAAATGACTGTATATCAGCAATATTAAATAAACAATAAGCACTAAACATTATAAACAATCCCAACAGTTGTAGACTAATTACAGAAAAGTGAGTCAATGCTCATTTATTTTATTCTGTTGATTGAACTCCGATTGAAATTTTGCTTTAGTATAAAAGGAAGGTATTAGTTCCGTGATTCCGATCTGGCAAGGATGGAACCATTTTTAGATGTTTGTCCAACAACAGCAATAGATGCCTCATCAACAAGTTGGACAGAGCGCTCAACCGATTGTGTGTGGCATAGAAATTCGGGAAAATTGTAGTGTTGGCACACACTCACTGGCGATAAATTCTTCAAGGTCAGCTGTTGAAAGTGTGGAAATGACCAGTGGTTCTGTAACTTTTACGTTTTGCCAATCAATCAGATCGATGTAATCATTAGCAGCAAAGTTAAGTTCTGGATTACGTATTTTGTGTTTCTGCTGACATTCATTCTCGATCGCAAGACTCGTCCTGCGTAGTCTTAGAGCACGGATAATCGGATATGCTTCCAAGTGTCGGTTAGGATTCGATTAGCTGTGGTTATCCATCTGGAGAGCTACATGGCACCTGGTTACGGCTAGCCAAAAATTGAGAACAATAAACCCTTTATCACAGTGGTTTGTCTGCCAATTGCATTCAAATGAATTGCCAATGCTAAATCTATTGAAGCGTCTCGACGGTGTCACTGCACGTCCACGGGCATTTACAGGGCCAATCGTCAAAGCCCATGGCATAGGGTACTGTGAACAACTACCAGTTATTTTGTTTGAGAAAATTGAAGCTGATTTTCTGCAAGTCACAGCAAATAATCTTAGCACTGATCAAAAGTATTTGTTTGAAATAATTATTTTCTATTCCAGAACTTAACTTTTATGCAAATGATTACATCGATCTGATTGATTGGCAAAACGAAAAGCAACAGAACCATCGGTCATTTACACACTTTCCACAGCTGACCTTGAAGAATCTGTCGCCAGTGAGTGTGTGCCAAAACTCGATTTTCCCGAATTTTCATGCTACGCACAATCGGTTCAGCGTTCGTCAAACTTGTTGATGAGGCATCTGCTGCTCTGGTTGGACAAACATCTAGACATGGTTCCATCCTTGCCAGATTGGAATCACGGGAACTAATACCTTCTTTTCATACTAAAGCAGAATTTCAATCGGAGTTCAATCAACAGAATAAAATAAATGAGCATTGACTCACTTTTCAGTAATTAGTGACATATCTAGTCTACAACTGTTGGGATTGTTTATAATGTTTAGTGCTTATTGTTTATTTAATATTGCTGATATACAGTCATTTTATTAATTTTAATTTGCATGGTCATTAAGTACATCATAATTAAATGCTTAAACACTATTACAATTAGCGCATTAAATTTTTTTTAATTTATTTAAATTTGTACAAATTCGACAATTTTTGTTAAAATTGTTAAATTTTAAAACGCGTTGGGGCAAATCTTAGAGAACGAATTTTAAAGAAATATTTGGCCTGATAAGTAACTACATCAAAGGGAAACGAGTTATCACTATTACAATCAGCGCATTACATTTTAAAAATTTATTGAAATTTTTATATATTCGTCATTTTTTATTAAATTGTCAAATTTTAAAACGCGTTGGGGCAAATCTTAGAGAACGAATTTTAAAGAAATATTTGACATGATAACTTACTATACCAAAAGGCAACGAGTTATCACTATTACGTTGAGGTTCTAGATTTTTTGCTTTTTTCACTCCACCCTAATGCACAATATGTAAACCGATGAGACACTAAAATCAAGCCATAATCAGGTCAATATCCAGAAGATCAATCCGTAGGATTCAGAGGCAGCCAATAACCAGTTGGAAAGAAGCAAGTTCTAAGTTGAGAACGAAATGAAAAAACAATTCACCAGAGGAGAGAGACACAGGGAGAGAGCTACAAAACATAGGTCCAGCAACTGAAAAGCCTCGTTCATGAAGAATAGTTCTTGATTTATGTAGGACCTGCAAAGTTACTCAGATGAATTTGTTCGATGATTATGTGCTCTGTGTCGTACAAAGCGGAACAGAGAAACTAAACGAAGACAAGAACAAAAAGATAAAAATACAGAAACTACATCGCAAAAGGACCGGATGAAAACTGATGATGACCAGAGTTCACAGTTTTATAATCAATGAGCCAAATTTGAAACTAATTCTCTATTGAATTGCAAGCAAATGCAAAGACTTAAGCACAGAGTCATATGTATTCTTCTTTGGATGCATTAGTTATAGCTCTAGTTCTCAGCAATTTCGGCATGTTTCACTTATTAATACAAATAAATCACAGAAATCCAGACGACTGGAAACCGATCAATTTGTCAGAGATAAATTATCATTGCAAACATGGACACATAATGTCTAATTCTGCATATATCACGAAAGAAGAAGTATATCGTCTTGAAACTAATGTTTACATGACCAGTGAACATCGACTCTCCTAAAGCGCCCAATCCCTTCCATGTGCACCGTCGAGCACCTATTCCGGATCAACCTCGTACGCTGATGAACTCATTAATAGTCGATACAACACCAGGCTGGGCTCGTCAGAGCGCCTATTTGTAGGTTCTACAGATCCCAGCGAATCACTGATGGCCCAACAGCTAATGAATTATACTTTGTCAGTAGTCGCAAGTACTATCTCTGTTTATAATTGCATACTTTAACGGGAACCTAGAACCGACTGTTGCCAAAACATATGCGTCCGATGTCAATGATATCATCTTGTGGTTCAAACACATGCAGTATAAAGGCTTTCTGAACCACTTAAAACCCAGATTATTTTCTACTGATGCGTCTGTGTAAACGACTCTAAAAGTTGATATTTTATGATTTTTTAGAATAATTACGGACAAAATCGTTAATCTGAATCATGGCTTTCCACACTCTAAAAATTACCATTATATTTCATTGCCCTGAAGAGTCCAGCTTGAAATCATTTCATAATGTTTCCTATCTATGTTCATATAAAGCCAAACGAATATAATTCAACGTTTTGTAGATCTTTCTTATGTGTCACGAAAGCAAAACCCCAGTGAGAAAGATTTACAGACTATAATTATCAACAGTTTCAAAAGCGCTTCGGTAAATTCAAAATAATTAAACAGGAATAAACTAGAGCAGTGTTGAACATTAGTTTAATTCAAGAGATACAAAGTTACTAACGATCAGTTAGCCTGATTATTTTGAGGCATTATCGGATTTGTAACTGTACTGTCCTTTCTCTATTATAATAGTTCATTAATTAGTGTACTGTTCAAGCAAAAAAGCATAGTAAAATCCGAATTAATATCCAGCTTCACGATCGTGTCCATAGCTGGCGTCGTGACCATAACCATATCCAGAATCATGACCATTTCCATATGCACCGTCATTCCCGTATTCATGACCAGCGTCACGATGATCATATCCGTGTGAAATTCCAGCTCCGTAGTCTGCGAGGTTGACATCACAGAAGTCGCGGTAGTAGTAGTGGGTACCGTGATCATAGTGGTCGTATCCGGAGTTACGTGAACCTGGTGCACAAGGCTGTTCGTAGGAGTTGCTGTTCGAACAGATGACGAACGAATTATCGTCCTTGTAGTAGAAACCGTCGTTACCGCATTTATCTGTTGAAGAAGACGTCAGTGAATTGAGGAAACATGACATCGTAATATTCAACAATTTTAAATATCTATGGATAATGTTGATTTATATTTCTCCACTTACGGTGTGAATGAGATGAGAGTCAGTAGTTTGCAAATAATATAAGCATTATGTCTATGCATGGTAATCGCAAACTCCCAATGTCCAAAGAGCTACTCTAAAGCTCAGTGCAGGGCACAAGTTTATACAGTTTTATGAATGCTGAATTTATTTCAGACAGTTTCAGGCATCGCAGGATTGACGAACATAATAAATCTCCATAGCCAACGATATTCTGCTGCTTCTACATTCTACCTACGAAATATGACAGCAGAAATACTTTCATTCATATTAATTTGTTCCACTACCTTCATAAAATCGCAATTCAGATCTCTGCAAACATGCAGTATTTAGAGCTTCAACGCATCCATTAATATTTTCGTCAAACTCGTTTATTTGAATTTCATTCCACTTGATTGATATTTTTAAGACATTGTGTGGAAATTTTACATCTGGACTTTGGATGCACAATTAGTGATAACTTTTACTTAATTATTACTTTCTACGAATGCTTTACTGCTTTTGATTCTAGAGTTATTTCGATTTACCGGCGTAACGTCCGTAGAAAGCATATCGTCCGTGAGCGTAACCGTCCGGAATAGAAGCCAAGGCGACCACAGCACACATAGCGAATACGACGAGACACTTCATATTGAGACGATTCAATTCCTGTTGTTCAAATGAAACTTGTTGAATGTTAGCACTCAACCATTCTGCTTGTCTTTAATAACATACAGCAACCAATGAGAGCAATTCGTTCACACATCTGGATTCAACTACAATGTACCAAAATGTACATGCCTGCCTACCTTTAGTATTCTGCTCACGTAATTGGATCATGCCAAATGACCAGGCAAAACGCCAATGCATTGTCTGGATGCTTGGTATGCACAAACGCACGCTACGGGCGAGAAACCAGACGTGGCTATGTTCTATTGAAAAATACAACGAACGGATCGGTGTCCATTCCAAAATATACTGCGTTACACAATTCAGATCCGTTCATGTAACCATCGCCAAACAATTGCACAGCCTTGCAACATATGGGTGGCCAACATAATCCGGTGTTTTCTGATTGGTTACTTTTCACTATAAAAGCCCAGCTGTGTTTAGCTTTACCATTCACAAGTTTCACGTCGACAGGAGAGAAGTCCAAGAAGATGAATTGCCTCGTTGTACTCGCTATGTGCCTTGTGGCCGTCATGGCTTCTATACCGGACGGTTACGTTAACGGACGATACGCCTTCCACGGACGATACGCTGGTAAGTAATCGTTAATAAAATCACTGTTAGAGAAAAGGAAACAACATCATGTCGGTTGTAGCCTACATGGTAGAGCCATCAAAAACTGGAAATGGTAGCCTAGGAGAGAGTACAAACATTTGTTTCGATACATTTGATATTTTGAATTAGTGTTTATATTGGCATGGAAGAAACAATATCAAAATTTGTTGTTTTATTCATTACTGCAGCAGCAAATTCTAGTAACTTAAGTCGTTATTATTAGTTACGCATCAACTGTCTGTCAATACAATAATTTGCGATCTTATTTCTTCAGATAAATGCGGTAATGACGGTTTCTACTACAAGGACGATAATTCGTTTGTCATCTGTTCGAACGGCAACTCCTACGAACAGCCCTGTGCACCAGGTTCACGTAACTCCGGATACGACCACTACAACCATGGTACCCACTACTACTACCGCGACTTCTGTGATGTCAACCTCGTCGACTACGGAGCTGGAATTTCACACGGATATGGTCACCGTAACGCCGGATATGGATACGGTCACGGCGCTGGATATGGAAATGGTCACGATGCGGGATATGGACATGGAGCCCGCTACTAGTGCGCTTATTGAATGACAAATAATTGCTACAAAAGGTGCTTACGGCGTGATTGGACAGAGGAAATTTACCTTTTGAATAGTTTACTGAAATGAAATGAATAAAAAAATTAAAGTCATATGTTTGTGCTCTGAATATTCAAAATAAATTTCCAAAAGTTGAGGCACTCTGACAAGGAAAGGGCGGTGGTTTTTTTCCTGCAATGAAACTGCCTTTCATGTAAATTGTAATGCAAACAGAATGTTACCAATCAAGATTCCCTAAATGTTACTGGGTCTTTCAAGAAGGTGAATAAAAGTGTCGTCCTAAGAAATTATCAAACAGATCAAAGACCAGTTATTTCAGGATTGCAAATTAAAATATACTTAGGAATGAATGGCTGCGGTGTCCGGGAATTAATGTTCAAAGTACCGTAATTTGGTTGAGAGTGTGAGACGTGCGGTCCAGGGATATAACAGATCGTATTTTCTGTGCAATTGCCCATCTGTCTCACAACTAGCAAATATAAACCAAGCTACAATGGTAACATAACACTTTTTATACGAAACATTTTCGGTTATTCATTCATAAAATGATTTGGTTTATCTTCGTTCATTCATTCACAAATAATAATTGGTAACTTTGTCCGTTGACGAATCGTCCGTTGACGAAACCTCAAGAATCATATTATTTTCAGGTTTGGTTGTATTAGTTATGGCTGTAGCTAAAGAATTCTGAACTCTGTGCAGTTGCAGTATGTTTCAATATCGACGCCAAGAAAAAGCAAGGCACAGTAATGTAGGTGACTGGAAACCAATGCACTTGCAATAGCTATCCTTGCAAACATGGACACTTAACGCTTGATTCGGCGGATTGCGCGAATGAACAAATACTGTTTACATGGCCAGTGTCCATCGACTTCCCGAACACTCCCAATCACCTCCATGTCCGCCGTCGTGCACCTTTTCCGGTCAACCGCTTGCACTGATGAACTCATTGATGGTAAAACTAAACAACGCTGTACTCTCATAAGCGTCCATTTGCAGGTGCTGCACGCCACGACGGTGCACATGGAGCGGATTGGCAGCGGCAAAATTGCTCATCCAAAGATAGCGGAACTCCAAATGTTGGCAATTATAATAGCCGGAGCCTATCTGACGAATCTATGACCGACGTGCTCGTTATTGTCTATTTGGATGACACAGAAAATTAGTGAAACAAGAATCATGTGGTCGATTATTGTAACAAAAAGCATTTTAGGTAAGGGTCTCCTCTTTAGGTGGCGGATCTCATAATTCAGGTGGTGGATCACAAATCCAAGGTGCCGCATCTCAGGATCCAGAAAGATCCGTTTGAATTTAAATTATTTAACCACAGGGTGATTTCGCGCGTTCGGGCAGTCGATGAACACTGGCCATGTAAACTGTATTTGTAAGTCGATATAATAATTTGTTCATTCGTGATATATATGCTGAATTAGGCGTTATGTGTCGATGTTAACAAGGGTATCTTTGGCAAATGTATTGGTTTCAAGTCGCCTAGGTTAATCTGACGCGCATCTTACTTGTACTAGCGAGTGAAGCATGCTGAAGAATCAGATAGTTCAGAACTCTTCAGCAAAAGCCATAACTAATACACCCAATTATAAACACAAAACCTCTCTGCTTAAACCTTTACATTTGCCTGGAATTCAACAAAGAATTAGTTTCAAATTGGGGTTCATAGCTGATAAAATTTGTAACTCTGAACAAAAAAAATACCCTAAACCTGTTCTTACACCCCAGCCTTATCATAAGTTTGAGTTTTCGTCCGGTCTCTTTGTGAAAAAGTCTTGCATTTTTAATCTGTTTCTTTTAGTCTTCGTTTAGTTTATCTGTTCTGCTTTAAAGAACACTTTATTGAACGAATTCATCTGAGTAATATTGTAGGTCCTACATAAATCAAGAACTGTTCTTCATGAACGAGGTTTTTCAGTTGCTGGACCTACGTTTTGTAGCTCTCTCCCTGAGTCTCTCACCTTAGAACTTGCTTCTTTCAAATTGGTTATTGGCTGCCTCTGTCTCTTAATGATTGATCTTCTTGATATTAACCTGACTATAGCCTGGTTTTGGTTCGCCCTTGGTTAATGCATTGTGCATTAGACACCGGCGCAATAGGAGATAGCCTACTAATACAATAACCCATTCTGAGCTGTGCTCTCGGCGGACATATAACAGAGTCCTATATTTTATGTCGAGGGATTGTGATTGCTTTGGAAGTGCATGTAATGTACATGGGAGAGGGGAAATGAATGTTTGATATTTTTAAGTTGAGGTTTTTAAGTTGAGGTTAAGTCCCGTTAAGAGTGAATTTCGATCATGCAAATAAAACCTCAAAGCCAAGCCTCGTCATAGCTCGATCCAATATATGAAAATTTTCACGGTAGGGCCTACAATAATCCAACACTAAACACATATAATATTACTTTCCTCAGGCTCTGAAGAATTCACAGCGTTCACGTCAGACTATTAGGACATTTCTAATAATAAAATCGAGTCGCGTTTTCTGCGTAAGTTAAAGAAACGTAGAGACATCTGCAATTCCTAAATATATTTCAGCTTGTAAGCCTGAAATTATTGACCTATCATTTTCAGTAAATGATTACTTGTCACGGAAAATTTTGCAATTTCCAAAAAAGGCATATTCGTGTCAGATTCTGCACGGAGAGAGTGAAACTTTCAAGCTACTATATATATTCAGGATCAATGTCTACACAAATGAAAACATCGAATCAACAGTAAATTGGATCTTTGTTGAATACCACTTATCCAAATGTTTAAACTCTGCGATGTCCTTGACATTTGTCCTCAACAAAACGCAGAGGTTAATCAACTGGAGTGACTCAATAAATATTTCCGGGAAGACAAATTGGAAGAAAAGAGAATAGCATTCCCAAACCCCTTCAAAGAAATTATCTCGATCATCATGTCATTTATACTGGTAAGATTAGTTATCTGAAAAAAGTAACCAGAGGAAAATCAACCATCGCCCTTTCCTTGCCAGTGTTGCTCAACTTTAAAAAAATTCAATTTGAATACATGTATTGAAAACACAATCTTAAGGCCTCAATTTTTATTCAATTCATTTCAATTAACGATTCAAAAAGTGCAAATCTTCTGTCCAATCAGGCCATTAACACCCATTGTATGATAACTTGTTGTAGTAATGATCGGTCAGTCATTTAGCACACTAGTAGCGGGCTCCATGTCCATATCCGGCATCGCGACCATTTCCATATCCAGCGCCCTGACCGTATCCATGTCCGTGTGGAATTCCAGCTCCGTAGTCGACGAGGTTGACATCACAGAAGTCGCGGTAGTAGTAGTGGGTACCGTGGTTGTAGTGGTCGTATCCGGAGTTACGTGAACCTGAAGCACAGGGCTGTTCGAAGGAGTTGCCGTTCGAACAGATGACGAACGAATTATCGTCCTTGTAGTAGAAACCGTCGTTGCCGCATTTATCTGACGAATCAAAAGCGAAAATATTTGTTGGAAACATGTCTTATTCGATAGGCCTATTGCACCTTTTGGTTATTTTATTTCAGGATTTTTATTTGAATAAAATTGCGAATTATCATTAGCCTATTATGAGTAAGTTGTAAGGCCTATTACTTCTTTTAACACGCTACAAGTTGTTTTCAAACCATCGACTATATTGGTACATTAAGCGTTATTACCTATACCCACATTACGTATATACGTCGATGATTCAAACATGCATGTGTATTTACAGAAATATGGTTGCGCATGCAGCGAGGCAAACTTTTTAAAAGAAGGCAATTTCACATGAATATGCACAGAAAAGTATTATACTTTATGATTTCTCAGTAGAATTATCTGCAGTGGAAGGTTCCCTCAGAATCAAGATTCTGTGATTTTGCCAGACATTTGTTCTCTATCTATTATGCAATCTCACACTTTCCTAAGGCCGTAAATAATAGTTTTCCACGATTGATATTGGCGGATTTATTTAATTTAAGGCACGTCATATCATTATCCAAAGGAAACAACGTATTACTGAAATTCATCATCTTGCTTCCATACAGCAACAAATGCTAAATGTAGCCCGCTACTTATGATGCTATAGCCTGTAAGTTATTGTTAACGCAGTTACAGTTATACCATAGTAATAACTATCTTTCAAATGTTAGCTTTTGCTATGAAGATTTTCGTGTACCAACCCGCATAGCGTCCATAGAAGGCGTATCGTCCATGAGCGTAACCGTCCGGAATAGAAGCCATGGCAGCCACAAAGCAAGGAACGAAGACTATGAGACACTTCATCTTTCAACTGGTTTGCTGTTGTAGAACAGATAAATGTCAGTGTTGAAGGTAAATACAGTTGGGTTTATATAGCAATTTATGGCATAGCAGCTGCGCAGTACTCTTCTGGAGACTCAGCTGTTGACAGGATGTTACTTTGTTTAGAGCCAAATGGTTTGAACGGATCTCTATTGTTTTTGCTGTGGAATGAACACATGCTGCTCCGATCCGATCGTAAACTTTCAACTCGATCATGTCGATATCGTTTGTGCCAAACGTTGTTACCTACCGTGAGTGCAGACAATGCACCAACGCTGTGAGACTTGCTGGCACAATGCCCTATGCTATGAGCAGAATGGTAGCATTCTGAATGATAGTTTTGTTACGGTATGTTAAACAATGGAAGTAGGAGTAAGTTCACTTTAAATGAATTGTGTGGTACACTATATAAGGCCGCGCTTCATTCAGTCATGATATGCATAAGTTTCGAACGACAACAGCAAAGGTTGAAAGATGAAGTGTCTCCTAGTCCTCGCTCTCTGCTTTGTGGCCGCCATGGCTTCTATTCCGGATGGTTATGCTAACGGACGATACGCCTTCTATGGACGCTATAATGGTAAGTTTGAACGTATATGAATTGTATACTTTATTGTATATAATTTTTTTTTATGTGAATTGTATATTATATTTTATTTATTATATACGGTATTTATAAAGCCCCGCAATCTAACTGTCAAGCATCAATTGATGGCTCTGAGCTATTGTGAATGAAGGATTTGCTCAGGATCCCACACAACACGACTAAACGTCTCTCCGCGTTACAGGGTATGTGCTCTAACCAGTGGACTACGGTGCCCCGCTAGAATTCATGTGATATTTGTAGCGGTATCTGATTTCCAGTAAGCCAGCTGTTCATTTGTATGTCTCCCTTTCTCTTGATCTCTGTCCGTCTTATTATCAGCTCAGGACTGGGTCGAGCGGATCGTGGCTGAGCGTATACTATAACGCGATGACCATAGAGTTAAACTATCTGCATTTGCGGTCTTTGGTGCCATATAGGTCTTAAAGTGTGCCTTCTGCAAACACACATTATGTGACACATATAATAGATAACTGCAAGGAATAGCTTCATTGTTTTCTCTATGTAGCTAGCATTAGGCCTATAACTTTTCACTATTGGCCGTTTTATTTCATCAGATAAATGCGGTAACGACGGTTTCTACTACAAGGACGATAATTCGTTCGTAATCTGTTCGAACGGCAACTCCTACGAACAGCCCTGTGCTCCAGGTTCACGTAACTCCGGATACGACCACTACAACCACGGTACCCACTACTACTACCGCGACTTCTGTGATGTCAACCTCGTCGACTACGGAGCTGGAATTCCACACGGATATGATCATCGTGACGCTGGTTATGGATACGGGCATGATGGTGCATATGGAAAGGGTCATGATTCTGCATATGGCTATGGTGACGCCGGCTATGGATACGGTCACGACGCTGGATTTGGATATGGTCACGGCGATGGCTACAGATTCGAAAACGATGGCGCCTATGGAAAGGGTTATGACGCTGGATATGGACATGATTCTCACTACTAGAGTCTTGATAAACACTCATTATTTTGACTCTGTGCATTAATGCAGAATGTGCATTTAAATTTTGCATAAAAAAATCGAAAACATACATTTGTAATTCGTCATGTTTTCTGATTAATAAAAAATGAATCTTGCACATCTGTCGTTTGAACTACTACTAGTTTTAGGCTGACTGCATCTTTCCTGTTCGAGAGACGAATCTCTGTTGTTTTCGACAAGAATACACAATGACTAAGAGTTCCAATGGAACATCGATTATTCTACTATGGTGCTTCATTCGGAGAGGGAATCTCAGTAATTCGTAGTCTCTACGAGATAAAGTCGAGTTCATTTTGATGGTCAGGTTTATTTTAGATCCACTTAAATAAATCTAATTTTGTTAGATTGAAATAAATATGTTCAATAAATTGCATTTGCATTGCGCATTAAATTTGCTGAAGGCATAAGTTCGCAATGGTTTTCGATGTTTGGAATCCATTTCCGAATACAGTGCATAAAATTCCATGTAATGAACAGAACCAAAAAATAGAATATCCTTATATCTACAGGGTGCGGCCGAAAAAAATAACCCATTACGAAAATTGCGATTTCTCGAAAACCGCTGAATATTTTGTTACAAATATTTTCATTCTTATTCGTAACATATTTCTGCATATTATTTGAAACTTTTATGTCAGTAGGCTATCTTTATATTTGCGATCATGACATCAGGTAGAAGAAAGAACTGCATTTTTTCAACTGAACACGGCATTCACGAAATAGGAAATCATATTTTTACATAAAGTAGCCTGCGTTGTGCCATAATTACGTCGTTTCCGCTTTGCAGACGGTATTTTGTTTACATTTTGAGTAAAATTGCAATTGTAAGCAAACAGTTTTATTCAAAATGGGCAAGGTATCCGTCTGTTGGTCGAGAGAGCCACATCATGGTTTCTGCAGGTGTCAGCTATGACGGTTAGGGACGCTTGCATTTCATTGACGAGAAGGCCAAAGTCAATGCTAAGTACTACGTGGAGAATCTTTTGCCTAAACTTGACTGCATCTTTGCCTAAACTTGTCGATGACTGTCACACTGTCTTGGGAAATCAGCTCATTTTGCAGCAAGATGGAGCGCCCGCTCACGGCGCAAAGCTGGCCCAAGTATTGGCTAACAAGTCACTGTCCGGACTTCATCGACAAGGATTCATGGCCGCCAAAAATTCCCCAGATATGAACCCACTCGACTATGCTGTCTGGGGTGCAATGCTTGAGACCTACAACAAACTTACCACAAAGCCGAAGAACATTCCTGAACTGAAAAATACGCTGCAAATCATCTGGAATGACTTGCCACTTGAGACCATTCAGAAGTCTGTTCTGGGCTTTCGAAAACGTCTGCAAGCTTGCGTAAAAGCAAACGGTGGTCACTTCGAACATTCCTTGCACAAAACTTAACACTTGGCCTAATCTTGTCAATAACAATAAGTAACCTTGAACCTTGTTACATTACTGTTTGCGTCGTTACTTTGTTACTTATTGCTGTCAGTAACTGTCTGTTGAAACGAAAATAACATTGTTTCACTTCAGGGTTTCACCATTTTGGTTTTCATGATTCGAATTTCGTTAGATTTAGTCAAGCACTAGATAGATAATTAGATATGTGTCAAATAGACTGGCGAAGTTTTGTAACAAAATATTCAGCGGTTTTCGAGAAATCGCAATTTTTTAATGGGTTATTTTTTTCGGCCGCACCCTGTATACATGAACAATATATAAGCATACAGAAGTTAAAAAAATATATATAATTGGAATAAGGATGTATAGATTGAACATGAAGAAAGACTGAGTATTCATTTAAAGAAATATATTCTTTTGCAACTCACCCAATAGGTAAGTAAGTAAGTAAGTAAGTATATCCTTTATTATACCAATTGCTAACCGCATTTTGGTTTACAAGAAAATCACATTTATGTGTTGGGCTAACCTAACATGTCATAAAAGTTTTGGTGTGCTATCTATCCTCGGCATTAAACGCATGCGTAAATCATCCGCAATATAAATGTTTTACGTGCCAGAGTGTCCGCTTGTGGTATTACCCTATTGTGGGCTCTTGGGCGCAGTAGGTATGGGGTCTGTTTTATCTGGGGCAGCAGTCCGTGTAGAATGTGCAATGGGTTGTTCAGAACGTCATTGAAGAGGCGGGTGTCTGCAGTCGCGTACAGTTGTTCGACATCCTGGGCTGGGTCGGATAAATACCCTGCTCGAACTAGTCGACGCATCGTTGTTTGGAGCCGTGCTTGTTCCCCCTGCCCGACAAAACCCCACCAGGCCGGGGCCGCATATAGCATTCTCGCTACCGTTGTCTCTGACTTCACCAATAATTCAGATCAACCCGCTTCTCCTTCATCCCAATTCTATTTCGATCGCTCTCACTTCACTTTCAAAATTAAGTGATCGCTTTGTAGTTCAAGTTGTCTGGAACAAACTTCTGCACAAACACCCCAGACTACGACAGTCATCTGTTACATTCTCTCAGCTGACAATTTTTCTTCTCGTGGACTTTTTCTTTCTATCTCACTCAACTTTTAAAAAAACATTAACAAGATCGTTGTTGATGGAGCAGTTGACAATGCATAGTTACCTTGCGTTAATGGCTTCTTTAAGCTCCATAAAGAAAGTTCAACTCGACACAATCTCCATGATCTATTCCTGCACCCTACTGAATCAGTCCTTCAATTATAGACTCGCTTTCTTCAATTCGAATACATTGTCTAAGGGTTGTTTCTATATCTTTCTGCAAGACAATTAATAATCTAGAGAGCATTGAGTACATCAAAAGAGCAGCGAATTTGTGACGTACTTAAAATACGCTCTATTAAGTAACTTTAAGATATATAGAGAAACCACTGCTTTACTTGCCATATTATCATGTTTTTAATTTTGATTGAAACACGTACCGAATATGTTCTAAATGAAGTCTAAATTGACCTTTTCAAATGTCTCACGCTTTTGAGTAAAAGTTTAGATCGATTAAAGTAAATTATTAAATAACTACATACACTGATATATATATATACGTAGGCCCTACATTAGGGGTGTCCAGAAAAATGATATATCGGAGAAACCAACCATTCCCTAGTTTTCCCATTATTCTATCTATATTGTCTAGAAATGTGTTTACAGAATTTTAAAGTGCTATCGAGAGGCCCCTCAAAGCCCCTGAACATACCCTACTGAAGGCGCCCAGTCTCGGGTCTTGGAACTTGGGTCCATTGTCGATTTACTCTTTTTATCACAAAAAATTAACGAAGAGTCCAATTTAGATTAACTTTTTTTCTTTGTTTGTCTTGATGAGAGCTACATCCAGGTAAAATATAGAAACTGAATCCAAGGTTATTCAGGGTCATTTAAAGGTAATAAGAAACGAAATTTTACAAGATCAAAGAAAAAAATGATCAGATCTCATTATTTCTATACAACGACTATTTCTACTTACAATTTCTATTAATGAAATTTTCAACAATTTAATATTATAAGTTTTTGGTGTTGGACTTGAAACAGCCCTACCGCATGTGATATTGGTGTGGTGCTTTGTCAGGGCTTTGTCCGGCTTTTCAATACGGAAATTGGTTTAGGTTTATGCGTAAAGGGTTTCTGGCACCTGCTAAGAATAGATCATGTAAACGAACGAATAAGAAGACTTGGGCTAAACACATGAGATAAACGTTGAAAAGATATTCGTAATCGTAAACTAAGAAAGTTTCTAACGCTACTTTAAAAGCTAAGAGCAAGGCAACAAATGATTCACGACCGCTGCGTCACGTCGGATGGGTTGACTAGAAATACCATGAGAAGAATCACTCATTTGCATCCATCGCCGCCAAAGGTCAACGCCCGGAACTGATGAAAATAATAATAATAATGATGATGATGATGATGATGATGATGATGATGATGATGATGATGATGATGATGATGATGATAATGATGATGATGATTATGATGATGATGACGATGATGATGATGATGATGATGGTGATGATGATGATGATGATGATGATGATTGCATTTAGTGTCATATGTCACGTAGTCACCCAGCAGTTGAACTACTAAATGCAAAACGAACGAGGAGCATCAACAATAGCATCGACGGACGCAAATAAATCACATCTGTGCTGTCTGTCTACCTTAGCGGACAAAGCATTCGAAGGCAACGCGTGCTTTGGCGTTTTTTCAACCGTACAATGGTGAAACCTGTTGCCTTCATGAACACCACAAAGTATGGACATTCCAGCGATGTGTTCGTCTGCAGCGCTGACCAGTGGGTCACGAACGAAGAGAAAGTAATCACATGATTGCCACATGCACATTTCAAAATTAAATCGTTCAAACCTGTAACCAATTGCTTTTAGGCTAACGTCTTGTTATCTGTTTATTATGCATTTATCTAGCGCCATCATATAATTAGCAAACATCAATCGATGGCGCTGAGCAACTGTGAGTGAAGGACTTGCTCAATGTCCTTGCACAGTAACCGTCTCAGAGGAGACTGTAATCCATACTCTCCACCTTACAAGGCCAGCGCTCTACCCAAATGGTTGCCGTGTCCCAAACATATACTCAGTGCCTCAACTGAGACATGAAATCTGTAAGAAAGTTCTCAAGATTAACCCTACGCCTACATAAAAGAAGATTATTCTCTGTTAGTAAGAGGATTACTATAGTATATTACAAACTCTATAATATAGTTAGCATAACACTGTAGCGCTGTCAAGAGATCGTAAGCGTCCAAAGTAGTCACCAAAATTATTTGTTCGATAAGCGTACGAGGTAAAGAAGGGGCTTTGTCCTTTTTGCCAAAGACATCGATTGAGTTCAAGTGCAATTTACTTGTGCTGTACATTCTTTACAATGATTGTAATTGTAACTATGGTAACTTCTCTCGCGCCGATGTTGATGCACAAGTCATCAATAGATGGCGCAGCAGAACCAAATCGTAATCTGGTCAAAATAATAATTACAAAGCTACCTCCGGTAATCCAGTTTAGGTACCTTCTGATTCTTAGATAATTCAGATAAATATGCATGGACAGCAGCTGCTGACAAATACATTCATCTAGGTGTCAATTATGATTGGAGCATATAACATAGCATAACCGAGTTGTAAGTGGTTCAGAAGACATGCAATCTGGTTTATATCCTCTGCAATGCAAAACATTTGTATTCAGCTAAGTTTCTCAGCATGACATCACCAAAATACAAGTGTCATCGAAATCATTCGGATTCAATCTGCACGTATTGCATAAAATTATACAGACTTGCACATCAGAGGAATGTCATTCCGCAGATGACCATTGGAATGTGGCCGATCTGATTGGTCGACGCTGGCTATAAAACTGCTAACTTTGTCCAACTCTGACATTCACAAGTTTCCGGTGAACAGCAGCGCACATTCACAACATGAAGATCTTGGTTGTGCTCGCTCTTTGCATTGTGGCCGCCATGGCTGGTATTCCGGATGGTTATGCTCACGGACAATACGCTTTCCATGGTCGCTACGTCGGTATGTATTTGCTGGTTGAGGTACAGAATATTGCACAATATAGTTTCAGTCGAAAACTTATCAATAAGGTCACTTGTAACTATTAAAGACAATTTAAATTTAATTATTGGAAATAAAAAACAGAAGTAATTTTATCTAGCCTTGCGTGTATCACAATATTAAAAACAGAGCATACTGATTTGATAGGAACAGCATGTGAACACAAGAAATGTGCATGAATAAGGAAGGTATTACTATCTCCACTACAGGAAAGGATGGCTTCGATAACCGACTAATTATAATAACTATCTCATTAACTGCATCTGTTGACGAAATAATACTAGGCTACACTTGTCATTTTGCGGAAAAAGAAAAACGTAAAACAAGTAATAACATAATTTCAGGATCTTCTTAATCACATATACCTTTTAACAATATGCGGGTTTTTTCAGACAAATGCGGCAACGATGGTTTCTACTACAAGAACGATTATGAGTTCGTCATCTGTTCGAACGGCAACTCCTACGAACAGCCCTGTGCTCCAGGTTCACGTAACTCCGGATACGGTCACTACACCCATGGTACCCATTACTACTACCGCGACTTCTGTGATGTAAACCTCGTCGACTACGGAGCTGGAATTCCAAACGGATATGGTCACCAAGGCGCCGGATATGGATACGGTCACGGCGCAGGCTATGGAAATGGTCATGACGGTGGATATGGACATGGAGCCCGTTATTAACTTTATGGGAGTCAGTATTAGCGTGTCTAAGGAGTCGAACTGAGCTCAATTATCTTAATCAGAATTTGAAGTCACCAAACCTGAGTTTGGTGTCTTTCTCAGAAAGCATATTATTTGAAATTACTAACAATTTCTTTTTAGTTACACAACTAACAGAATATGAACTCTCATTTCTTAAAATTTCAATCTAATTAGGCCTACTGTCGAACATAATATTTGTAAATATGGTATGCTGTAAAAAAAGTACTTCTATTTCAACTTAATATATGAATAGAAAATTAAAATCTGGTTCACGCATTTTTAATTTAGTCGAATTGGTTTAGCTGCAGTTAATGACAACGTAAATTCTCCACAATTTACAAACGATATAAGAAGCATTGCTCTATTGTTTGATGCTTTCGTGACAAAGTCAGCTTCAGTCTTTCAGTCAATAACTGTTTTGCGCCACCTGGCGATTGACTTCAGTTTAATCGTAACTTCTCCCAGTCAAGTTTGATGGGTATAATAGACACGCCAGTGGCGTCATCTCTAACCCCGTTTAGTGGATTGCGTGCCGGACTGTTATTCGAATGGCCAGGGTTGAAATTCGTCTCAAGATTTCAGCTCCACTTGCATTCATAACCAACTGAGCCATAACGTGTACACTCACAGACTCTACACTATAATTGTTGGGAAGATAATGTGAAGAGGGGATTGGTGGACTGGACATGCGTCCTTATATGCCGAGGATGAGAACAAATTAAATCGGTAACCACAGGTGTCTCGCGGGGCTAGCTTAAGGGACTGGTCGTCTCATCCAGGCCAGCTCAATCCTTAAGCAGGTTCGGTTTCCTTAAAGAGTTAGAACTGTTCCGTGTCAGAGTCTACTATCTCTCTAAACGCAGATAGTATGCATAGAGTCCTTAGTACACTGAGTCGGGTAATGTTTAGTGTTTACTGACTATTAAAGCCACCTATAGACCATTTGTATTGTGTGCATTTTTGTAAGCTTAACAACAGACCCTTTCAGTGTTGCTCGTTTATATGAGCCTCATACTACATGTACAATTGTACATTCTGAAAATACCTTAGTTCATGAACAACACCGATGACCCATATACATGTAGATCTGAATAAATTTGTCAATGATGTATGGGCAAAAAATGTGCCGTAAGTTGCTGAGTTAATGGTGTCTGTCTATGCATAGTATTTGCCCAGTGTCGCTTGAAAGGAAGCAGATAAACTAGTTCTTTTAGGTTACCAAAATGACACTGCCTCCTCCTCTCTATGGTCTTTCTGGCAACCGGATTCGGGTCTCTACTGGACAACCCATCTGACATGACGCAGCGCTTCTGAATAAGCTGGTGCCCTGCGCTTAGGGTTCGAATAGCGCTTGGTCAAATCTGGAGTGTACGATTACGAACCATATTTAAGTTGTCGACATTACAGTTCTGAAATCGATATCAACAGTTAATCAGCAAAGTTAATTGAAAGCTAAAAAGCGTAGGCCTAATCTAGAACACTCCCTCTTGTCTCTATTTCGCCCGCTATTGAAGACTGTTCTATTGTTGGTTTACGTCTGGAAACCTCTGATGTGTTTGTTCTGAAAAGACGTTATATAAACGAGCGCTTGCAATTACAATGTATAATGTATATCCAATTATATGAATTGGAGTAGCCTAGATGACGCAGATTAAAACCCTTCCTTTAGCATTTCAGCTAAGATATCTTAGGCCTAAATAGTCTATATGTAGGCCTATCATGCACCTGAACATTTACGTTTGACTAAAATATTGCACTATAGGCTACTAGTGGTTTTCAGCCAGACGCGCATTGATGAAGAGATCAATATGGAAACAGATGTTGGTTAGACATATTATATTGCAGTCATTATTAGCTGCAGCTGGTTTTGTTAGAGCTCTCTTCCCATTGGTTTTGTCCGATGCATGAGCAATAGCCTGAGAGTGTTTGATCGCGTGGTTGTGGTTTTTATCTAGGGCAGTGTACTGTCAAAACATATGCTTCTATCTCCACATAGACAACGTGTCTCTGCCTCTGTCTCTGTCTCTGTCTGTCTGACTAGACTGTTGTCTCTTTCTCTGTATGTTTGTCTGTCGCTGTTCCTTTTCGCTTATCCTTCGTTGCTTCACTTTAGGTCCCTTGGGTCCATTCGGTCAATATAGAATTGTGAAAATCGTCTTAGCAGCTCCTCTGCTTCCTTCTCTCCCTGGCCTCTGGCAACCGGACTTTGATCTTCATTTGGCATATCTTAACACACCCTCTGACACTATACAACGCTCGTAAATAAGCTGGTGCCCTCCTCTCACCTTTCATGCAGCGCTTTAGAGGTTTGGGGTTTACGATTACGATTCGGCATGCAGTTTTTCTTAGTACTTTTCTTAGTGACCATCTCACTTATGCTCTAAGCAATACGACATAGAATTTAACGAATTAGGCTATATAAGATTAAATTGGACCCGATTAGATTATAATTAATTATCAGATTAGATTCGACATGCCAATTACCGATTACAACAGTCTACGTTGCACTCCAATAATATTGCATTCGATTTCAATATATCGATCCTGAGAAATGCCACGCAATCAGGATTGAACTGTACGTCTACGTGTACAGCAAACAACAGCAGCTGCTGTAGCTACCTGCAATCCTAAGAAATTGATGTAAGAGTGATGACTCACCTGAACACGTGATCCATCAACACTATCGAGAAATTCTATTGGTCAGGATTGCACATTCGGTGAATGCGACAGTTTTTGCTCATATAGGTTTCGGGCTGTTGCACAAGTTGGTCAATCACAACTGCGCCATTTTGGTTAGACGCTTGGTTTAGCTTTGCGTAAAGAAGTCATTTGAGGCGTCAGAAAAATGAAGGTAAATAAAGATAATCTTTAATTTAAACTATGCAGAAATTTGAAGATTTCTTAGGAGATAAAACGAGCGGGAGGTGATTCGAAATGATTGTGATATTGCTATGTTATCACGTTCCAAGAGTTTGTCCAAATGGACTGATAACCTACAGAAAGTAAAGCCTTCGTGGCTCATGCAGGACGTGTAGGCCTGCTGCACCTAGACCATTGAGCTGACAATGGACTACTGGCCCCATTAGCTACATCGCCTAGAACATACGTCCCATGCGTCTCTGTCTGTGAGGATAGCGACTGGTGGCTTATTTCGGAGATTCAAATCTCGAGCTAGCACGGTCCGGCCTTGTCACCCATTCAAACAGGCAGAGGTGGTGAACGATCTCATCCGATCAATTCACTGAAAAATGAGCAGGGTCAGAGGCCATAATTATGGTCACTATAGGAAAGCGTGTACGCTTACATTTATATCCAAAAGTTAAGGATACGAGCGCCTCTCTTACGTTCCACATGGGATATAGGAGCTTCACTGACTTTCTATAACAACGTTTACAATTACGCTTAGATGTATTATGTATAACAACGTTTATAACAACATTTACAATTTCGTTTATGACCCCATTTACAATCACGTTTACAGTTACGTTTTCAACTACGTTTTTGTTCACTTTAGTACTATCACGCAGTCAGCCGGCTGAACGGATTGCTATTGGACCTTGAGAACAGTGGCAACAAACCTGTTCCTCGACTTGTACCATGGAAGAGGAACGGAACCCCGAGCCAGCTATGGTACGATGACCAAAAAACTGGAACCATTCGTAACAAGGCCAACAATTACTGCATAGACATCGAGGGTAGGAACCCGTGGCTCCTGCTTCAGTTAAACTTATTTGTTCCCGACGTTTGAAACATTGAAAATCAGTTTGTAATAATAATTGCTCATTTGAAACCTCATACGATACTTCAGCCTAATTCAAATTTGACCAGGTTAAAATTAATTTGCAGATTTAAAAGAACTTTAATTAGCTTCCAGCCAATAATTTATAATAGAACTACACACCAATACTGCAGTATAATAGCCAGAGCTCGAGGGTACGCGTACCCTAAAATAGAATACGTTAAAATACGTACGTACCTTTCAAAAAATAGAATACGCGTATGGTACGTATCATAGACGAAAATTTTAGTTTATGGTTTACTCGGTGACCCATAGCCCACGTATAATCTGACATTAGTGCATTAAGTGCAATGCATGCTGGATAAACATAGACCTACAATATATCATTGCAGCAATTTAGTACGCTGCATACTGGGTTGTGATTGTTTGCCTAAATTAAATTGAACATTCTTATAATGAGCAATGACCTGGTTAACGTATTTTTTATTGTTTACGTACCCTAAAATAGGGTACGTTAAAATACGTACGTACCTTTCAAAAAATAGAATACGTATGGTACGTACCCTCGAGCTTTGATGATAGCTATGCGCAACAGGGATGGCAACGTTTATAGATTTTCGGTTTTTGAAGCGGTACTAAGAATAGGTCAACTTATTATTAAAATCAGATTTAACACATTCTATAAACTCTGAACATGAAACTGTCTGTAAACTTTCGATATCGTTCAGTTGGATGGCTCTTCGTGTACTATGTGGGATCCCAAAAAGTGATGATTTTAGTAATTTTTGCTGATTGATTAACTATTCGTTTTGTCTTAACTTTAATATCATTTAGGCTAACGTAGACTTATTCGATTCGTGTTTGCTACAAATTACAATTAGAATTATCCCTGAATAACAATGTTTATGGATTTAGATTGTCGATTAATTATGTTATTTGTGCATTTACGGTTCGGAAGAACATTAGGCCTAAGCATCAGATTAAAATTTGCAGGTGGCTGATGGAGGGACCACCGGATATTTTTGATCGTCAGCAATCAGTGTCCAAAGTATAATTCGACAGAATAAAGACGAAATTATCCGTTTTTTAATTGGATGCATATAGGTGATCTGGCGATCGGGAAGCCGTTCCAGGAGGGAGATTCCAACCAGCAGTGGGAACGCCATGAGAACACCATCCGCAACCGACGCAGTCACAAAGTCCTGGACATACTGGGTATGCTTCACATTCCTAATTATTGCTTTCACCCAGTCATCATTACATTCATATCGAGATAGTCACACATTGTAATCGTAAACTCCGACTTTCTAAGGATCTAATTGAAAGCTAAACGCAGGGCACCAACTTATTCACGAGCGTTGCGTCTTGTCAGATGTGGTTGTCCAGGAAAGACGAAGAACCAGATCTAGTTGTCAGAAGATTAGGGAGACTATTATTAAGGAGGCAGAGGAGCTGTTAAGGCGGGTTTTGTTCCGGACGAGAGAGATTTGGAGGTGGTAAGAGTGAGCGGTGTATTTCTAGCAAACTAAACCTAACTCCAAAGTTCCTTAATTTTGCCACAAATCCACCAAAGGCCGTCATAATACTCATCGCTAGATTAATTAACGTTAGCCATTGGGTAAAGTCCAACCTAAAATAAACCTTAACCACTTACCAACCTATAAGCACAAAAGTACTTGTCATGAACCTTCAATCCAACCTTCAATCATTCACAAAACACAGGTCTAAAGCCCACACTAACCCTGATATTACCCCTAACTTCAATCCCTGACCATTTATCAAACTTATCATTAACCATTAATTCACTTCAAAGCTCAATCAAAATTTGTAGGCTACCTAAGCTCAGTTTTATGTTGACTCCACTCATACCTATATTACCAGAGGCTGTATATACAAAATCACAATGTGAAAAGGTTCTACTTAAATTCAAAGGTTCGTAAAAGGTTCTATAGGAATTATACAGATGATACATACACAAGTCGGGAGCGCCTTTGTGTAGGACTCTGTAAAGGCGCTATATAAATTATGATTGATTGATTGATATGTATAGATTCATAACTAAACCTAAATCAGATTCATGATATTAACCAGATATTAATATGGCACCTTTCAGTGTTTCTTCCAACTGAATGGTTCACAGCCACGGGCTCCTTTTGGTAACAGGTGGGACCACTGACGAAATGACACCCATCACATAACAGGCTGCAATTGTTGTAGCTGCTTGTTGTTTCAGGGGCCAATGCGGAACCTGGTGCAGAAATCGGACATTTTAAGTCCCTCGATAATCTTAACCAGTCCTGGGACTTTGAGTTTATCGACGAGAATCCGTGGGGATCGGCAGAACCAGCAAAAGATCCAACGATGGATGCGTAAGACTCACATTCCCTTCAATCAATTGCACATCACACGACAGTAAACTTACATAGCGCATTTTGCTGTGTGTCTTTGACCGATAAAGGCAGATTTGTGTTTACTCTATTTAAACAAGAATAATTGTTTAATGTTAATAAACCTTAATGTGAATTACTGCTTGAAATTGGTGCAAAGCCTTGGAATAGGCTACTCAGTTCAATTCTTTGACGTCATTAAGGTCTCGACGCAGGAGCGGCAGGAGTCATCTCTCTCAACTTGCAGACCCACCATATACTATGCTATACAACATTATTAGTGGCATCTGTGTCAAGAACAATAGAATAGAATACAATTGAAATGCAGTTTATACCTGATAGATTTTATGCCAGAAAAGGTGTATTTGTTCATCATTGTGTAGGCGTCGTTTCTACATCATAAGTGAATGGAATAAGTTGGTCGTCGACATCGCTGGAGGTGACAAGGACGAAGGAACGAAGATCGTCACGTGGCCTAAGAATGACGACGTCCAGCGCAACCAACTCTGGTACCTCGACCAACAGGGATATATCCGGTCGGACCTCAACGACATGGTCTTCTCCAGTGACGGTAGGTAGCTGGTTGAATAGGTAAGCAGGTAGAAAGGAAGACAGGTAGATAGATATTGTAGGTAATTAGTTCAGTAGGTTGATGAGCAGGTGAGCAGGTGGTTAAGTACATGTAGGTAGGCAGGCCTCTTTGGCCAATGGCCACCGGACTCGGATCTTTTCTTGGCATCTCTGAACAACCCTTTTGACACGACACAGCTCTCGTGAATTAGCTGGTGACTGCGCCAACTGTAGTCTAGTAGCGCTTTATATATTTGGAGTTAACGATTACGATTACGATTTAAACTTTAAGGATACCAAAGATGACAGCATTGTTCGTTAATTATGATGACAAAGTGCACGAAACTATGAAACCTCTATTACACATTAAATACGGTATAATTATGACGACATAGTACAATAGCGCTGACCATAATAATGATCACGGTAGAGTGCAATCACTATGATATAGATTTATTAGAATAATTACTTACTTACTTATTGACCAGAGTAGGAAGCTGACTATTCGTATCAGTATCAGTTTTAGCCACGCCCCCTTTATGACGTCATCAATTTGGGGTAGTAATATCAGTTTTTCTGAAAACTGAAACGAAAATGCGCTGGTAATATCCGTTTTGGAGGTCAAAGGTCAAACGACCACCTCAGCCTGAAACAGACACTCATTAAATTTGGCCAAGGGTTGCACTTCTTGGGTGGGGGCGTACGTGTGCCTACCCCTCCCCATTGTGCCTACCCCTCCCCATTCTTCTCTCTCAATACACGGCTGAGCAAGGCTCATTGAATATTCTTTCTATTTAAATCAGTCAAACATAGGCAGGCAGCCAATTTTTATACACGCAAGTTACCAATTCTTTCAAGCGACCTCAATCATTTTCACATAGGCAAGCACTCAATTTTTACTCTCTAGCCTTCATCTAGCGCCCATACCCATCATCCATCTTTGCTCAAGCAATGGCATTTTTACAAGGCTTACTAAGTCCATTTTATTATTCATTAAATACAAACTGAGTTCTTTTAGCACAATAGGCCTACGCAAGCTGCTCTAGCCAGTGTATTTGCGCTTTTACATCTAGGCGCCTCGCGTTGGGCTTGCATTCATTTACAATGTACACTAAGGCTATTTTATTGGTCATTAGCCCCAATTTACAAGGTTTTTGAATTTTGGAGCTCATCAATTGCAGAGCGCATTTTACTCAGTTTCATACTACAACCAAGCGCCCCGAATTTACATGTTTTTAGTCGAAATAACCGATGTTGTATTTTCTGACACTTTTCAAGTTGCCATATCACGAGTGCACAGTTGAAGGAGAGAGGGAGGGGAGGGGTTTTCCACTAGCCCGCCCGCCCGCCCGCGTGCATGCCCTAACCAATATAGACCGAGGCTAGGAAAGAGCGAAGTCACTTCGCCACTTTGACACACGGATTTTATAAAATTTTAAAACAACAAGACAGAAAACCAGAAGACCGAATCGTCACACTGGAAAGCGTGACGCCATAAACTCGTGCTTAAGCTGCTAATATTTTCAGAGTATAGAATTGCGTTGTAAGGCATTTTATTTGTAAGGTGGTTCGAATGTAGGCATGAATTTCCAAGTTTGTCATCTATAAGTATTCTCAAACTGATTTCTGTTAAGATTTCTCGATGCGTGCACACGGTTGACCATTGCCAGAAATATGGGAGGTTCTTTAGCAGCAGCTGTCGCTGCTGCGTGCTGTCGCCTCCGCCCTTACCATCCTTATACTTTGAATTTAAACGCTTGAAATATCATCGACATGGCGTCTTTCCACCCACGTCGCTGCATCAGCTCTGAGAATAATCGCAATCGATGGTTTTTCTCTCTCACAACAAACCTAAATCCGTTACACAGTTAAAGTTAAACCTTGTGTTTACAACATTTGACTATGCTTCTCAACTGAAAAAACTAGCAGTTCACAAGCACGCTGCTCTCAAGGCGTGGGTTTCTACAGCTCTTGTTGGTGCTGTCACTACTGCTGTTGGTTTTAATGAAAAAATTTGTATAAGCTGCCCGGTGCAAGCAACCAAACATCTATCACGCTGAACCATTTTTATTGCTCGTTTGCAATTCTTTAAGCTTTTAATAAATAGTTGGACATCGTCCTCTGCTTGAAGCTACTAAATCACACTTACTTACTTACTTAACAAGTTGTCTGTGCCACAGCTCAGCGGCTGCAGTTATATCAGTATCTACGGCTGCTGCTGCCACTGCTGCTGCAACCGAAGTGGTTAACAAAGCAGTGAAATTACAGAGGCCACACAAGACTTTGAATACAAAGTCCAAGTTTGGCCAGGATGAATATAACACCTTGGTCACTCGTTCTGCTTATAACGACCACTCTAGTGTACATTGAACCTCACGCGCCAGTTGCGGCAGCCGTCGAAGGAGTAACAAAGCGTTGAAATTACACTGTCTCAAAGTCCTTGCTTAAACGTTCAATTCATTGAGTGAACACGAGTGTTTGTTTACAATGTCCATTCCACACGTGGCATGTAAGCAATTGGTCAGTCGTTCTTGCTTATAACATCCGCTCTAATGTACATTGAACCTCACGCACATTGCAAACGAAGACAGTGGAAAGTAAAATTGACACGTTTCCTGCACACTAAAATACCAGATGTAAATACGTTGAAGCGAATTTGATAAAGCTTAAGTTTTCACTTCTACTGAGTAACAGATTTAGGTTTGTTGTGAGAGAGAAAAACCATCGATTGCGATTATTCTCAGAGCTGATGCAGCGACGTGGGTGGAAAGACGCCATGTCGATGATATTTCAAGCGTTTAAATTCAAAGTATAAGGATGGTAAGGGCGGAGGCGACAGCACGCAGCAGCGACAGCTGCTGCTAAAGAACCTCCCATATTTCTGGCAATGGTCAACCGTGTGCACGCATCGAGAAATCTTAACAGAAATCAGTTTGAGAATACTTATAGATGACAAACTTGGAAATTCATGCCTACATTCGAACCACCTTACAAATAAAATGCCTTACAACGCAATTCTATACTCTGAAAATATTAGCAGCTTAAGCACGAGTTTATGGCGTCACGCTTTCCAGTGTGACGATTCGGTCTTCTGGTTTTCTGTCTTGTTGTTTTAAAATTTTATAAAATCCGTGTGTCAAAGTGGCGAAGTGACTTCGCTCTTTCCTAGCCTCGGTCTATATTGGTTAGGGCATGCACGCGGGCGGGCGGGCGGGCTAGTGGAAAACCCCTCCCCTCCCTCTCTCCTTCAACTGTGCACTCGTGATATGGCAACTTGAAAAGTGTCAGAAAATACAACATCGGTTATTTCGACTAAAAACATGTAAATTCGATGAGCGATCCGTCTTAAATGGAGCCATACAAGCTACAGTCATAAATTTACCATGTTCGCCTCCGTTTCAGCGTCTAAAATTTGTGTGTTTCTCTCAGTCACATACATTTGTAATGCTGAAAAACTACGTGTCCCTTAAAAGAACTCATTTTAACGCACAGTGAGCATCTTTTCACGGATGAGTCCATCTTATCAAATCGAGTTATCTAAGCGTGTGAAACCTAGCAGTTGAAAACCATAAGATGTGAAACCTAAGAGTCGAAAACCACAAGATAAGAAAGGTATGAGATGAAAAACCGCAGGATATGAAAGCTAAGCTTCGAGTTGAAACTGAGAAAGCTAAGAGACGCAACCCACAATATCAGAAACCACTAAGAGAAGAAAAACCAGAATTGTAAGTATAGGATATTCATTGAGAATTGCTCAGTCAGTCACGTCTTGCAAAAATGTGATGCAACTCAGCCTTCTATGGATATGTAAAGCCTAAGCATAAGTCGCTAACGCTAATTCTAAGCCTCTTACTCGAAATGTACATGTTCCTTCCTGTACTTTTCGCAAAATTTAAGAAATGTGTTAGATTCTACATTGTCCCACGTTCGCTTTCTCTAGTAATGTTGTTTCTATTGGGTAAGAATTGAGAGTAACTCGCTCTTCTCTCTCTCTCTCTCTCTCTCTCTCTCTCTCCATCACCCTCTCGCTCTCTCCCTCCCGCACTCGCTCTCTCTCTCTCTCTCTCCTCTCTCTCTCTCTCTCTCTCTCCATCACTCTCGCCTCTCTCTCTCTCTCCTCTCTCTCTCTCTCTCTCTCTCTCTCTCTCTCTCTCTCTCTCTCTCTCTCTCTCTCTCTCTCTCTTCTCTCTGCCTCTGTAAATGTCGCTTGCTAAGCAAAAAATTACCCAATTGAGGTTTTTCCATGCCACATGAATCTCAAAGAATTTGAGATTTTACAGAATTACGAACCATTTGTTGAAATTTTTGAAGAACTAAAAACTGTTGATTGCCATTACTGTCATCGTCTCGTGAAAAACTAAGGATGCTAATTCGCACAATAAAGAAGTTAGCTAAGAAACTTTATAAGGCTGAATTGAATTATATGAATGTTTAAGGGAAAAACTCCGCGAGAATGAAGTTTCTGGAGGGCATACCATCTCAATATTCTACCGTAAAGCTAGCTTTGAAAGCGAGTTTTAGGCGCTACTTGTCTGCCAAAAGCGCTTCGCTCCCTCTCTCACTCTCGCTCCCTCCCTCTCTCCCTCCAGCTCTGCCAAACGCCTCTCTCCTCTCTCTCTCTCTCGCTCCCTCCCTCTCTTTCTCCCTCCAGCTCTGCCAAAACGCCTCTCTCCCTCTCTCTCTATCGCTCCCTCCCTCTCTCTCTCCCTCCAGCTCTGCCAAAACGCCTCTCTCCTCTCTCTCTCTCGCTCATGCGCCATCTGTAAAAGACACTTACTATCCGAAACTGAACCGAGAATTTCAATGAAACTGAGATTTCAGTTTAACTTTTCTCAGATTTAAGTTCATTTTGTTGAAAGATTTGCATAACTAAATGCGTGAGCTGTAGGAGAATGCAATACATGTAGAGCAATGACACCTGAGTGCTTTGCAAAAGTTGAATACCAAGCCTCTTTGTGTCGTCTTTCAAAATTGCAAGACGACTTAGCCTCCTCATGACTAGAGAAAACGCGAGCTCTGTGCCCTCTTTCAAAAATTGCAAGAGGACTCAGCCTCCTCATTGCTAGAGCAAAACTATGTTGCTAACTTTAATTTTTATATCTCTCGATAATTTGTGGTAAAAGCACACTAGTGAAACCGCCTCTCCATATCTCGAAGAAAGAACATCGAGTCAATATGTAAATGCCCATATTAAGTCTCCAAATTCTCTACAAAATTATACGACTGATTCCTAAAATGTCTGTGTGAACTCACTAAACCTAACTTTACGTAGTAAAAGTTTGTATGTCACACAAAAACATTTAGCAACTACTAAATATTCATTGCTAAATGGGGCGAGTTGTATTGGTATGCACTGGCAAACGCTGGCTGTATTGGCTTCCACACCAGATGTAAAAGGGGTGTTGGCCAAAATGAATATTCAATGGGATTTGTTCAGTCATGAAAACAATGCCTGTGCAGCTAGACGAGCAACGCCTAGCTATAATACTGTGGTGCAAGCTTAAAGTTTGGTCTAAGTGTAAGTGCCTAAAAACATTGGGCGCTTGGTTGTAGTATGAAACTGAGTAAAAATGCGCTCTGCAATTGATGAGCTCCAAAATTCAAAAACCTTGTAAATTGGGGCTAATGACCAATAAAATAGCCTTAGTGTACATTGTAAATGAATGCAAGCCCAACGCGAGGCGCCTAGATGTAAAAGCGCAAATACACTGGCTATAGCAGCTTGCGTAGGCCTATTGTGTAAAAGAACTCAGTTTGTATTTAATGAATAATAAAATGGACTTAGTAAGCCTTGTAAACATTGCTTGAGCAAAGATGGATGATGGGTATGGGCGCTAGATGAAGGCTAGAGAGTAAAAATTGAGTGCTTGCCTATGTGAAAATGATTGAGGTCGCTTGAAAGAATTGGTAACTTGCGTGTATAAAAATTGGCTGCCTGCCTATGTTTGACTGATTTAAATAGAAAGAATATTCAATGAGCCTTGCTCAGCCGTGTATTGAGAGAGAAGAATGGGGAGGGGTAGGCACACGTACGCCCCCACCCAAGAAGTGCAACCCTTGGCCAAATTTAATGAGTGTCTGTTTCAGGCTGAGGTGGTCGTTTGACCTTTGACCTCCAAAACGGATATTACCAGCGCATTTACGAATAGTCAGCTTCCTACTGACCAGTTCACCTATACTTACCTGTCTACCCGTCTGCCTACCTGCCTATCTATCTACCTACTCACCTACTTTCGTTTCAGTTTTCAGAAAAACTGATATTACTACCCCAAATTGATGACGTCATAAAGGGGGCGTGGCTTAATCAGCGCCTTAGAACTGCTTAACTATTTACTTCTGCTTAGTTCTATAATGTGTGCACATTGTCTGTTGAAACGACTAAACCGCTCGGGATTGGGTAAGAATCATTTCACAAACGATTGACCTTAATCGACCTAAAATTGATCCACTCAAAATCTGCTTAAGATTGTTGCTAAACTGCTTAGGATATAGATTCTTGAACCAATGCCTTGACACCTAGGCTTCAATGCCCTAAAATTGATCCATGTGCACCCAAGCCCTACTAATCAAAATAAGTTACAGCTATAGCCTACAGGCTAGTTAGCTTTATGGTTAGTGCTATGTCATGTTTGCTAAGTATTCCGAATGATGATGATGATATATTCGTTTATTTATCAAGCAGGAAGACACACCGCTTCACAACTTACATACACAAAGGCTTCTATAAAGGAAAAAAAGGGAGTAATGTTAGTTTTTAAGATTTGGGTCAATGTGTTTGTGGTCATCGTTGAGTCGATGTTTGGGGTTAGATATAGTAACGTTGTATATATTATATATACATATATCTTCGTCAGTCTGTTTATTAAACGAATATATATATATATATAGATATATACATTGTTACTATTTCTAACTCGAAATATCGACTCAACGATGACCACAAACACATTCAGAGTACTAAGCAAACTTAACAGAGCACTAACCCTTAAGCTAACTAGGCTGTGGCTGTAACTTATTTATTTAGCGCCTCTTCAAGAATACTCGTACAAGAGTTACTCCGACCTGACTATACAAGACCACGATCGAATAGAATGGTGTTCTAATTGTCCCGACTCCAAGCTGACGCCAAATCTCCCAACCATATCTCAAACATGACATGAACATCCTATTCATTACCCCAAATTTAGTCGCAGTCATGCAGCTCTAAGCACAATCTTAAAAAAAGATTTAGTACCAAATCCACACAGTCGTACTTTGGTAAGTCCGTTTTCTTCAGTCTTCCTGCGAACAGACGTTCCTTTTAATTTTGCTCAAGTTACAGTTTCATCTTGATCCATTAGTCTGCCATGTTCACTGCGTGTTTTGGTTTTTAAGAACAGCTCAGATACATTAACATTTCCTGCGGTTGTTTCCTTCGAACTATGCTTACGCGTCTGTAGTATAATTCTGTTTGCTTGTGAAAACTTAACTATTTCTCGATTTCGATTATTAGTTTGATTCTTCTAGTGTGAGATAAACGGATTCGGTTGTTTAATGGCATTGTTTCTCTTGAGTAAGTTATCACACACAATACATTGTTTGTTAATTAAGTAATACCTTTCAATTATCACAAAGAAGTAAGACGCATTCATTAGTGTTAGCGACTTCTCTTCTTAGCCTCGGCGTATTCAAGCGAGGACGGCCAGACGTACATACAATACATACTTACACTTCTATTCTGGATCCGCCCCATTAGTCAGGAACATTAAATGTCGTATGCCTGCTAATAAGGCAACCTATAACAAGTCAATGAACACGAAGGTCTATAATTGCTCAAATAATTTTACTGATGACGGGCTCATAATTTCGGCCTAATTATTGAGGCCTGTCTGACTCCCATCACAGCCAAAGTGATGTCCAATTAAGTCGCAGCCAAATTTAACGACCCTCTTTGTGTCTGTCAGGCTTCGGGAGAAATTCTCGGTAAGTGGTAAAGTCATGACGTCAATAATATACGGTGTGCAATGTATATATGCATGTATGTATGTATGTATGTATGTATGTATGTATGTATGTATGTATGTATGTATGTATGTATGTATGTATGTATGTATGTATGTATGTATGTATGTATGTATGTATGTACGTACGTATGTATGTATGTATGTATGTATGTATGCATGTATACATGTATGTATTTATATATGTATAAATCTATGTATGTATGTATGTATGTATGTATGTATGTATGTATGTATGTATGTATGTATGTATGTATGTATTTATGTATGAAAGTATGGATGTGTGTATGTATGCATGCATTGTACATGTATGTATTTATGTGTGCAGGTTTGTAAACAAATTTTTTTATGCATGCCGAACCGGTTATGAATAACATACCACAGCATCTGTTTAATAACATCTGTCACAACTGCATATTCAAACACACATACAAAACAACACACATGCACACAAACACACACACGTATATAATTTACAGTAGGGTGATCCAGCAACCACAGAGAAAAGTTTAAGTTTGTGGAATTATTTCTCCACAAGGCTTATTTTTGTCCACTGGGTATAGGTAGTTAGCCTGTTAAATTTCAGCCTAATTGTGGAACATTTAGAGGTCAACCCATTCTCAACATTTTACTTGTGTGCTAATGTGTCTTTTTGTCATGTTTACACAGAGCCGGCTTTTGACAGTTTTGTGCTATAGGCAAGGACAAAAATGCCGCCCCTTACAAAAATCCAAATAAGTCACTCTGAGATGATAACGGAAAAATCGATCATTAATTGATTGAAGTGCGGTATCCAATATCTGGTTAAAAATTCACTCTAAAATTATTTTCTGGATCAAGAACTGGATCGTGTGGAACTTCATAATCAAATTGTCGCTTCTTTCGTCTGTATTTCCTGGAGGAAATTGCACTCAATACCAAGTTCTTCTGCCAACGATTTAGCTGTTGACTGTTGTAATTGCCTTAGCAAACCTTCATCTGTTTTGTAATTCTGGAGCATTGTTTTTAGATGCATTCAATTGTTCAATTGATTTTTTAAATCAAAATCACTGGGCTATGCATTATTTGGCATGCACAGCCAACGCAAAAGAACAAAAAACGTTAGTTAATAATTATATTATTCTATTTAGCCTAATTACCACGAAACTGAATGTGGAAGTTAAACACAGGCGCACTATCAATTTTATTATAATTATTACTCATTGAGCTCATTATATAAAAGAAGCTACTGTCATTATTTTTATAAGAAAAGGGCCTATAACAAGCTGCAGCTTCCTACTTGGTGTAGGCCTACAGTTTGCGCAAATATTCCCTTACTGAGCTCACTCTATTTTTCCTCCCTCAAAGTAGGCCTAATACGAGCAAACCTACCTTCCCAGTCGAAGGCGGAATCGGTTTCGTTTAGGGACAACAAGACATGTCACGTGAAACGGCTACGTAGATAGACTTTGTTCAGCGCTCACTTTCAAGAGAACGTACACGTCAAACCACGAAAGAAACTTCACCAAGAACGTCACGGTTTGAATACAACAAGAACATTCGTCCCTTTTCTTTGGTATATCTGGCCGACTACGGAACGCCTGTTCGAGCGAAAAAAGAATCTTGACATGTGTGTTCCGTTCCTACCAAGTTTTTCGACCCTCAGCGCAGTCGACCCTCACAGTTCCTACGAAATTGACCTACTCAGAAGTGTTCGTTTTCTCTGTTCCTGTGACACTGCCAGATTGACTCACAAAGTGTTGTAGTAGAAGTTTCAGTTTCAGTTTAACGAAACGTGCGACAACAAACTTTCAATAGATTCGCATTCCTCCTTCATCCAGGCTTGGGACTGGTTCCGAAGCTATAGCGGGGTAGGCCTATGCTTACAAAGTCTGGCAGAGCGTGTGTTAGCGGGCATCCAAGGGAGGAAGCTGATTACTTGGTCAGGGACTGTCGCTCCAGCCATTCAATTATATATGTTTATATTATATATATTTGTGTGTATATAATTATATACATATAGGCTTAATATAACGTCCTGACTACGCGGTTCACGGGCCGGCCGGCCCTAGCTGTTATCTCTCTCCCATCGGCTAAAGACAACACTCTGCTGGTAAAAGGAATACGATACCAATTAGCCGACACGACTGAATTCCATATTACAAAGAAAGAACTCTAGGTCCTATACGTTACATTTTAGACTTTGAAAAATTGAATTTGTTGCTGCCATTTCTGAGTATGTTTATCCATAATGGGACACTTATTCTTTTAAACTGATAAATTCATGGGGCGATAGAGGCGTCATAAAATCTACACGAAGTACGAACAAAACATTTCTTTTCTTTCTCGTTTCATCTATTTTTTTTATTTTGCCGGAATTTGCCGCCCCTTGAAAGATGCCGCTCTAGGCAGCCGCCTATATCGCCTATACCTAAAGCCGGCTCTGTGTTTACAATGGAAGAAAGAGAGTGTTTACTGGCAGGACCGTTATTGCTGCACTAGAACGGCAAAATGTTGCCCGACATTAATGGATAAAAAGAAAAAATATGGACCGCATAGCTGCTGTTGTCACTGGAAATGGTCAGGAAAACTTGTGAAAATTCCAAAAATGGAGAGGTGCAGGTGAGTCTAAGGTCAAGACCTGTGTTGAAGTTACTGGGAAATGTAATCTGGATTCACAGATCAAAGGCCTCGTATTTGACATAACAACCAGCAACACTGGGCTTCATAAAGGCGCATGCTTTCGAATTGAAAAGGCTCTGGGAACTGAAATGGTCTGGCTTGCATGCTGTCAACACGTCAGTCACATACGCGAGATATATTAAGTAAAAATACAATGTCATACATAGTATATTTGAGGAGAAATCTAGTACAGCCTCAGAGTGGAGTTCGCTTAGCGGCTTAACGATAGTCTACGTGAACTTGGTACATCAGGTACTGTCTTGCGGAGACCTTTTCCGATTCCCTTATGCCCTGTATGTATATAAGTAGGTATGCATGCATGTAGGCATATGTATTTAGATCAATGTATGTATATGTATGTATGTATGTAGGCTTGCGTGCGTGTATGCCTGTAGGTATAATGTTTGAATACATTTTATGTAGCTCTTTGCCTCATCCCATTAAAGTGTTACACTCATGGTTTTGCGGCTCTCTAGATAACCATGTGCGTTTGAAATGGTTGGGGTATATTGTCAATTGCAACGTTGCACATATGATCCAAGATACATAGATACATGCATACATACATACATATATGCACAATGTTGCACACATATGTATGCATGCATGTATACATACATACATATGTGAATAAGCTCGTGAATAAGCTGGTGCCCCGTGTTTGGCTTTCGAGTGGCGCTTTAGAAGTTTGGAGATTACAATTACGAATTACACTTACGACATACAAGAAAGGACAAGAGATGGTGAGATGTGGGCTTGGGTTGGTGTACGTCCTGAAAACGCACCTGAAAGAATCTGATTAAATGTCCTGATCGTGTCATAGACGCGTGTGAATGTTCACTCTGCGTTTGATGTTGGATTCTTAATTTACCTCATAAGCACGTGAGTGTGATTTGGAGCAAAACAAAGTCTTTGAACTTTATCACGGGTGAGTAGGATATGAGTAAGGCAGAGCATGGAAATTTCCAACGCCTTTGCTGTCAACAGACTCCCATGACTAGCGATAGGCTACTGCCCACTCTGGCCAATGTATACTGTGTGTGGGTGTGTGGGTGAGTGGATGGATGGGCGTGTCCTCTGGACCTTATAATTATATAATTCAAATAATATAATATATATGGCTACTTATATAAGTTTCTAAATATGGAAGACATAATGATATGCAGATATGCTAATGTATACGCACATGTATTTGCATGCAAAAGCCTACTTATACCTCTACATTTCATTGTAGGCCACACAATACTACTACATTTGGCTCGAAGGCGTTTCTAGCACATTTAACTTAATGTCGCATGCAGACTGCAGGCAGGCAAGCAGGCAGGCACCTAAACGCCAAAGCTCAAATAGAGCTTGAAAACACGCATGTGTGTAAACAACGCTCTGGCAGGTCAGAGGCCGTTGCGCAGGCGCAGCAAGGCAGAAACTTCTCGTATCAAATATTATTGCATCCGCCAGGCCTCGCAAACACACCGGCCTGAACTACAGTGAAAAACAAGTCACCTGCATTTTAGAGAGAGAAAAAACCTGTGCAAAACTGTAAGGCTATAGTCTGTTCTTGGCACAGTTACTGTACAATAGACTAACAATTATCGTTCAGTAAAATTGTTCTATTGAAAACAATTAGTAAATTCCATTGCATTAGCGTCTAATGCACAAGGCATCAACCTATGGCTGACCACTGACCAGTTAGAGCGTATGTCCCTTGCGCATATGTGCGTGAAGTTGCTGATTCGCATGCCAATGGTGGCCTATTTCAGAGACTTGAATCTCACCAGCACGGTCCGTACACGGGAACCTTAACTAGCGTGGCATTCATTCAAACGGGAAGCGAAAATGAAGGATCTCACCCGATCAATTCATTGAAAATGGAGCAGGGTCGAGTACATATAATATTTTACGTTCCCTACAAAAACAGTATACATTTTCATTTACCAAAACCAAGCCGTAGTAAGAGCTAAACCAAAAGTCATTCCACTGAGACATAGACTGCTATGTGGATACTTACTATAAGTTCTTACATCTAGGCCCGCTACTTAGGACAATACAATAAATATACAATTATCGTACAATTATTATACAATTAAGACCTACAGTTCCTGCGCCGCGTGATAATGCAGTCACCGCAATATTAATGGGGTTTTTCTTTGTGTCGACCTCACACGGTCAAAGGTCATCAGCATGCCATCGAATATTAATTAGTCTAATTATTTTTCCAATTTTCTATTTATTTATTTGTTTGTTTAAAGCGACCAAATTCAGTAAATCTGAATTTGAGACGCGGATGAAGCCGAGACAAAGTTAGCCTATACGAAGGCCAGAGAAAACTAATTGGTCTGGACAAATGAGTTAAAAGATGCTAGCGACTTAGCAAGTCGGGCCTTTTGTGTTAGACGAGTGTGGCAATCTAGTTGTTACGGTCATGTACTGTCAATACAGAGGTTGGAAGGACGAATACCTAGTCTCTCTGAGGACTCTAAGTTATAGGTTCCAGTTTTATTGCTATATATTTCCTCTGACTTATTAAAGTAGCATGGTCCTCAGTGGGTTTTGAAAGCTTCATATGCGTTAGAAGTTAGAACCACTAATACTCCTTAAGCTAGTAGCCAGCTTGCACACAATAAAGTATACAGATCATGTATATTTCTTAGATAATAATTAAGTGTATGTTCCCGGTTGCCTTTGTTAGTGCTATTTAAAAGAATCGATCCAATGGAATTACTTCCGTAAAAGACTTAATCTTATGAGCTTCTGCAAGTACATCAACGTGCAGGTGATGCAAGTTACATATGGTCCTGTGAATTTTACAGTCATATAATGTCAACTGGGCCATGTTGGAGGCATTATATATGGACCAACTTCTATCACACGTAAATGAACAAATACTATAATATTTGGCGAAAGTCAACAAATATTGCTATATCAAAAGCCAAGTCTGGACCGAGACATGCGATGTATGTGTCACGAAAGCACAGCTTGTGTTTGACTTTCACTGACTCAGTGGAATGGGACGTGATCACAAAACGCCCACGTCGCCCATTGTGTTGGTTCTGGCATAGTTTCTTCCAAGTAACTTTCTTGCCTACGGCCACAGCCAGCGCAACAACAGTGGCGCTGCTGCTCTGATGTCGTGGGCCTAAACGTCAGCATAGCCGCCGCCGGCCTGTGCAGCTTCGCCGTTGACTGTGAGCCAAGTCACCGTGTAATTTGAGGCGGCGACCCACTGCTTGCCTGCATCCTACGCGGAAAGCAGCCAAGCAGGCTCTAGTCTAAACTTTTGGAGGACTGTGGCATTCGGTCGAACACAAGCGGTCGGATCGGACACTCTGAGAGAAATTTCCATATTCAGGTAACTTGGTTTAATGCAGTTTTAATGATAGTAATGTCTAATTAAATGCTGTCCTAAGAGTAATAATGAATGTTACCAGAAAGTAGACCACTAACGTGGCAATCAGAACAGCAGATATGATAATGTTATTTAAATAAATTCAGCTTAGCCCGGAGTCAGTACAGATAGCCTGCACAAACGCAATTTCTTGCGGTGTTTGGTTATAGTGCACACTGTGCACCATGACTTTAATAGCAGACATTATTAGTCTGTGATCATTGAGGCCAGTCTACTTTTTGGAGTCTATTGGCATGAGTCCACAAAATAAACAAATACATTACCTCCTTAAAATGTCATCAACTCTGTAAAGTAATACCATCTATGAGTGTAACATAACGTCATCTAGTTGAACGTGACGTTTACAACAACTGTGAGAGTTTCATTGATGTGAAATAATGCAAAACCACTCAAAAACACACGTGGAGCAAAACTACTCTAGGGGACTGACAGAATAGAAAGTGGAATAAAGCTTCACGCGAAACTTATTTCACAACTAAATGAAACTGATACGGCTGAGGTACGCCCAACTGTGTTATTTCTGTACCAGGTAGTCTAAGAGTTCACAACACTGTCTGATTTTGCTATAGATCTGTGTGGGCTGTTAGTTCTAAACTACCGCATTCAGACTGCAGGGCCATAATGGCATTTAACCCTATGACGCACACCTGGGGTCCATTGGACCCCATCGATGAAACTTCCTTGAATAGCTGCGTTGATACAAATAGTAAAAATCTGAAATAATTCAAATTCCTCAGCAATTCATCCCCCTACATCTATGGAAAAATTCGAAGAGTTTAGATTTCTTGGTTCGATGATACAAAAATAAGAATGACACTCGGGCATATTTAGCACACCTGGGGTCCAGCAGACCCCAGGCTTTAACATTGATAGGCCCATCGACTATGACATATTCCAGGCTATGTTACATACACAAATACACACATACATACATACATACATACACACATACACATGCATACATACATACATACATACATACATACATACATACATACATACATACATTTATACACACATATATAGGCTACATACAAAATACATCCATGTATATATACATGTACATGTACATTCATATACACACATACAAATATATACATGCATAAATACATACATACATACATAGATACATACATACATAATTATATCCAGACATGCATGCATACACACATACATATGCGCATATACATACATGCATATCAATATGTACATGCATAAATGCATATGCATTATGCACACATACAAATACATACACACATACGTACATACATACACACATACATTTAGACATATATACATACATACATTCATCCATACATGCATACACACATGCATACACACACATATATATATATATCATATACACATGCCAATATACATCCATACATATATTTATGTACATGCAAACATGCATGTGCACAGTACTACACACACACATACATACAAGTGAATACATGCATACATATCCACACATGCATGCATGATTACATACATACATACATACATACATACATACATCCAAACACACATATATATATATACATACAGATATTCATCCATACGTATATACATTAGCACATACATACAAGTACATTCAAGCATACACACATACCTTAATTATATCCATTCATCTATACATACATACATGCATGCATGCTTGCATACATATATACATACATGCATGCATACCTCCTTACGCATGTGTATACATACAAATATACATCCATACATATATGCATGCACAAATATATACAAGTACAAACATGCATACACATATACATATTATATCCATCCTTCCACACATGCATGCATGCATACATACATACATTCATACATACATAGCCTACATGCATATATATACATAAAAATATACATCCATACATATATGCATGTATATGCATGCAGGCATGCACACATACACATACATACAAATACATGCATGAATGCATGCGTACATATATACATCCATACATAGATCCATCCCTGCATACATAAGTACATACATACATACATACATACATATATACATACATACATACATACATACATACATACATACATACATACATACATACATACATACATACATACATACATACATACATTACATACATACATATATACATATATACATACATACATACATGCATACATACATACATACATACATACATGCATACATACATATATGCACGTATACATAGATACATATATACATACATACATACATTACGTGCATATATACACAGATACATACATATGTACATACTATTATACCCGTGTTATCGGCGGGGTCTATTAGACCCCAGGTGTGCTAAATGTGTTGGCCGGGAAGGTGTGCGTCATAGGGTTAATCTTTAGTTGAACAGCTAATTTAATTACAAGCAGCACAAGTTCTGCATTAAACGTAGCCTATACTGGAAAAAGCTGCCCAGTAAAAGTAAGTCAATTTATGGTAGACTTGCTGGAAGCTTGGAGGCCGTTAAAATTACTGATAACGTTGGCTTGCTTGCAGTTAGAAAAGTCTGGAAGCACTGGGGCTTTATCTGAACTTATTTATATGATTCAGTAAGATTGGTGTTTTGTGTATATATACAGGTTCTCAGCTACCGTGACATCTTAACCATGCAGGTATGAGTCATATCTTACAATCCAAATGTTCACTAAATTTTAATTAATAATATTATCGATGAATACTTATGTCTCCGTAATACATAAATGCAAGTATGTATTTATGTATGCATGTATGTTTGAATGTATGTATGTATTTACGCATGCATGTATGTATGTATTATATATGCATGTATTTGTATATTTATGTATATATGTATGTGTGTGCTTATGTATGTATGTGCGTAGGCCTATGTATGTAGGCCTATGTATCAAAGCATTATCCTACGTACGTTTCAGGACACGTAGTATAATAGCGCATCTAAAGTAGCGTGGCGTAGTAATGGCGTGAACCTAAAGAGATACGTTTTTATACAGTTAGCAAAACTTCTGCTGAACAGAGTCGTAAACATGAGTAGGCCCTATAGGCAGATGGCAAATGGCTTGGACCTGAGAGCGGGGTCCAGCACGTGCCGTAATTCCAAGACAGCGTCGATTCAGATGGAATGTTGTTGTGGTTGACTTCGTTTGTATATAAACTGAACACTAGGCAACCCTCGCATGAGTAATGCAAGCAGCACAAATGGACTAAAATAGAAAATAGCAAACCTCTGCAAAATTGACAAAGGGTTTCTTATTACGCCCATTACAAGTTGCATAGAGAATAATGTAGGCCAACTATGTAATTATTCGTCTAGTGTTACACATTCACTGCGTACAGGCTTATTAATTAGCTAGTGTAGATATGTGCAGCTGAATACCATGAACATTAAAGGAAATTTATTGCTGTCTGCAGGGTAGGCCTAATAAAGTAAGAGGCTAAAATAATATGACAGAGTTGTCAGATAAGCAACAACTTCACAACTTTTCAAATTAGAGCCAACATTCTCGCGGATATAGCTGATTAGAGAATATGACTGAATCCATTTCACATCGACTCCAACATCAGCGTCTTATGTACAACTGTTGCACACAATTATGATGCTGCAACAGACGATGCCCATTTTGGGAACATTTATGGGCTTCATATGCCCTACATACATGTAAGGGTCCATGTGGTAGGACATGTGAAGCCCATTATAAACAATGTTCTCAGGTTGTGAACAATAAATTGTGAATAGGGTTATTTAATGTGTACAATTGTACATACACCTTTTGTTAACTTAGCCTAGATGTTTTGTGGGAGGTATTGCATAGGCCATAGATGTCGACACCAGCGCTGGATAAGTGTGTGGGCCAATTGTGTATGAGTTCATATACCCAGCCATATGATATCGACGCAGATCACACTACGCAATAATGCAAAACCTTTAATCCAACATCTCTTTTAAATGAATATAAATCTTAAATCTACTTCTAAATGCCTCTGTAGTCTGTACACAACGCCTAACGCATTCTTTTGATAGGCCTAGGCCTACTTATTTGTGTGTCTGGTATGAGAACCCGGACCTTACTTGGGTGTAAACATTTTATAGTCTGGTACACAGAGGTGAAATTCTGAAAGACATCAACGCAAGCTGTTTAATTGCAATTTAATGCAATATGACATTATATAGCGCAGTATTCAGACTTGTTCTGTTATCGCTAGGTGGCTGAGTGGCATCATCGCTAAGTGGCTTGGTCTTGATATTAAGCATGGAATGTGCAACTAATAGTTCTCCCTCTCGTTCTCCTCTCAGTCTTCCTCTCTTTCTCCCTCTCTATGTTCCTCTCCGCGGGTTCTTGTGTTGAGGGTTCGTTTCCAGTACAGCTTCTGGTAGCCTACATTGCCATGCACTTCATCTCCGTCTGCCTCTCTACTATACTCACTCTCTCTCTCTCTCTCTCTACTCTCTCTCACTCTCTCTACTCTCTCTACTCTCTCTACTCTCTCTCTCTCTCTCTCTCTCTCTCTCTCTCTCTCTCCCTCTCTACGTCCCTCTCCATCTCCCTGGTGCAAATAAATTATGTTTGTTCTAATACTATTTGCTAGATTGAGCCGCCGTTATACATGCCATCCTGTTCTAACTGTACTAAATGGACTGCGCTAATGTCTCATAATTTTGTTATACATAGAGCTAGGTTTTCTGCTTTTAGTGTTACTTAATCGTGAGCCAGTTGAGTGGACAAGCACTAGACGTTGAAGGAGCCAACCCAAACCCTGGCTCCCGAGTCTTCACATGGCCAAAGCACGGCAAGGATAACCAGCTGTGGTATGACGACTTGTCGACAGGAACCATTCGAACCAAGATCAACAACTTTTGTTTGGACGTCGAAAGTAAGAGATTCAACATGAATCGAGTTTAGCATAGCTGTTTAATCCATAAATTAGGCCTATAGGAGTGCACTGCCAAAGCATAGCCTACTATACCACACCATCCCAGTACTAAAACTGCAGTATTTGCTAACGAAACTTTAGCAGCAAACATGAATGGAACCTATTGGAGTTGGAAACAGATAGCCTACAACGCAATTAGTGAATTTCTGACATTACTTCGGGATCAAAATGCCGGGTCTATTACTTAATTGTCAATCAAATACATGCACAAGTATAGAGTGCCAAAACTTGATGAAATAGTTTAGGACTACGGCTACTCTATAGGACCCTTGTTGTTCACGGTACATTTCCAAGACAGCCATTTACACAGGTCTTGCTTGAGCACAGGCTTTATGATATATTTCAACTTAGCGTACTGTATTGACCATAATACAGACTGTATTGACGGGCCCAGTTCTACAGAGGTCTATTTTCATGGTTCGCTGAGTTTTCGTTGCGGTTAAGAGCTTACAGCCGAACTTCATCCATGGGGAACAGTTGAACCGTCACAGAGTAAACGTTTATCAAAGCGTGACGATAGTGTTTACTAAAGCGGGCTGTGTTATTCTCTGCTATGTCATGATATGCTATACTACATGTATATGATACTATATGCCTACTAAACTACACCAGATGATACCAGACTATACCAAACCATACCATACTATACTATGCTATGCTATGCTATGATCCACATTGGGTTCCTCCCAATAATTCTTTATAACCGATACATATTCATCAGAACCAAAGAAACAACAATCACTGACTGTTTGCTGTAGATGGCCAACTCTGTGTGAAGCCCTTCCAACAGGGAGATCCGAACCAGCAATGGGAACGCCGAGGAAATCAGATCACCAATCGCTTCAACACAAACGAGGTTCTTGATATCGTCGGTAAGATACAAGGGCGTAGTATATTCCCCGATATTCAATTGCAAACACTGTGCTGACCAGTTTGTCATGGCGAAGCATTCATTGAACCCGGTGGTATCCACGTTGCGAAGTGCAGTGCGCTACCCTTTATGTCGTGGAAGGAGAAGCATGCTATAGTGCTATACGCAGATAAGCGTCTTACTTCATAGTCGTATTAATGTCTTATTACCTTAGGCAGGAAAGAACTATCAGAAATGAAAAATTAAGTTGTGAGTTTGTAAAAACTGATTTCTGGAAGATCACGCGTCGTTCCAGTGATTAGAGCTGTCGGCGAATGACGTTGTGGCACTCAGTATAGGTGAATGGAGAGGTGTTGAAAAGGTAAATGAAACTCTCGCGCTGATCTCCACAGACAAGGGAGACACCACGACTCAACTCAGACACGAAATAAAGTCCTGTTAACTAATATTAACAGATTCCTTCTCTTTTCCCTTCCAACTCCTTATTGCTCCAATTCTATCTAACCTCAGGTCGCCGGTCTCTCTGCCGGGGCTTTTGCTGGGCGCTCGGATATTTCAGAGAGTTACGTCACATTACATTACCTGTCTATTCCTTGTATTTTATTTGGATCTGAACTTATCTTGTTTTGACTGAGCTTCTGCGAATAAGCTGGTTCCCGTGACTTAAGTTTCTTCGGGCGCTGTAGAAATCTCTAGATTATGTACATTGTATACGAATCTCTCGTTTTCGTTTGAACCTGCAGGTTCCGACAAAAACCAGGGAGCCAAAGTGACCAAGTACCAGTTCAACGGTGGACCAAACCAGTCCTGGACGTTTGAGTTTGTCGGAGGACAGGCCCAGCCCGGCTACCCAAGTGTTGGGGCATCCACTGCCTATCCAAGCTACCCTGGATCGCAGCCTGGCTACCCGGGATCACAGCCATACCCTGGCCTACCCCCCTGGAGCGCAGCCTGCCTACCCTGGCAACCTTGGATCGCTCTGGCAACAGAGGATAATACCCTGGATCGCAATCTTACCCTGGATCGCAGCCTGGAACCCTGGATCACAGTCTGGCTACCCTGGATCGCAACCTGGCTACCCTGGATCGCAGACTGGATACCCTGGATCGCAATCTGGCTACCCTGGATCGCAACCTGGCTACCCTGGATCGCAACCTGGTTACCCTGGATCGCAGCCTGGCTACCCTGGATCGCAGCCTGGTTACCCAAGCCAGCAGACCTATCCGGCAGCGCAGCCTGCCTATACACCTGCTCAGCAGCAGAGGTTTAACTATGCAAAAGAACTCAACTGTTTCTGCACTCGTGCCATCGTTTCTTTGTCTCTCTTAATCTGTCTGTGTGTTTGCTTGAATTCTTTGTCTGTCTATCGCTGTATGTCTACCCAACTGCCTATCTGTCTTACTGCCTGCCTGTCTGTCTATCTGTTTGTGACTGTTGGTGCGTCTATGTTTCTTTGTATACATGTGTCTGTTTGTCTCTGTCTGTCCAGACTCCAGAGGCACATTCAATTTTGCATAATTAATTCAGGTGGTCTTCTATTTATCTGCTCATACAGTTCCTTATACCAGGAACCTAATACAATCGCCTTCTTCTTGCTCTTCCTCTCTTCTTTTTCTCCGTCGCAATCTTTTCCTTATTCGCATACTACGCATTCTTTTCTTCTTCTTCTTCTTCTTCTCCTCCTCCTTCTTTTTCTTCTCCTCCTTCTCCTCCTCCTTCTTCTTCGTCATCCTCTTCTTCTTCCTCGCATTCTATTTCTTCTCTACTTTCTCTGCATTCTCCTTATTAATTGCATTCTTCGCATTCTTCTTCGTGCCTTCTCGGCTGGCTGGTAGACTTACGCCATCCAGGCCCCCATCAACAATTCCGATGCGTTCCATGGCATCTGATGCTGAAACATAAACAAGACGTTGTTGTTGTTGTTGTTGTTGTTTGTATAGACAGGAATTTTACATCGTCAGCGAGATGAATGGAAAGGTGCTTGACATAAAGGGAGCAAGCAAAGACGCCAATGCCCAGGTCATCATGTGGACGAAGGGGTCAAAAGATGCGAAAAACCAGAAATGGTATTTCGATCAGCAGGGGTTCATTCGCTCGGCACTTAACGACTTTGTCTTCACCGCCCCAAGTAGGTTCCCATGGATGACATTTTCAGACCAATCTTTGTAAACTGGATTAAGGTTACAAGCTGAGGCTGATGATATCGTTTAAACATAGGCATACCGAAAGCTTACAATTAAGCTCTACTGTGGTTTACCCAGAGCATATGAATTTGTCATCAAGCCGATCAATTCAAGCTTAAAAAACGTGTGGCCTAAAGCATAATCAGCGCACATTTCAGTTTATATCTTAGCTAAAGCTATTTCATTAACAACTCTATCCATTTCTTTATATTCTCTTTATGATGCGCTATATATTTTCTTTTTAAAAGTTTTATAATTCATGTTTTAGTTAGTAGAACCTTCGCTGCTGTTTCATCTAAGCTTATTTAAAATTTATTAGCATTTCCTTTACATCGCTTAAAATTTGTCTAAGTTTCAATATTTTGATGCTTTTAGTTAACTTAAACCTTCTCTGTTTTTTCGTCTATTTAATTATATTAGCATTCCTTTCACACCACTTCGTATAATTTGTTTGGAGATGATTTCAGATTAGGCCTACGTAATTAATTTTGAGTTTATTTACCTTGGGTTATTGGCTTTAATTTCCTATTTACTTTCGGCTACTATACCCTTCACTATTGCAATGCATCGTAATTCAATTTCGTTCTCGTGCATTTATTAAGTAAGTAGCAAGTTACATCTGGGCTGACGAAAATGAAGTCGCTCATAATTCACCTATATGTCTACCTTGCAGGTTAACCTGTTCTAATTTTTTAGGTTTCCATACCGCATATTATACGACTGCCTTGTTGCAGGTGACAGGTGTCCATTACCTCAAAACATCGACATGAATTATTGCTGTACTTTTTATAATTATTTCATTTTATTTCATTTAGTTTTTCCCCACAGTTTATTACCTGTAGACTACATAACTCCAGTTGTTTGCTGTTCTCTACCGTATACGTGCGTCTTGTTTCAGGCGGTCAGTGCATCAAGATGGCTCCATCCGGCGGTGATCCTCACTCGCAATGGCGTTTCGACGGGAACAAGGTGGTGAACCAGAAGGGCGACGCACTTGATATCTGCCGAGGCAGCTCGAGCGATGGGGCCGAGGTCTGTGCCTACAAGCCCCACGGAAAGGACAATCAGCGCTGGAAAAAGGAAAACGCATAGGGTCGACACAGATGACCGGAATGGTCGGACGGTGTGCGCTGGCCGAAGGGAGTCTCTGCTATCCCTCCGCTGTCCGTCTCATCGCGTTAGAATACTAGCAAAGCGATTATCTTATTTCAAACAGCTTATAAACGAACTTGAACGACCTTAAAGTGCTAATCCTCAAACACAGAAGTAGTTGTCCAGCTTTAAATGCATTTTCTTAAATAACTTTTAACAATTGAAACATCTGTAGAAATGATCGGGTTTTAGATTCGCAAATTTTGATAGAGCGTTAAATGAACGATTTTTCAAAAAATCTCGTCGTTATTTATTCACATCTTTACGTTAACGATGACTAGACAGAGCAGACTCGTGAAGAGATATATTTCTATCATCACTGTAATTTCATTACGGTAAGGTCAGGTAAGCCAAGGTCAGCGAAAGTTTTAAACAATAGGCCTATTGTCCAAAGAGTAGAGGTGTTCTCCGGTTAATGTATCTATTGATTGAAGCACAAATTCAGTAATAGAAAAATATGTGTAAGTAGATAGCTCTTGCTATCTCAACCCATTTAATAATTAACTGTCAGAGCTTAGACAATTTTTCCTAGCTGTTACCTGTAACAAGTTGCGACCTGTCAGCTTGGTGTTGTGAATAAACGAAATTGATTGATTGATTGATTGGTTTCCACCTTGACAACTTGCTATCTCCTTATACCGACCCTCGGATTTCTGATCTCTTATTGAAACTGACCCAACATCCAGGCTCCCTTTCCCGGCTATCTCCTCCGAGCTGATCTTCCTCGCTATCTGACCTTGAACCGAAATTGAACAAGCAACCTAGTGGAGTTGATTTTATATAACGTCAGTGTATAAGCTGATCACCCCGATGCAGCGAGGCGATTTATTTAACATAACATTACAAAGCATCACACTACATAGTACATATCATAACATCAGTTAACTTAATGCCACATAACATTACTTCTGAAATTATTGAAAAGTAGAACCAAAACGTTTAAAACTTATAAAGTAACGTATTTGAGTCAGCTCAGCTGTCATCATTGAGTACAAATACGCACATCTTGTAGGCCTGCATTGAGTCCACACCTATAAATACTGTAACATGCGTAACTGCCAAAATACATGTACACCATCCTAGTTTAGCACCACTTGTGCTAGATAGCGCAGCGTATTTGAAAGGTGCCTAAGTGGTACATTAAGTGTCTAGATGCACACACAAATAAAAATCACCTCATCATCGCTATCATCATCATCGTCGTCGTCGTCGTCATCGTCGTTGTCGTGTGCCTCTCCAGAGCGTTGCTGTTTCCACGATGTGTTGCCTGCCGTCTAGATCCTGGGCTCTTGACCATAGTACGTGTAATTATGTTTCTCAGAACTTAGCAGACGAGGCTTTAGTGTTTAGGTCTGGAAGTACCTGAGCCGTCCGAACTGTCGCCTCAATGGTATTTGTCATTGACCCAATTATACCTGTATATAATACTACTCCGATCTGGTAAGCCCAAGTAGCCAGTAGGCCTACGTATGCTTTTCAAACAATGAGGGCGTTGTTCTTAAGATTTGCATGAGCAGCTTTTAGCTTAATTCACTAGTATCTAAATTATCCATAATTATCTTAAGAGATTTAATTAATCTATTTTGGTCCTAAAAACGTCATCATGTTAAGCCAAATAATTCTGTTATTGCATTTGTAAGCTTTTATTATTGTACCGTCGGTTTGGTACTGGAAGTCATGTATTTGCAGCTTTGTTGGCTGATTAATTTAACATCTCCTCGTATGCTTAATTTGCTATTGTATTCGTAAACTATTTGGGCTAAGCTTGTCATGCTTTACCTATGCCAATACTTTCATGAGGTAACTTCATAAGCAAAGTGGAGTTTTGGGTTATATAACAACTTTACTCATTGAGTGTGCGCAATTACGTTAATCGTAATCGTAATCGTAATCGAGCATTTATATAGCGCCACTACTGAAACAGAGGCGCTCCCGACCCGGGCCAGTGTCTTCACTGGTAAAGAGAGAGAAATTCAGGCGCTTGCGGAACTGGTCAAAAGAAACAGAGAAAAAGACGGCCCTGAGGAACTGAGGTAAGTGGTTCCAGCTATTGGGACCAACAACAGCGAAACTCCCAGAAAGAGCCGTAAAAGTACATGTACGCACCCGCGGTACAACCAAGTAACCATGGGCTGAGGACCGAAGGGAGGAACGACTGTGCAGAGAAGATCCTGGGGTACAAAAAGCCCTAAGATAGTGAGGAGCAGAGCCAGCAAGAAAGCTTCGCATGAGAGAACAGACCTTTAATTGGATGCGCTGGCGGATGGGGGAGCCAGTGAAGGGAGTCACGGATAAAATACGAGATATGGTCAAACTTTGCAATGCACCCTATAAGACTGGCAGCAGCGTTTAGGATGGCCTGAAGGTTAGATGTATTTCAAAAGATAATTCGCTGATTTTCCGAAAACCTCGTTTGATGCCTGTTTACCGTAAACTTGGCGTACTAAAGGTATGCGACTTGTGTTTCAGGCTTTTACTTATCAAAGTGTTTAAGTAAAGCATCCTATCTGGGTACGTACAAATTACATTATCGTGTACATCACATTTACATTCGATAGTCGCTTTAAGTGATACGCTTGAGAGGTCAAGCCTAAATCCAGAAGGTCAACGAAACTAGAAATACGGTCATAATAGGAAATAAAGTCGAAATACTTGAATGACTTTATATAATTGGGTTCTCGTTCTAAGACAGGACTAACTTAGTACAGGTTTAGGTGGAGTAAACATCACAATCACCCATAGCAGGTTCTGCTAATTCTTAATGTCGGCTTTGAGCTGCAAGAACTATGACACATTTATTACAGAATTTTCAAGATAGTGTATGAAATAATTTCACATTGCACAGTATAATATAATATTTTTGAAATCAATTTACATTTTAATTATTGTAATACTTAACGTTTTATGACGTCCCAAAATATCAGTAAAGGTAGGAGCAAAACTTCTTCAAATAAAATGCATGAAGCAATTAAAAACGAAAATATTTAAAGTAGCAAACATTAGGGCCTATATAAACAAATTATCAATGTATATCTTAAGCAGAGTAGGTTTTCAACACAGTTCTTTGAAACCATAGGTAATACATGTAGTTCCTAAAATATATATAACCATTATATATGAAATATCTAATATTGTATCTTTTGTTAGCATCTTATCAAGTAGTTTATTCTTCTGTTAAGCGGAAGATAAATATAATACCGCCGTATGTGTAATTATCCACAATAGCAACAACCTCATTTCTTTCGCTATTGTAGTGCAAATCGTAAAAGAAGCGTACACAGTAATCATCCAGCAGCGCACCAGTATAATATTTCAGGAGATTCAATTCAGAATCTAACAGCTCGACATTGAGCTTATCGGCAATAAATATGCGTCCATGTATGTCTGCCTGACAAACAATGTTGTATGCGTCAAGTGACGACTGGTATTGGCGTCGAACAGCGCCATCCCTGTCGATCTCCGTTAAATTTGTTTTAGAGTTTTTGAATGAAACTAAGACAAAGTTTCCATTTGATTTTGGAATTATTCTGAAGACGTGCCTATAAGTATCTGAGATCAACCGTGTTTCATACTGCAAGAAACCATTCGCATCGTATACGCTTATTACGGCTCGTTGCTCACTTTTATGATGCCACAGAAGGACTAAGCTACCATTGGCAGCTACAGTCAGAGTAAAATATCGCCTCCGTAAATGACTAATCAATGGTGAAATATTAAACTGGTGTTCATCGGTTCTTGTAATGCGTAAGACTGATAAGTGATGTGGTTGTTGGTTTAGTATATACAGGCAGTTTGACACGTTACAGGCTGCTATGCCTGCTGGTTGTAGGCTTATTCCTGGTAGTGGGATGACATCTTTCACCTCTGCCACATTGTTGCGGTCGTAAACATGAATAACAGAGTAGTCTACATGTCGTACTCTGCAGAGTATAAACAATTCATCTTTCAATGTCATCGCTTCGGAAGCGTTAAGTTCAAACGGAGACTGATGCAAAATTTCAAAACGAATCGTCTTCTGAGCTAAAAAAAAATTAGTACACAAATTGAGCACAATGAGTGCAAGGGTTAAACGCTTATTCTCAAATATCGCCACAGAATTATAATGATCAAAGCATGCATGCACGCAGCTATAGGCCTATGTATTGTATTGCATTTAGTGACTGGTGTTACGCCGCTCACAGCAGCGACCATTCAGTATGGCTCCCAGTGCGAGAACCCAGAGAGTAAAAAAAGTTTTGAGGAGACAGACAGACAGACAGACAGACAGACAGACAGACAGACAGAGCTGTATGAAGAGATCCGGAAAGAATGGTAACACGTCGTAGAGAGGAGGGGAGGGCATTCCACAGGGAGGGCCCAAAGGAGGCAGAAGATCTAGTTTGGGCCATAGCAGTCCTAACTCGCAAAAAGTAAGTATATTCTTTATTAAGAAGTGCTATAGAACATGAGAAAGAGAACATGCCGGTCCATGGAGAGGAGAGGTCGATGAGAAGCTGAAGAAAGATGGAAGGTAATGTCATCCTGAGATATATCGGGGCAATACCCAGGTTGGATTTAAGGACCAAAACAAGAACTTTAAACTGAATGCGGGCAGGGAAAGGAAGCCAGTGCAGTTGATTGACTAAATACGAGGCGATGTGTGAGAATGTAGGAAGACGAACAATGAGACCAAACACACAGTCATGATAATCGTTCATTGCTTAGGGTTTCAAGAACGTGGTTGGATATGACCATAAGAGCAGCAGCCGTTGAGCCGTAGGCCTTTAGGTCTAGGGGCTCAACGGCTGCTGCTCTTATGGCCACATCTAACCACGATCATCAAACAGCATATATATATATTTTCACGATTTTTTTCTAAAATTCTACAAAGTATAGAATTGATTGAGATCGGACGGTTATTTTATTCTACTCTACGGCATGTCAATTTTGGAATTGGTGTGATGCAGTTTAATCTCCACAGTGGGAGTACATAAGAATGTAGTTACGACTTTTAAAAGGGCTTTGATGGGAGCAGCCAATAGATGAGCCATTCTACTGAGGAACCAAGCAGGAACACCATTCGGTCCACGGAAGATCCGCGAGTCTTGTCAACATGGTGAAGATATGGTATTCACCGATCAAATTGAGGTCGGGCGGGGTAGCCGCATGCCGTTGCCTAGGTTCAGTGTAAAAGCCATAGGTCATTGCATGAATGTGCGTGCTCATATGTGTACTTAATATGGCGCCTCACGATAACTGGAAAGTCGCCAATCAAGCTGACGAACGCTTCCAGTGTTAAACATCAGCATCTTCTTTAAAGTTTCGGCATAATTGAATGAGATATTATTGAGAACATGCGATTTCAGAACGGCCATTTATGCCCGTGAAAGGTGGACATTTAATAAGGTTGACAGAACAGAGATTTTACAGAAATATGTTACAATTAAGTTAGAAAAGAAAAAAAGAAAACCCAAAACAATCGGTTATCTTGGTCTCTATGTATTATTGATGTCAAACAGAAAGATAAAACCATGATATTAAATCGTATGGCAGGCAATATCTCAACGCAGTCTATTACGAATACGGTGTATCGGATGAAATGAGCCTATGGAATTTCCATGTGCCATCGAGCGTCAGTATGCGCTGCTACTTGGCTAGCTTTGTCCGTGTATATGATTTATATACGAATACGCGATACTCTTGTGGTTAGAGGACTGGTCTAGCAATGAGAGGTTGGTTGTTCAAATCGAATTCAGCCACAGTGAAAAATCAGGTCGCAAGGATGCAATGACCTGGCCATCTGCTTTAATATCACAGAGCTAATTTTAAGACATACGCACTCACCGCAGTTCTAATTTAAGGTAATTAGTTTATAGTATGCATGAAATAAAGCTACTTTGTATATATCATGAACTAACCAGTGGCGTCTAGAATTCTGTAGATTTCGTTTTGAAAGAAGTTGGTCGTAAGGATGCTGCTCCACTGCGGACAGACAGCTGTAAGTCGGCTTATCACAAGGTCGGCTTTTTCTTTCCATACACTTTTGACCAGATTCATACCCTTCACTTCCATAGTTACTGCTTTAATGAGGATACACTCAATTAGCTCGACCGGTAGATCTTGCAACTACAGAAAACAGTTAAAAACATACCCTATATCATCTGTTTACATCTTAAGAACGCCTAAGTAGTATATTAATGAACTAGAAAAGAAATGAAGATCAGTCTTTTAAGCTAGCCATCGGGCAGCAGCCATGGGTATGAAATGTTAAAGACTTCATTTTCTTAGCTTCGAAATAAGCGGGTGGGTGGCCAATCCTCTCCCTCACCGTCTCATCTTCCCATCGAAGTGTTAGATCAGTGTATTCATTGTGGCTGAGTTAGCTATAGGGACGCAGATGGAGCAGAAATCTCGACACACATTTTTGCCTTGTTGGTGACTTGAAGCCCCGCAATTTCGGCTTTCAGTAGTAGAAAGACCTTTTAAGCCTTAGCATTACACAATTCAAAAGAGGATATACCTTTATGCAGCAGGTTACGCTCACCTTAAACATGAGGGCAAAAGGACGCAGAATCACAGCACTTCCTTCTTACTTCACAGCTTATGCTGGTTAAGTAACGTATACAGAGGTTTGCCATGAGGGTTAGTAAGCAAGACCGTTTCTATCTTTGCTGACTTTAGCTATCATTTTTGTAGCATAAAAGCGTCCTCTTTTTCGAACGAATTGGGAAGAGGAGACGGCGAGGGAGAAGACTGGCCACCCACCCGCTTATGTCGAGGCTAAGAAAATGAAGTCGTTAACATTTGTTATGAAGATTAATTCCAGTTGTAGATCTACACTTTAATTTTTTTTACCAGATTCCTCCAACATTGCATTGCTTTGTGACAAAGTAGCTAAACAGATTTCGCTCAGCAAGCTGAAAGTCACGAAAGCAACATATAGACCTACTAGAAAATAGGCCTATAACGAGACGCCGCTAAAATGACACATCGCTAAGACTTCTGTATAGTGTAGATCTACTCTGTACAGTGTAGCCTACATACGACAGAGTACACTCTGATTAGGTTGTACTGTCAGAGGCGCATTATAGGTCCGTATAAACTCCGTAAATAGAATAGAATACAAAAAACGACCTTCTCTTGGGAAGTAACGCATTTTAAAGAGTAAATTGCTGTTCTTGTGTAGATATTGATTACTTTTAAATGCTGATCAAACTATTTGACGAGAGAAACAGAGCTGAAAATGGCGGTCTGCAAACCATACTATTTGAGCCATATACAAAGTTTAGAACTGAAAAAGGATTTGTATTTTAATTCAATTGTAATATCGCTTACCGTCGTGTCACTCAATGGCATGAGTTTTGTACGTTTCGCGATGTTATCCTGTTGGAATACTGCTACAAGATAAATAAAATGGAATTATCCACACATTGCTAATACTTGTCTAGACTGTTGCATAAATTCTTGACAGAAATTTAGACAAGTAATTGTATTTATTATGATGAAGCTATGCATCTCTAATCTATCAGCTCTCTCTGTTGCTACCTGGACGAGGCTGGGATACTTGGACAGCTATTTCATTCCTCTGGTTGCTGATGGATTCTAGTCTGGTGCAAACACTAAAAACAATTATATTGCATGTTTCTGTTTTTTTTACCACTAGCCCTATATGCTATGATAACTCTTGCGAAAAACGTGTGCCACTAAAAATATCTAACGTAGCTCATAGCTAAATTTAGTCACAGATGTTTAACAGAATTTTTACAAGCAGCATCGTACTGCACACAGGTAGCACGAGAAGGAAAAACTTCTAACTTTTGCCGACCTATTCCAGACTATTGCTGCTTTGCACACCGCTGTAGTCTTCCCCATAAAAACTGATTATAGTCATTTTGACAAACAAACAATCATAAAGTGTACTAGCAAAAACATCATAGCATTAACTTACAATCTGAACCTTCATTGGTTTGCTCGTCATTACTGGATTCGGCTGATGTTCGTTTCTTCGACATGGCTTAAGTCGGGCAGGACTGGGATCTGCAGATGAACAATCAATATTGCAAGAAACACCAATCGATTGTCAGTAATTGCTGAACAATTCGAACGGGAATAAACTCAAGTGCTATTGCAAAAGTAAACTGGTTACGAGAAAAGTTTTAAACGAAGCGCAGGAAATTTATTAGTAAAATTATATTCAAATATAAGAAGCAATTTGTAACTGTATACCTGATAAATTATGAGCGCGAAGGTTCAGCATGTATAATGACGTCATGAAACTATCGTGGCGTCACACAAATGACGCAATGTCTTGCCGTTCGTTTAATTTTTAGTAGTAGGCCTATTGTATTGTATTGTATTTGAACACTTGTTATAGCGCCTCTACCAGATTATAATAAGGCCAATGTATTTCTTCATAAAGCCAAGAAGCTCGTAATAGGCCTACAGACTAATTAATTTGACCGCTATCAATATTTTCATGAGCCGCCATTCAGCCCTGCGACACACGATCTCTTGATTATGATCGTCTAATCGAATTTAAGAACTTCTATAGCGCCTATGTATTTTCGAGATTTTTGTTTCTATGGTCTCTTGATGTGTTGTCTCTCTTCAAACTCTTATCCTGATGCCCATGTCATAACTATTATACTACGGCTTCACTTAGGCGTGCCATCGGTTGACGATGTGTGCATGAGACGCAAGCGCTATCGCTTTTGCCAACTACAATTTTATCAAAGGAAATCCGGCCGAAGTTACATTAGGAAGAATAACCACAATGGGGAGTGGCTTTTTCCTCTTCTCTTGAGACGGGGAAAGCAGCATGACGACTAACTTTGAGGCAATGTTTAATTTGCATGAGATTACGACACCACACAGAACACAAGAGCCCGTGAAGTTGGCTCGTTGCCTCAAATGGTTTCGACGGCTTTGCTGGTGTGCCTAATCCTACAGATGCGAAACTACTGATTTAAAGTGTAGAAATGAACGACATTAACAAGACATAAGTTAAGACCTAAACGACATTAGCAAGTCTTAAGTTATGACCCAAATGACACTAAGAAATCTTAACTTTAGATACATATATATATATTCGTTTATTGAGAAAAACAATCTGACATAAACGCAGAAATGCTAACATGAGTGATAATGAATAATTAAAGTTAATGGTGAGTTGCACTGTTAAGAAATCAATTTCTACAAATTTAATTATCCAGTTGCACAAAAACCATCTACAAACAAGTTCTACAAACTTTTCTACAAATTTAATTATCCAGTTGCATTTGTCCAGATTGAGTTAATTAAATCTGTAACTGTTATTCATTGGATTATGTTTGCAGCTGTGTCTTCTGAATCCGTCGATGGGTATTTATTTACGGCGCCTGGTGATAAGATTGTTTTCATGCAAGACAGAGTTGAGTTGGAATGTATCACCAATTCATCCTATCCAGTAGAATGGCACTTTATACGTGAAGGTAGCAGTAAAGATGACGTTTTAGCTGTCAACAGTCAACTACGTTCAAATATTTCAGATGCCTACAGTATTATAGTGAGTAAGGACTTTGGCCATATTACTCTTGTTATTGATCCTGTGCTACCAGCACTTGCTGGAGGATACACATGCCTCGACATAGATGAAGAATACAAGCACCCCGTGCAAGTCACCGTTCTGGGTAAGGACATTTCTCGCATCGTCGTCACAGCAATATATTCTCTGTTGTTGCTGCTGCTGCTGTTGTTATAAATAAACGACGATGCAGCTGTTGCTGCTAATGATGGTGATGAAAAATTGATGCCAGCAAAAATTACCATCATGATCACCATATTAATCATGTCGTCATCAACATGTCCATCATGGTTGATGTTCTTCGTCACTAGCTCCTCTATTGTCAGAAGCAACTCAACTGTTCTCAACAGCATAAAATTCACAATCAGTCTCTTCTCTGTGTTTATACGATACGCATGATTACATGTCATTTTCTTTTCTTATCATGGAAATTTGTGTAGTGGCACACCAAAAGAACCTATCAGAGACGCTCTCCACTCTAATTCATAGTTTTGTCCTTTATAATAATTGTGTGCATATGCCACTATTTATGTGGTGGTTTTTGTAAAAGACATTAGAGATTAATGTATTAAAACAAACCTAATGTTCTTAGATCCAACTCCAACATGCAACGAAAGTGCAATGTTTCCGTCAAAGAATATAGTCTGCAGCTTCCGCTACGCTGGGAATCTGGCACCGGAGGTAGAGTGGATGACACTGGGAAACACGTCTTGGAGTGCTTCGTGCAATGCTTCGAACGGTACGGTTGACTGCACATTTGAAAACTCTTGCACTGGGAACAATCCATCACCGAAGCCCATACGCCCCGTGCACAACCTGTGCCTCTATTGGAAATCTGCAGTGAAGACAGTTCTACGTGCAAATGGAGTAAGATAGTTACTGAAAAGGAAGCAATTTGTGCTGTTGAGTAGAAAGATCATGCTAAAGCATGAATTAGGCCAAATATCTTGAAAATTAAAAAAAACATTAAATCAGGATTGTTCACTTACTTATTCCACGTATCTATTATCGGCTACATCCTCGATGCAAATGGGTCCGGCAATATTTAAGTTAACATGTGTTATCTTCTTCCTGCCTTACGTAGCCTATACTATATTTAGCAGCAGAAAAAGAGCACGTTGGCATTGAATGGTAGTCGTTTTTCTGGAATGAGATTGATAAATAAACCCAGTCAGGTCTTTGGCCTTGTGCTTAGATAAATTAATGGACAAAATCGTCTAACCGTTTCCGTTTTGAAGGCTAGTGATTTCCCGTGGTTGATCATCATAACAAGTATTTTATCTGTGGCATCCGTAACAGGATTGTGAATATTCCAAAATGTGGATTTGGCAATGGATTCATAATTTTACGTATAACTATGCAACACTACTTCGAGGGATTGAACTGCACATCTCAAGCATTGAAAACATCCAGCATTTCTTGGAGTCCATTAACAAGAGGTCACATTAACAACACATTGTCAACGCACTAATTATCGCAAATAAACGAATGAATTTGATTGATTAATTGATTGCTTAGAACACATAGAACACGTAGTGTCACTTGCTTTATTCATTTCTAGTTTTGGATTTTGATAAAAGCAATGATTTATAAATTATACGCATTTTTAAAAATAGTATACCTAATGCCTGTGAATTTTTATTCCTCCGGGGATGATTTCACACGATGGGGAAAGAAATTGATCATCCCCGGATATTATATACTGGTATATAGGTCTACCATCCGGGAGATAAATCATAAATGTATTCATCCTCCGGATAGTTTTAGAACGGATAGAATATCATGGGACACTCTTATGAGAAACTTGTCGTATTAACTAATAGTCAAGCACACTGAAAATGTGAATAAGCGCATGATAACTTGCTACTACGGCGCTATATAATGATTTTGTTTTAAGCCCCTTTAGCATTCATAACGATTATTTTCTAAAGAAACTTTTATCATCTTGTTGCGCTTAGCTAATTTGTTTTCGCTTTTATTCGTACTCGAGTATATCCTATTCAAAACTCTTAGGCTCCTAATGTTAATCTTAATCGCGTTCCGAGCACGTTTGTGGTCACATTAAGATTAGAAGTCCAAATCGGAGCAAGACAACAAAAAACCTGAGCTGTCTCGGTACCTATCAATGGACTTTGATGATAATAAAGCATAACTTTATGTCAGTAGTAGGCCTAATCAAGATTTATAGCATTATAAAGTAAAATCATTATGATAACATAACACCAATAAACGGTCTTGTTTGCTGTTTATGATATGATTCTCTAACGTTTCGTACAATGGTGTGAACAATAACAATTGTGGTTATGGTTTTTGTCACTTACCCAAGCAGATAATAAGAAACGTCGAGACCATTGTTCCAGTATTTTTGTATGCGCCTTCAAACTTTATTAAGTCATGGAACATTATCATTTAAATACTGCTATATTGTGACACTTTAGGCAACGCAAGGTTTTTGATTAAATCTATCGGTAGTGTATGAAGGCAAGCAGCCACAATGCAGTCGTTGCTTAAGCCTAACACTTTTTAAGAGTTCAGTCTTAGACTTGCTACTGTAACGAATGGTGTCTATCGTCTTAGCTTACGATTCAACGGCTTGCTCGCGTGTAAACGACTGCTACTTGAACGAACTTTATATATAGGCTTCGTGCATACGTATATGGTTCTCTTTAGAGCTGTGTTTCAAATTAGTGCGGACAAAGACATTAATTCAACCAAAGGAGGAATTTAAAAGATATCAATCTACGCTGGCTCGAGTCATAGAATATGATCCCTCTAATGAACTACCCAACTGAATACACCCAGGTATACGAGCTGTGGAATGGCGTATGATACGAAGTGACAAATGCCAGCTTTAATCGGGTATGCACTCAGATGCAGGATGTCTGTGTAGAGAACGAAGTGTAAGGTACGATGTACACCCCGTGCAAGTATTGTATTTAAACACTACTGAATTCATTGTTGCGAGACTTTAAGCTAACAAACAGTTCGACAAGTTGCAGTTATTTGTGGTTTACAGTAGAGTGTGTCGAGTTGACCATAACACCACGTAGGGCTCTCTGTAGGAATAAATAACATTCACGTGTTAGCAGTCACTATTTATACCTGCAAGACTGCAAGTAATGAGTATAATGACGGTGATTAACTAGTACTAAGGTGACTATGTTTGTATATTGGTTCACAAAGGTTTCAATGAATAAAAATAAAAAAGGTTGAAGGTTAAAAGGATTAAATTCTGAGATCTAAATCGTGTCTGTGCTGATTAATATTATAAAAGAAATATTTTTGCTAGTAAAGATAAACAGCGACATTGCGATAATATGATCCTCGAAGTCAAGAAAACTACCTTCAATTATACCAAACTGAAAAGGGTAAAGGTCATTGTGTGCCAAGTACAGAACGGTCAAATCATTTAATTAAAATTTTCTAAAGTGCAAGATTAGAACCAATCGAAGAGGTACTTGTCTGTTTCACGACCCCCAAAAAGATCTTTTAATTATAACTAGACTCCTGTAGGCATACAGGAATGTGTTCGCCACAGTTAATATCTGTCTTCTAATGATGACACTAACCCTGACCCTAACCGACCCTCACGACTTCAAGTTTTATAGTCCATATCGGTTACGTTGAGGTTAAGCCTCGTTGTTACGCGCCGTGAGGGTCGGTTAGGGTCAGGGTTACGGTTAGTGTCGTCCATGTTTTCTAATGACGAAACGTCAAGGTTTATGACGTAATAGATATGTTCTGACGTCACATAGAATTAAATTAACGTAGAATATGAAGAATTTTAAATTAGGTAATATATGAAGAATTTGGGGATCGTGAAACCGACAAGTACCATCGAAGAGCCTTTATTAACGCTATTTGATGCTATTCAACGAAGATTATGAATTTGAGCGAAACAATAGTTCAGCGAGAATTCTATGACTTTCAAAATTGAAGATAGGCCTACCATAAAATGGGCCAGTCAGGAATTAGCAACATTACTTTCGAAGTATCCAAATATACCGTTCGTTTATATTGAAAAATCTATAAAATAGTAAGTCATAAAGCTACCACAGTGTCTAAACACAAGGAAATATGCGGGATTAATCACTTCCATAATTTTGCCAGAAAATAAATGTTAAGTTCAACTAAAAATACGATAAGGCCTACTAATATGCAAAACATACCTTAAAATGTTTGAAAATTAACATGTTTAAAATGAGATAAAATGTGAGCCGTTAATTAATTGTGTCATAAATATTCAGACAAATTGACTATTGACCTAATATGTGTGTTGCTGAGTCATTAGTTAAGATTTATCGTTTTGTTCTTAAATACGCTTAGTTTCAGACCAGTTACATACATTGGCTTTTCTCATGTACTGCAACCTTAGGGGGCCCTACCTAGCGGGGCCGTAAGACCCTTTCAGGGTCCCCTGTGTGACTCCATTTTCTCATTGATTGTGTACTACTTTTGTTTGTTGGTCACCGAATAAATGATTTGATTTGATTTGATTTGAAAACATACCTAAAATTATTTACTCAGCTCTTGGACACATGATGTAAGCCTATCAAAAATTCGTTATTTACGCACACATTGTTTTTTGCTTGAGCAAGGGAACGATATAAGTTAGGGAAAGAAGATGACGTCATATAATGGAATTGATTCCTATTTGCATATTACAAATAATGCTCATTATTTAAGTCATAATGTAGTTCATCCTTATCTTTGCGGCCGTCAACACTTAGTCGGTGTTAATGAGCTTGAATCTAGTTGCTTACGGAAGGTATCTTCATATCAAAGGCTGATAATCTGAAGGAGTTGCGTAATTAACAATCAATGCTGTTTTCTAACTTAATGCCCACAAATTAGCAAAGATCGAGTTAAAACACTGGACGACATATTGCCTATCATGACCTCTAGGTCTGTCTGCTGAAAAATTATGGCGTTCACCGTTCACGAGACCATGCACTGGTTGACACATCAATCAGAAGCATCTACAGTTCTACACTAAAGCAGTACTGCACCAAATTTGGCGACATTCAAGATGCGTGCACTAGTCCATCTGGGTTTTTAATCAGCAACTTTATACATTTTACATGTAGGCTACACTCTTTTCGCTCGACGTCTTGATAAAGCATGTCAAACCTATGCAAATTTATTGCTTATACTATCTAAACGGTACTACAGTTTATTCTAATTGCTAAAATTACTGAGAACCGAATGCTCTAGTTTGGCGAGTTTTAGAAGCACGCATGAAAAACATGGAGCGTTCCAGCACCAGCATCGATTGAACCATATCTATCGATCGGGCAAACGATAAATCTTTTGAACCGGAAGAAACCGTTATTGAGTTGCAGCCAACTTCCACGAATAAATTGATTTTCCTTTGGCACGGACCGTGTACTGTTCTACAGAAACAGTCGAGACACTCATATCTGATTGATGTGGGTGACGATAGAGAAAGGTTGTGCACGACAACAGGATTTGGAAGTATATTACGCCTTCTCTGGCATGTGCTTTGATTGCCCATGATAACATTCTCTGGCATGTGACGTCTTAAACGCAGAAAATGTCTCTTATAATTTATGTCGGCAAGCCGCCCGTGACAGCAGGCCGTGATAAAAAAAAACTTACGAAGGCTCCGGGTCTGATGCAGTTGAGCTACAATATTATCTCTTGCGATGACCAAATCGAGGTTGGCACCTGGGTCACATCTAGGTACACTGACGTGTTGCTTCATTCGAAGGCTGGTGATAGATACATCGTCTCAGTCGTTCAACCTCAGAGCGTCCTCGATCGTTCATGTGAATATTATGGTTTCCTGTCACAAGCTGCTTGCTATTGTATAGATGGACACTTTTCATGGTACTATGTTGGCAATGACCTTAGTGGTACGACTCTGAAGCAGTTTGATACCCTGTCTCAAACGCAATGAAGATCTCCAAATCAAACATCTCTAAATTAAGTCCTAAGCCGTAGAGTAGACCAACATGTTTGGTTTACCCGTCATTGGCAGCTTTGTGCGGCTGTTCTGGAGAGCCAGCCGACTGAGACTCTGTTAGACACAGAGCAACAACAGAATCTTCCTCACCGCGGTTCTTGCCGTCACGGCTGAGTAGCTTTATTATCTCTAGTGCAATTGTGTTTCGGGATTTTTGTCTACTGCACGGGTAAAAGCATTCTGGATTGTTTTTCTCCAGAAATACCAAGTTTGTTGAGTGCAAAACTACGTCACTGGCGTAACGATAGCATCCGTACAAAGAAGACACACGATTGTTTCAAAGACCGCCCTGAAGTTTCCATTTGGTGAATCAGCAATGTCTCCTACCACTTGGAGTCAACAGTTGCTGCCATGGATAATCTTAATTTCCTGTCTCATTGGTAGGTGACACAGCTGATTTGGTCCAAGTGACCTAGTATTTCATGGTTTTAATCGCATTTATAACTTTTTCAAATATTGTGATTTTATTCTTTGAGAAAGTTGTATACTATTGTTGGATTACACAGAGTGTTTTCGCTCATTAAAACATTTTAGTCGTTCTGTAAGCATTTTGTCGATGACAAAAACACCGTCATTCCTGCAGTTTGGTGCAAAATAGACTGCAGAAACAAATTTCAACATCTTTTTCCAGATAATTTGACGTGATATTTGTATATAATGATATTGGTAGGGGTCAACGCAAAAATATGCAGGCTTAAAGACTACTGATTGAACTGATCCTCGTGTAAGTTAATATGTCTGTCGTTAACTAGTCAACCCTGTTTCCGACAAACACAGTAGAATGTGGGTAGGTGGATGCTGTTACATATTTATACAAGGACAGTGTTCCAGCAACACTGAATGTCCCCAAATTAAAGTAATATCATGAATGAAACTGAAACTCATCCAATATATTTATTAGATAATAATTATCTAATAAATATATTGGATGAGTTTCAGTTTCATTTATGATATTACTTTAATCTGGGGACATTCAGTGTTGCTGGAACATTGTCGTCACAAATGATGTAAACTATGCAATGCTGCATAGCAATCATGATTCAGCAGAAGACAATGAGCCGCAACACACAGTAATTCAAACTTGCAGGAGTGTAGAAATGTGATGCACACTATTTGATAAATGACATTTATCATTTAATATTTATAAACTGTTTTATAATGTCAATGGCTCGTAACAGAGTTCACGGGTAACAGAGTTGACATTCTAGTTACAGAGTTGACAAGCATACTACGTAGTCACATTCAAGAGTAAGCTGTGATAGTAACACACTAATAATAATGTGAAAACAACTAACATACAGGTAGCGCCAAAGTCATGATAAGAAAATGCAATGTTAACAACTGAAAACAACTAAGCACGCTTCATTCAGGCAATTCAGTATATGATGGCCGCTTAATATAGCAGATTAGAATAAACTATAATTATGGGAGTAGAGCAATTAAGTGACTACAAATGTCTGAGCGACATGCACCAGCAACAGCTCAGAAAGTCAGAATGCAGTAGACTACGATTGATGTGTTAAGATCTGAAACTTTAACTCTGAAACTAAAAAACACTAGAGCAATGCTAACTAGGCTATATATATATATATATATATATATATATATATATATATATATATATATATATATATATATATATATATATATAACATGATTGGCTTCCAGATTAAAAGTTATCAAAATAAATTATGCTGGTCAACTGTTACCATGCATAATTTTTAATTCCATCGTTTTCTTCCTCTGGTCTCTAGTAGACGTTGCCTTTCACTTCACCGGAAAACATTTTCTTCTGCCAAGCCAATCTGTCCTTTTTCAGGCACTGTTTCCCTTCTTGCATGATCTCCATCACGGCGAGCACGATCACCCCTCTGCTTCTCTGCCGCAGATAATTTAGCCATGCCTCATGACCTGTTGATTACAAACATCGATCACGAATGAGGAATGGGCTTTGATATAACCAGAAACATAGGGGAGATATGTGGTTGGTCAATTCGGTTAAAGACATGTCAACTTTGTTATCTCAGCGCGGTAACAGGGTATGACGGTAACATAGTATGACATTTGCCTCGGAAACCATGTTTTAGCATGCTACTCCCTCTTAATATCATTAACTTTCGTATCCAGACGTTAGATTACTTTCATATCATGATGATCTCTGCAAAAGAAATCGTAAACATAAATACCACCGAGGTCATACTTTTGTTACAAATGTACGATGTGAAAATGCACCAAAAACAGAGATTTTAGAATTATAAAACTTCTCATCGATGTAGAACCGCGTAGCATTGTATCGTCTGATGAATGAAATAAAACTAAACATATCAATATGCCCTATTAGACTGGTCCAAACTTACATGGGGAAATATATTTTTTCAAAATATGCTGCTCCACAAGGCTGCCCCTGTTACACTTGACTAGAAGACTCTGTGTTGAAAAATTGAAGAGATCTGAGCATGTTTAGAGGTCGCTAGGTTTTGACACTTTTTGTAGAAATTGCAAAAATTGCGTATCTGACGCGTTAATAGCTTCATTATGAATTAAAATAAGCACCCATGAACACCAAGCACCGTCTTTCTAAATCACGATCAATATGCCAACTGTATTTAAGTAACTAAAAGAATAATAAGCTTATTTACAAATAAAACACTTATTTCAAGTTCTTTCTGATAGATAAACGGTTGTTGGCTTATAACTAATTTTTTAATTTTGCATGCCACCCTTTCATCACAATTCGTTTCATATTCTGCAATTGTATTGTTCAATATTTCTCTGTATGCTGCTAATTTAGCGTGATTCGATTACTTTTTTCGTCTGTGAAGCCAGCCTTGAATATGAAATAAGCTTACAGCACATGTTTTTTCACTTTCTGCAATAAAAGCTCGTACGTTACAAAACGGCTGCTATGGTGAAACTGGCATTAACAAGGAGTTCCTCACAATGTTGTCTGTTAGGGATGCCTGACAAACACTTTCTTGGGTCTGGACTCCCAAAAATTGGGCAATCCTGAGGAATTTCATATTTCATTACCAGAATAGACTATAGCATTTGGTGAGGCCACGAAAGCAACAATAGTCGCTGCGTTGGTAATTCGGGAGGAGGCTAGAATCCCCGCACAGTGTGTGGATTCGGGTGTTCGCAAACTGTGGAAGTTGTATGAACACAAATTTGTGCTGATTCAACGAGTTACAGTTTGAGTTCGATTTAATTTCCTCTTTCAGTCATCATCTCCGCTATTTCTTCGAAGCGTGTCACTGAAGACATCGACGCTGTCTGGTAATACAATCTTATTTATCCACCTAATCCGCTATCCATGTAGCGTCTGGACAGTAAATCCTTCGACCACCAGACTCCACTGGAAGAGTATGTAACAAGGAGATCTTTAAAACTGCTTGATCTTTTTACCATCCAGGGTCAAGAACATCCCACAGCCTTCCTATCAAAGTCCTTTACTCCCTGACCACTGGGCCCTACTTCCCAGTCGATGAAGGCAAATGTCAAACTGTTGATGGTCGTCAATGAGTGCGCAGAACGTGGAGTGGCTCTGATCCATTCTTACAATGATATACTAAGGATGAGTCACATAAACAATACCTGCTGCAACTTGTCTCCAGTCATCGGAAAAACTTTTCTGTTCCAACAAAGTCAAAATGAAATAATAGTAGGTTGCGGGTTTCCAGCACTTCAATGACGAGATTTATGCAGACTTCTTTAATTATCCAAAATTATATTTTATTACAAACGTAATGCATCCTGACTAAGCAGTAACACTGCAGTATATATTTCTAAATTGGGCTGTTTATTTTTCAAAATAATAACTGACTTGAAAATAATTTATAACCGATTTGAAAAAAATCAAAATTATACATGTTTTTTGACAAGTTCATACTATGTAGCAAAAAGTCGAAAAACATAGCGACCCCTAAATATAATCAAATCTTTCCAAAATTTTGCATACAGACTCATGTTTTCATGTGTAACAAGGGCAGCCTTGTGGAGCAATGTATTTCCAACTTTTAATTTTGTGGACCAGTCTAATGCCCTATAGGGTGGTGCTTAAAATCGGGAAAAATAAATCGCTTCATTTTTGTGATCCTACCCTCCAGAACTATTCCAACTGGTCTCAAATTATTACAGAAAAATTTGAACTTGATATAGTAATATTTAGAAGTAGCTCAATGTCCACAAAGTTTATAAAAAGAGCGATTTTCGAAAAATGATAACATACAAGACTATTACAAGAGCTGTTTCGGTAAACCAGACGTGTTTCATTTTTTTGACAATTACAGACAAATTAAATAGTCGTGTAGAGTTGTTAATCCAATTGCAAACCGCATTTTGGCTAACATGAAAGTTTAAAGGATTGTTTTCTCTATTTCTGGATTAGACTATTTATACATTCAATAAATTGTACGTTCAAATGTTATTTATCACGAATGTTATTTATAGTTGATAAATCATCCTAATTATAAGCTTAAAGGTCTTTCTGGTGAGACAGTCTGCCGATGGTATTTCTCGATCCTGAGCACTAGGACGTAGACCATGTCCAGTATGTCTTTTGGGCGGGAGCATGTCATGTAAGCCATGTCCTTCGTTTCTCTGTACAGCTGAGAGTAGGCGATGGTCCGCATTAGGCATTGCTGCTCTATGGTTAGAATGTCTGAGGGGAAGTATTGGCCTTTGATAAGACGTCGCAGTACTACTTCAAGCGCCTCGCGATCTTTCTCGGAAGTAAATCCCCACCATGCTTGTGAGGCATAAAGCATTGTGAAAGAGTTGAAGCGCGTACCACATCGTGCAAACTGGGTGCTCGGAGGCCAGGCTGTACGAGGGTACGCAGCGCGTAAAGTGACCGCCGAGCCTGACAACATTATGTTCTTTGCATGAGTCGCAAAGCTAAGTGTATCAGTTATGGTTACTCCCAGAATAACCTTGCTTGCGACCCTGGGTGTATTTGTCGCATTGCCCGATATTTCCAGCTTTGCCCTTGGCTTGCGGATCACAATTTCTGCTGATTTATTATAGTTAAGCTTTAGATTGCTCTTTTCGGCCCATAGTGCAATGATGTTCTAGTTCTTCGGTTATTGTTGAGTTATTCGATCCGGGTACGAGTAGGTAGCAATCGTCTGCATACTTCATGATCTGGTTAGACGAGTGGATTGGGCGCAGTTTACAGATGGCTGTGATGAAGTTTGTTGGCCCTATTCCCGATCCCTAGACGATGCTAGCGTTGATGTTAATTAACACTGACAATAATTTTCCTTGGAATCTTGTATTCGTATAGCTGCATAATGTTATATGGTAGTCCATTAACTGCTAGAGTACACGCAACACTTATTAACCGTCGTTAAGCCTCCTCTGCTTGTCGATGCAATGTTGTATCGATCCTACATGTAGCTTGAACATTCACAAGAAATGTAAATGAAATAAATAAAATAATGGTCTGGCTCCAGGTTCCTCTTGGAGTCAAAGTCATCGAGCGCGATCGATTTATCGATCGACCAGACCTTTGCTAGGCGATCGACCAAGGAGATCGATCGATCGATCGCCTCAAATGAGAAGCTCTGGTTATTCAATAAACTCGAAATTCTAAAAATGTATGATCTGTCATACATGTCAATTATAATGCTTATGTTCAAACTTGGAAAGAATACCTTACCCTCCATATTTAAAAATTATTTTATATCAGTTTAATTCATTCGTTTGATACTCGTGGGTCTAATAAATATGTTGTTCCCTATGCCCGCACTACTTGTCGATTTAATAACTTCAGAATTCTTGGTCCTCGATTGTGGAACTCTTTATCAGATGAGTTTAAGAGGGAAAATAGTCTCTATATTTTCAAGAAAAAAATAAAAAAGGTATTGTGTTCAGAATATTCTAATGTTGATGTGTAGCGTTTTGGCTATATACTTGAATCTGCTCACCTGTCTGTAACTATACCATACTTTGCATTTAATATGTTAGCATTACTAATTTACTGTAGCGAATAAATCTTATCAAATGCCATGTATAACTAATTAATTGATATAATTATTAGAATAAGCTAGTCAATTACAGTGGCGATATATAAAATATAGTGGCGATATATGAATATAATATTAGATTAAGAAAGAGACTTTTAAAACGTAAATTTGAGTATCACGTGATGTGCTATGTTGCTAAGCGACCAGAGACGCTCGGCGAATAGGAAAACACATGGACGGTTGAAACCAGTAATGACAGTTGGGTGTTGGAGGTGAAGGAGAGGATTAAAATGGTGAATTGCCAAAAATGAAAAGTTGGCAGCGTCGTTTGAGTTGCGAGGGATGTTTGTAGATCGACTTAGTTAGAAGCGATCAAAGTGAGGTAAAAGTTTAAGGCGTTTCGATCGAAGTGAGGATCAAACGGAATTTTAAATATGCGGATATTGGTGGAAAATAAGTGAAGCCACAGCATTGTTTAACGGAGTAAGGCAGTGTGATTTCGAAGTCATTCGTTCCTGCGAAAGCTAGGAAGGACTATCATTTCTACTGGGATTACTGTCGTGAGATTGGTTGGAACGATCATCATTCGAATCCAACTTGGAATTAATTGGACTGCGGATTACGAGGAAGTAAAATTGTGAGACGCTCTTCATGCGTTTGGATAAGGTTATTCCGACACTTCATTAACTTTCGAAGACGATGAAGAGTAAGACGAATTCGATGCAAGCGATTGAATTACGAGAATAGACGACTACGGAAGATAAATCTGTGAAGACTACTACGATGGATTCTGTCATGGGCGAATATGAAAACATCTCAACTTGGGCAAGAATGAACAATCTCCGACTCAACAAATCAAAGACACGAGAGATGGTCATTATGAGGAGGGGTCGTAAGGGCATCTTCGTCCCCCAGGTCATTCCCGAAGCCGAGAGAGTAGATGCAATCAAGGTCTTGGGAATTACCCTCCGCTCTGACCTAAGAATGACCTCACACGTGGACTCAGTAATAGCGGCATCTTCGTCATCCATGTATGCCCTGGGGGTCTTGCGATCGCATGGCCTCTGCCCACCATCACTGCATGTTGTTGCCAAGATGACAACCATAGCACAACTCATGTATGCCTCCCCGGCATGGTGGGGCTATGCAACCGCCGAAGACAGAGGAAGAATAGAACAGCAGCTAGCCAGGATGAAGCGCAGAGGCCTTATTGGCCCCGACGCTCCCACCGCTGCGGAGCTGGCGGATTCAGCTGATGGCCGATTATTCGCGGCTATTAACGCAAATGAAAGCCATGTTCTGCGTGGACTCTTTCCTCCAAGCCGCCCCCACCTCCGTTATGAGCTAAGACCGAGGCCACACGGTTTCCTCCTCCCAACCAAGGACGATCGCAATTTCATATCACGTGTATTATTTAAAAATATCTACTAAATACATTATCTCCGGTTTATACCATATTAGCTACCTCGTTTGTCGCCCTAACTAACATTGCCACTAGCCTAATTCTTCTTTAGTAACTAAATGTTAGAGCAGAGATAATATTTGCTATCTCAACCCATTTAATAATTAACTGTCAGAGCTTAGACAATTTTTCCTAGCTGTTACCTGTAACAAGTTGCGACCTGTCAGCTTGGTGTTATGAATAAACGAAATTGATTGATTGATTGATTGATTGATGGGATCGACGTGCATGCACAAATAGGAATCAGATAAGCCTCATAAAATCTATTTAAGTAGATTAAGACGCCACTCTAGGTATTTAGGATTGATTGAATTTGTTGTACAGGATTGACTCATATTTTCAATATTATTTTAATCTATTTACTACCCAGTGTCAATATTTTCAACAACACTTATAGTACGTAGGGCCTTCTCAGCCAACTTCGACTAAGCTAAAAAGACTATATTTTAATATTAGGCTACATTTACTTTACCAATATTCTAATTTTTATTAAGTATAATATTAAGTCATTATTGATATTGGTATTATTGGCGCTGTACTGCTGTTATTTCTACAGTTAAATCAATGACAACATTAGATGCCATGGTCAAACAGAATAATTGATGTTAGGTGGAAGTTGATATAAGTTACAACTATGTCATTAGAAAATGTACCGGTAGTTAAGCAACTACAATTACCTTAAAATTATAAGGGATAGCAAATTAAAACTTTGTCTATTTAGAGTACAGTCTTAACGAAACTGAGTTACCGGGACCACAGAATCTTGCTGCAGAAAGAGGTACAAAGGTTCAGTTAAACTGTTTATCGCATGCGAAAGATCAAATAACATGGATGCTAACTAACCCCATTAAAGAGGAAGAACTATTATATTGGAAATCCGTGACCGAACGTGTCAAGGACCGATTTTCAGTCGATAATTCCTCAGAAAGAAATGTCAACCTGCTCTTCAAAGCGTCGGAAAGTAATTCTGGAAGATTTTCATGCCGAAGGAGTGCTGATAATGAGCCTGACACTGCACAGGTCATTGCGTTAGGTTAGTATTAATGCACTAACTTCTGTGTTAAGAAACGATATAAAATTTGCTATTATATGCATGAAAGAATGAGTGAATGAATAATATGAGATTACCGTGCCAGACTTCAATAAAACATTAAAATTATAGGACCTGCACAAAATGCAAACTGTCAGCAGACGCGAGTTTGACTTAAAACGTCCTCAAAGTTTCATATTCACATGGTCTAGAAATTAATTAATGGCATTTAGTTTTCATTATTTTAAATATTATTTCCAGTCTAATGCACTCAACTTGTCACTGCTTTATAACCCGTGTTCTTATATGTAAATTTACAATAAGTTACTTTAATTTATTTTCTTTAAGATCCACGACCTGAGTGCTCAAAGGAATACGAGCCTGGTTTTGTGAAGGCGAAGTGCAGTATTGGCTTCAGTGGATACTGGTCTCCTAAGTTAGAGTGGCTCAACGCAAACGTAACACTGGAACCAAATGTGCCTAAGACTACTCCATACAGTCATGTCAATAGTTCTGTTACTGTGCTATTTAATGAAGCTGAGTCTCGAGCACCGTACAATCTTACGTGCACGCCAAAGTTTACGCTGGAGAACATACCACAAGACACAACGGCAAAGAACATTCCAGAATATCCTAACAGCTGCACAGTAACAATAGGCCCAAAACCAACAGGTTAGTTGCTTAAGCGACAGCTACACCGTACATTTATGATGCTATACCTGTTGACAACTAATCTTCGATTGTGTTGGTGCATGCGTGAAACGGAATGACAGTGTGCAAAGGAGTAACCTTTATAGATCAATTTTACACGATTATGAAATCAAAAATTATTTACCAACGACTAAACTTCTTTTGAATTTAGTGGTGTGATTCAGATCGAAACCCGGAATAAGCACGTTTGAAATGCAGAAATATGCGTTTGCGTCACTGAACATTTATGTTAGATGATAATATTAACAAACACATTATATAAATTAATTTTCATTTGATCCATGCACGGACGTGTTTTAATATAAGGCAATACTTACATCGTTTATTGAGCATCTAATTTTGCTGCTTCGCTGATCTTTAAAATCTTTTGAAGTTCACATGCAAAACACTACATTATCAAAACACATTGCAAACGAAGTGAACAAGCTGTAGCTTATTCCAGACCGAACTCGTATTTTAAATTACAAGCGGTAAACGATTAAACATTTAGCCTACTCATGAAAATATAGTTGTCATGATATTACTGCACTGCTAACACCGCATAATTATGTGATATAAGGAATAAAGTAAAGATAATCGTGAGTGTTGCTGTTGTGACGACAGAACCAACGAAAGCGCCACCGAAACCGATACCGAAAGATCTATCGAAGGGGGACAATGACACCAAACCCGACACCGGTGCCTCCGTCAGCGTACATAATTGGCACAGTCTGTATCTTTGCCAATGTTTTGCCGCTTCGATCCTCATCGGGATGCTTCACAAGTGGTAAACTGCTTCACAACTAATTTTGAATTAACGCTTTTGTTCAGTATCCACCCTGATTAACGCTCACTTGGTCAGCGTTAGATATCGATGACTAGGTCTAACAGCACACAAGTTCTTGTTAGGGTATGCATCAATAAACCAGTTAAACTTCATGTAGGCCTAAGGATAGACATTATACAGTAGGGTGGAGTGAAAAAATATTTTTTGGAGCAAACGATTTCTAATAGTGATGAAAAGTTGCCAGTATGTTAGAGTAAGTAGTGTGCAAAATATTTTTGATTTTGCTTTGTGTCTTCTGCCCTCTACCGCGGGAATATTTTAATATGTAAAATTCTGTGGAAACACGTCAATGTAGTGCATTTTTTTCTTGAACTGTGGGCGAATCTTCAGATCTATCGGCCATATCAGATCAAGCAGTTGCGGAAATCGCATCTGGTGTGATGGGCTGCAGGACTGTGGAAGCGTAATGCCCAATGAGTGTAGCGACGTCATCGACAGGAACGAAGGTTCTGTCCTTTCGACCGTTGAAAGAAATTCGAAGGACATTAACGCAGTCATACAGTCACACCCTGCTTTAGCAGAGCTTTGGCACTTTCTTTCGTTCTCATCTAATTTCGTTCCTGTCGATGACGTCGCTACACTCATTGGGCATTACGCTTCCACAGTCCTGCAGCCCATCACACCAGATGCGATTTCCGCAACTGCCGATAGATCTGAAGAATCGCCCACAGTTCAAGAACAAATGCACTGCATTGACGTGTTTCCACGAGAGTTTCACATATTAAAATATTCCTGCCGGTAGAGGGCAGAAGACACAAAGCAAAATCAAAAATATTTTGCACACTACTTACTCTAACATACTGGCAAGTTTTCATCACTATTAGAAAACGTTTGCTCCAAAAAATATTTTTTCACTCCACCCTATTATACAGCCAACGATTAAGCTTGGTGATGTGAGCCCTCGCTCAGTCAGAAGAATTTAGTAAGTATATAATTATATCGCAAATATTTTATAATAAGCTGTAAGCTGATTTAACGTTTTTAACAGATATTTGCAGAAGATTTTCTTTAAGTTCAACTGCATTGTTTACAGTGCAGGTTGTTATTTTATCTATAAAGTTACAAGCGACAAGTACAGTTGGCCTCGTGTTCATAGTCTTAAATTCATCGTTAGCGGGCCAAGTGTCGAGAACAGAGGGCAGTGTGAGAACTGTGTTCCTTATCCATGTTCTGTGCAAAATTCGGCTTATTTTGCCAGACATAATAATTAATCGTCGTCTCCTCCTCCCCCCCCCCATCTACTGTTCCTGCTGCTGCTGCTGCGCCTACTGCAGAGCGATCTCTTCGTCTGGCTACACTGAATGCCAGATCTATAAAGGAGAAATGCGTCGCCATCGTCGACACCAACATCTCACACTAGCTCGATGTTTTGGTGCTAACGAGTCTTAGCATCAAGCGTCGACTGACGTCTCGCTTCTCCGATCTACACCTGTGGGCTTCTCCGTCATTGATCGCCCACGACCTCCGTCATCGTTGGACATTGCTTCTCGTGGCGGGGGCATTATTATCTACCATCGTGATCATCTACGCGTTAAGACGATCGCCCTCTCCTCCTCTCCTGTCACCTTCGAAGCCCTCGCTGTCTCTGTCTCGTCCTCTTGTTCTGGCCATCTATCGCCCTGGATCCTCACCTGCGTCATCCCTGTTCTTCGATGAACTCGGAACAGTTCTTGAACAGTTTGCCATTTACAGTACGCAATTGGTTATTCTCGGCGATCTAAATCTCCATCTTGAGAATGCGGCATTCCCATCTTCTATGGCCTCCCAATTGAACATGGAGCAATTTGGATTAGCTCAACATGTATCCTCGGCGACACACCAGGCAGGTGGCTTGCTGGACGTGGTTGTCAACAGGGATGACTGTTCTTCGCGAGTTGAGGTATTTCCTCCGATCATCTCGGACCATGTGCTGGTCACTGCCACCATTCCGTTTCTCCATGAGACGCCGCTCTACGCTATCAGACAGATCCGGGGATGGCGACGTCTTGATCGTGACAAGTTCACGGATGCTGCTCTCGCTGTTCCAGCCTTTCATGACTCGAGTCAGTTCCGGGATGAACCTGCGGAGCATCTCTTCGACATTTTCAACGTGAGATGACTGCAATCATCGATCGCCTACTCCCTCTACGTCAGACAAGGATGCGTACTCGACCTCTATTATCCCTCTGGTTCGATGGGGAATGTTACACCTTACGTCGTCAAACTCGTCTATTAGAGCGTGTGTTTCGCCGTAGTGGGCTCGCAGTTGACAGAGCCGCTTGGGTGAAATTCGTTCGCACTATGCATCGTCGCCACCGGGAGAAGGAGGGTCAATACTGAGAAAGAAGATCAAGTCCAGTTCTGGATACCCGATACACTTATGGTCCACCTTCAAGGACTTGCTGGGGATCTCAGGAGCTACCTCATCGCCGGCCCCTCCTCCGTTCTCGGCTGACGAATATGCCAAATTCTACACCGATAAGATCAATGCTGTTCGTCGTGACACTGTTGACTCTACGCCGCCCTCGTCCTCCTCGACTGAGCTCTCTTTCCACCCTTGCTCCGGTCACCGAGGCTGAGCTGCGTCGCCTCATCCTTGCCTCGCCTGCCAAGTCATCGGAATTGGATCCTCTTCCGACCTTTCTCATCCAGGAGCAAATCGAAACTTCCCTTCCATATCTGACGGTCCTCTGTAATTCTTCTCTACGTGATGGTATCTTGCCGGCTTCACAGAAACTTTCCATCATCATGCCTACCCTGAAACAGATTGGACTGGATCCCTCTAGCCCTTCTAGTTATAGGCCAATATCTAACGTCACTTTTATCTCTAAACTAATTGAGAAACTTGTAGCTTCCCAGTTACTTATTTACTTAGATGGTAATAACCTTCTACCTTGCCGTCAGTCGGGTTTCCGCAAGGGACACTCCACGGAGTCTCTCCTTCTTAGCCTTCTTAATGATGTCTACAGTGGTATTGACCGCTCTCAACTTACTCTTCTTGCACTTTATGACGTAAGTGACACGGTAGACCATGATCTTCTCCTGCGTCGCCTTTCTTCTTCGTTTGGTATCTCTTCCTTGCCTCTTCAGTGGCTTTCTTCGTATCTATCTGATCGCTCGTCATCTACTCTCTTCCACTCGTCGCGTTCCCCTTAGATCACTGTACCTATTGGCCTTCCTCAAGGTTCTGTGCTTGGCCCTCTTCTCTATATCCTCTTTACTGCTGACCTTGAATCTGTGTTCGCTTTTAGTGCCCTTTCTGGCCACTCATTCGCTGATGACCTCCAATCTTGCTTGCACTGCTCTGTAAAGGATGCTTTGAGTGCTGTTCGCTTGATGTCTCGTGCAACTGACACTCTGTCTGCCTGGCTTTCTTCTATTCGCCTGAGACTTGATCCCCTTAAGACCCAGTTCATATGGCTGGGTACACGCCAGCAGCTGGCAAAACTTGACCTGAATTTAATTGCAGCTGAATGTGCTCTAATTTCATTCTCTACCTCTGTACGAGACCTTGGTGTCATCCTTGATCAGGAACTAACCTTTTCTAAACACCTCTCCTCTTTGTCTCGCTCCTGCTTTTACCATCTTCGTCAACTTAGGGTTGTTGATTGCTCTCTTTCAACCTCTGCTGCTTCTACTCTTATCCATGCCTTTGTCTGCTCTCGTCTAGACTGTTGCTCTTCTCTCTACACTGGTCTTCCTCAAGTCCACTTGTCCTCCCTTGAGAGGGTCTTTCGGTCTGCGGCGCGCCTTGTTGGTTGCATACATCGCTATGGTAGCGTTCCTTCCTACATACATCATAGGCTACTCTACACTGGCTTCCCCTCCGGCAGCCTATTCTGTATCGGCTCTGCTCTCTCGTTTGGCAAAGCGTCTTGGGTACAGATCCTCGCTACTTATGTTCCACCTTTGCTCTCTCTTCCTCTCTTACTGGTCGCTCAGCCCTCCGTTCCTCTTCTCGGGGTGACTTTTGGTTCCATTTGCCCGCACTGCTACTCTGCAGTGCCGAGCATTCTCTGTCGTTGGTCCAGCAGCATGGAATGACTTGCCATCTTTCCTTCGCCTATCTCCTCGTGATCACTCGACTTCCTGTTACGCCCTATTAAAGACTTTCCTCTATGATCAGGACTGGCTCGTGAGCGCTTCTGACAAAGCTCGAGGGTACGTACCATACGTATTCTATTTTTTGAAAGGTACGTACGTTTTTTAACGTACCCTATTTTAGGGTACGTAAACAATACAAAAATACGTTAACCACGTCATTGCTCATTATAATAATGTTCAATTTAATTTAAGCAAACAATCACAACCCAGTATACAGCGTAGTAAATTGCTGCAATGCTATATTGTAGGTCTATGTTTATCCTGAATTTTATCCAGCATACATTGCACTTAATGCACTAATCGCCGCATGAGAATTATAGTGTTCTATCTGCAGTTTTGTTTACATTGGAGTTAGACACACTGTCCGATTCAGGGTAATTTGTTCTATCTTCGTGCAAAATGGCGCTTGTTGAAATGGTGCCTTTGCTGGGAAAAGAACAGAAGTATTTTATTCTATTTGCATATTCTTACCAACTGATAGGTATTATAATATTCTATGTGAACCACAACCAATTATATTCCAGAGATTTAATCACGTGGATATTACAGAACACGCTGTTTCTTGATTATTATACACATGGTTCAGGATTATCGTGTTCTATTACGGTCACGTGGTCTGAACGGCAAACTGTGATTCGCACATGCATATAGAACATTATAATAGTAAGCGTGTTCCGTTACAGAAGGATAATCAAAAAATATTACATAAAGAGACAAAATGGAGAGACTAATTCGAAAATAATGCACATATAGGGCCTATACAATGATAGCAAGTATCACAGTTAAAAATGATATTACAAAAATTACTTTTTCTCTAGAATTATTATATAATATACTTTTATAAATAATTACAGCGACAGTCATAATTCATTTCGCTAGTAATTATAATGTTCCATGTAATGACGAATCATCATAACATTTAATTGTATAGAGCTATTTCTGTAATATTTTGTTCTATTTGAACAAATTCCAAAAGTTGCCTTCAAATGTTTTATTATGTTTTCTTATGCAAGAGGCTTCAATCGTCGTGATTGCTTAAAAGTGTCGATGTCCACATAAATGTTTTCTAAACATTCTTTCTCTATTTTGTCCCACCAAAGAGTTTTCAGTACTAAATTCTAAATCACTAAACTTTCTTTTTCGATTTTCTCCGTTTCACCAAAAGTGCGCATAGAACAGTCTACTTCTCATGCGGCGTAATGTCAGCAGATTATACGTAGGCTATGGGTCACCGAGTAAACCATAAATAACATTTTCGTGTATGATACGTATCATACGCGTATTCTATTTTTTGAAAGGTACGTACGTATTTTAACGTATTCTATTTTAGGGTACGCGTACCCTCGAGCTCTGGCTTCTGAGTAGAGCCCCTTGAAGGGGCGCTATATAAATTCTATGATTGATTGATTGATTGAATCCTTCAGACAAAGGCAATACTTGCTTTCTCCAGTGAAAATTTAATGTCGTACGTTCCACTGTTCGATGATATTTCAAAGTTTCTGCTCCTTTGCAAGAATCTTGTGTCGTTTGTTTTCCTTATCTGGCAATATGATATTGGTTTGATACAAACGCACTGCAATCTCCAGAAATCCACAGAAGTTCTACAATGTTTATTTGACTCATCAGTGTCGTTGCAATAAGTTTTTCTGTCATACTGTCGCGATCGACCCACGCTCCGGCGATCGGTCGGGCAATTGCGGGAAAATTGGGTTTTGCTTCTTATTTCGAGGAAGGATTCGAACCCAGGAATTAAAATCAGTTTGACCACTGGGTTCTTTTTGTCAAGAGAATATAGCGCCAAAGCTTTATTACGCGAGCGAGCACTCCCTACGCGACGTAGGCCACTATTAGTCTGTGCTACCAAAGTGCTAGTATCTTCAGCATCATTATCTACCGGGTACCATGACCGAGCACGTTTTTCGCGGCTTCTGCTGTGGGCAGACCAATGTTCCGCGAGGCATCTGGGCTCTTCTTTCCCACAACAGCTGTTTGAAACCTTTCGTCAGTTTAAGTAAGTTGCATCTTACTTACTAACTAATCCAAAATGGCCGCCTGTTTCTTCTGACGCCTAATAATCTGTTGAGTTAACCTATGCGTCTCCAAACAACTATGCGATACAAAACTTTTGTTCCATTTTAGACATTTTAATGAATAATGCAAATTGTCAGTGAAAAAATTATATAGCGCCCTCTATTGCGTTGATCATCAATACAATAGCAACTTTAATTAGCGTTCATCTGTGTTCCAGCAACTAATTTCTTGTTCTTCTACACAATGACAAACTTTCTTAATATTCGTCAATATAACCACAACTGCTATTTTCTAGCGCGATTAGTTACAAAACTACAAGAGCTACATCAAACAACAGTCTTAAGGCTAACCTTATTACAGACCCATTTGCAAGGCACACGGCAGTCACGCACGGAAACTTCCTTCGAAGAAGACACTTGCAAACTAACTGGCGTCATTAGCGATAGCTCGAACTGACATCTTTCAGCTCAACTTGGTATCGACTGACTGTACAGTAGTTTCAGTTTAACGACACTGTGTGATAACAAAGATCATTCGCGTCGCCCTCCTCCTTTAGCCAGGCTTGGGACTGGCACGGTCTGAGTGCAAACAGTGGCGGAGTTGACTGACTGTATGCTTCACTTAATATCGTTTATTTAACGCCGCCGTCATATCGACGATGATTGGCGTCATTACAAGGTTCATTATTCACTTATACAGGGTACATAAATGGTCGTATTCGACTGCGCTAACGGTGTGTGTCTATGTCATTTTAGTAAATATATGCTAAATATGCCTAAGATATTAATAATAATATTTACATTAGAGTCAATGTTTGCAGCATTTTGCATTGCGGTTGCTCTGTGCTTTATTTACAATAAAGAGTTCTTATTGATGATCTTCTGCTCTTCTTCTTTGTCTTCTTCTTGGTCTTCTTCTTTGCTTCGTCTTCTTCTTTGTCTTCTTCTCTTCCCTTGCTTAATGGCGCAATGGCCGCCAGACTGACTGTATGCTTACTTAATATCGTTTATTTAACGACGCCGTCGTATCGACGATGATAGGCGTCAGACTGTATGCTGGCGACGGTTCCTTATAATTATAGGCTACCGGTTCCCACCTAGGTTGCCGCGCTTGGCTAGCCAATCAGAACTGCAGGCTTGGGCGCGTGAATAATCGACACAGAGTCGATCAATGATTGCCGCTCAAAGTAACCCAAGCCGTATAGAAAACAATTGGCGCCAATCTTTGCCCAAGTTCAGCACAATACTAAACAGCTGTGCTTTCTAAGGGCAGTATTTTAGGAAAAATTCTTCTATAATTTTATGCCTTTATAAATTATTAACAACCTTTATAGCTACTGTCAGGAAAGAGACGACAAATTAAATTACATTTAAAAAATTTCCGTCAGAATTTGCAAACAAAACAATAACAGTTGAATGATAAATGTTATTCATCTGCATCGATTTGAGTTAAATTTCTGTTTTTATACCTGTTTAACAATGATTCAAACTATTTTACAGGCTGGGGCAGTGACAGGGAGAGTCGAAAGTACAGCGCAGACGTTTCACGATTGAAGACAAATTATAGACTTGCTCTTCACAGTCAAGTAACATTCCTGCGCATGTTTGACCTCGATTTCGATAAACCATGTTTTTCTTTACCGTTCTGTTCTAAATACGTTTAACAATTCCTCTGCTGTTTAAAGTTTCAGTAGGCCAACTTTTATAGTATGTACATAAACCCTGTTTTTCTTTACTCTGCTACTCTAAAAACGTTTAACAATTCCTCTGTTGGTGCAACATGTTTAAAGTTTCAGTGTATTAGAGTGGTTATATAAACTATGCTTTTCTTTACTATGCTATTCTAAAAACGTTTCACAATTCCTCTGATGTTTAGAGTTTCAGTGCTTTTATAGTGTTTATATGAACTGTGTTTTTCTTTACTATGCTATTCTAAAAAAAGTGTAACAATTCCTCTGCTGGTGTAACCTGTATACAGTTTCAATGCTTTTATAGTGTTTACAGTCGTATTTCACTCAGTCATATAGTTTACAATGTATCAGTAATAGTTTTTTAGTTTATACAGAATACAAATACACTTTATTTCATCTCTACAAATCACATATTAACCTACACCACAGATACAAAAATAAGAAGAGTCCATGACTCCATGTGCTACTTCGTCATCGTTTGCTAACAGTTTACTTAGCATACAACGTCAGGCAATAGGGACTACAACGTCCACTGTTGTAGTCCTTGATTCGTTTGGAATTGCATTACAAATTGTCTCGTTGCTTGTAAGATGGCGGTTGGTTGACACGTCGCGCACGGAGCTCCGATAAATTCACTAATTTAGCGCGTCTTTTTATCCATCTACTTTAACTTGCGGGAATCTTGAGCCACAGGCTAAAAAGTCAAATCTTGCGACGACTAATTCGATCACTTACAATCATTCAATCGTCCTGAAACTTGGCAGATAGACTCGCCCTCGCAGACACTTCATTCTATCAAAATTTCAGCTCCCCAAAAAAGGCTAGCTTATAGAATCGGGGACTCAACTTTTCGAATCGGGGAATCCCCTTTTCCGATACGCAGCGTTGCCATTGGCCAGCGTTGCCATTGGCCGCAACAGAAACGGGCGCGCTGCATCATTAAACGGACGCTATGTTGTAAAATGAACGCGGACTATATATTTGTAGAGGTAACTGCTTCATAAGACGCATTATAGGATAGTAGATGGATATAGTAAAAAACTTTGTTTTACGGGCTGTATTTTATACTTGATTTACTTACATTGGAGTCGTGGTTTGGATTACGCTTGCTACAAAGTCTTCGACTCGCAGGTGACATTTCATAATAAAATCTCTAAAATGTCGAAGAAAGGAGTTAAACTAGACGATGTGATTGAGGCGATACAAGACGACAAAGTGATTGACACCTTGCTTTCTCGGCAATTCACACAACTACGTCCGTTAATGGAGGAGTTGTTTACGATCTTTGCGGAGGATTTTACGGCCAGGTTGGAATCACTGATAGAGAAATCTACCTCTATTGAATATATTATCCTGTTCTTTTGACTCTCTTCTTAATGATTTGTCGCTTAATTCTCAACTGTTTTCAACCTAATTATCCTTGGATGTTTTTCTGCTTACATGTATTTTTTTCTTATAATTTGTATTTTGTTTCTTGACATGATGATGGTTCAAAAAAAATGATTTTGATTGATTGATTGAACTTTGTTTTGGGAACAATTTATAGACCGCCAGGCCAAAACCTTGATATTTTTAATTATGATTTTAATTCCCTGTTATCTGAATTAACTAAAAAAAACACCATGACTGTCATCTAGCTGGGGACTAATAATATTGATCTATTAAAATATTTGGATCACGCTCCGACAAATTGCTTCATTAATTGTATTACTACACACCATTTCTTACCTATGATTACTCGTCCTACTAGAATAAATGGTCCTACTTCAACCCTAATCTACAACATTCTTACTAATGTCCCAAACAGAGTAATTGAAACTGTTATTCTTGCAGTCGACATATCAGACTACCTGCCCGTACTGATGCATCTTGACCTTAGTCCATTGTCAAACACTGAACCTACCGTTTACCTCTCACGTAATATAAATGATAGTAATATGGAACTATTCAAATTACTTCTCGCCGAAATCGACTGGTCACTGGTACTAGACTAGTGTAATCAAAACAGTCCTACTGCTGCCTACGACGTATTGGTTGGTCTATTCAAAGCAACTTATGACAAAGCATTCCCTTTACTCCCACGCACTAGACATAAGCGTCACTCCCCTAAGCAGCCATGGATGACCAGCGGCCTATTAAAATCATGTAGAAATAAATCAAAACTATACCTTAAAATGATTAAAAACCCTAGTGCCGCTAATAAAGCGAAGTATGTTAATTACAGAAATAGATTCAAATCGCTTAGAATTAAAACCGAAAAAAAATTACTATGCCTCAGAATTACAAAAATATAATAGCGACTTGAAACATACCTGGAAAATTATTAGGTCCATTCTTAACACATCCAATAACAGCACAAAAATTGATGAACTATGTACTAACGGTGCTAAAATAACTGACGCAGAAACTATGGCTGAAAGATTCAACTCTTACTTCTCTAGCATTGCTCAAACTCTATCCGACAAAATTCCGGTCTATCAAAAAAGCTTCCAATCTTATATGATGCCGTCTGTTCCTGATTCCTTTGCCCTAACTTCTGCAACCCCTGAGGAGCTTATTTCCATTAATCAGTCTCTCAAACTTACTCATAGCTCTGGCAATATTAAATCGTCTCGCCACTCCTCTATCGGAAATCATAAACTCCTCTTTTGCCACTGGAATTGTCCCACCTGCCTTGAAAATAGCCAGAGTCACACCAATCAACAAACAGGGTGACAAATCTGAACTAGGCAATTATAGGCCCATATCTGTTTTACCTTATTTTCTAAACTGATTGAAAGAGCTATGTATAATAGACGGTACGACTACGTTACTAATGAAAATTCTATATTTAAACGAACACGGATTTAAGGCACGGATTTCAGACATTCAACTGCCATGTCTCTCTTGAATATCCAAGATAAAATATCGCAAGCTATTGAAAATAACGAGTATTCTGTTGGAATATTTCTCGACCTTTCAAAAGCGTTCGATTCCGTAGATCATAAAATCCTTTTGAAAAAATTAGATAATTATGGAATTCGAGGGTTACCACTCCTTTGGTTCAAAAATTATCTGGATAGTAGACAACAACAGGTCCAATGCAATAATAAAATATCGAAATTTCGCCCTATTGAATTTGGTGTTCCTCAGGGTTCCATTCTGGGGCCACTATTATTTTTACTTTATATAAATGATCTACCCCATGTTTCTTCTTATTGCAATTTGAGTTGTTTGCTGATGATTCAAACGTTTTTATCTCACACAAGTCCCACGAAAACCTATTCCAAATTATGAACCTTGAATTACCCTTGTGGGTGACTGGTTCAAAGCAAACAGACTTTCTCTAAACTTAAGTAAAACATCCTTTATTCTACTTAATTCTCCCAGGAAAATCTCCCCTACGCAAACACTCCCTCCACTTATTGACGGTGTACTACTCATTCCTCAAATTACTAAAGTCAATTTTCTTGGTGTCGTGATCGATCAAAGCATGACCTGGAAAGAACATATTTCTCAAATATCGATTAAATTGGCCAAAAACACAGGTATTTTATCACGCATTTCATATAAATTACCCATCCACATTTTAACTAACCTATATTACTCATTAATCCACCCGTACTTAGCATATTGTAATATAGTCTGGGCCTCACGACTTACACGCTTGATCATCTTACAGAAAAGAGCCGTTCGAATAATTACTAAATCTGATTACAAGTGTCATACTGCTCAACTTTTTCTCCTCCACGGCGTTTTAACATCAGATCAGATTAGACTATTGCAAACTGGTGAATTTATGTTTCGTTATAAACACGGTTTATTACCTAACACCATTACTGACTATTTTAAAACCGGCTCCGCACTCATTCTTGCAGTACTAGAACAGCCTCCAATTATAGACGATCTTTGCTCACACCAACACTCGCAAATTTTCTATTAAGATAACTGGTCCTACTGTTTGGAACAATCTTCCTGCCGACATCCTTAGCGCGTCTCATCTCCTATTTAAAAAACTTCTGCGTGCCCACCTACTAACTTTAAATATATAACTGCTTTTAATATTTTTTTTGTTTATTAAAGAACTTTTCAGCATTAGACAATGCTAATTATGTTATAATTTCAGTTGTTACTTAATTCACTCCCAATCCTGAGCATTATGTTATCAGCCTCTACCTAACAGCACTGGTACATAGGTGGCCCTGCTTAGCGGGAATCTGATCCCTTTAGGTCCTCCTTTTGTATCCCAACTTAGTATTATTATTTTGAAATATGATGATGTGTTACTGTACTTTTCTTGGGAGCAATTAAAAACCTATGCTATGTTATGTTATGTTATGTTAAACTCGAGAATTGACTTAACTCTCGACAATATTATGCATTTTATGTTATGACATGGCGCATTGTCATCCTGAAAATAGAACTGATCCTGGAACATCCTCTGAAGATCATGGTCTGGGGCTGCATTGATGCGAGTGGAGACGGACGTCTGCACATCGTCGATGGAACGGTCAACGCGACCAAGTACTTCGGCATACTACAGAAGTGCAACATTGTGCATGGTGCCATCAGCTGCTGTTCTATGATCAGTTCTATTTTCAGGATGACAATGAGCCGAAACGCTGGACACAAGTGGTAAGAGCAGGGACTAGCCATAAAATACTGATCCATCGTTGACAAATAAAACCGGTCATTTCAAGACCACTAAGTGATAGAGAAGGCTTACGACCGTTAATGCTCGTTATTTGGTACCAATTGGTATAATTTAACACACGTGTTAGTTGGGAAGTAGCTGCGACGTATTGGCCACGTTTCCATGATCGTGGGATTCATCCATTGCCGATATCACGAAATAGAGTAACCGTCCTAAGACTATCCGAGGGGATGAATGAATTTATCGCCCCGGATGGAATAAACCGGTTTAGAGTATCTGGTATCCGGGGGGGATAAACCATTCTATCCCCCATCGTCATACGCATCACGTAGCCTAGACAAAAATCCAGCCAAAATTACTAAAAACGAAGTAAATTAATTTCAGGTCGACGTATAAACTAAAGATGCGCAACTTAAAATATTTAGTGTGTACAATAAATCCAAACAGTACGACTGAATAACAGTGAATACACTTAGAAACCGCCAAACAATACAAACTAAACCGAATACTCTATTTCGCTAAGAGCAGTGGCGGCGCTACAGCAGGTCGCAGCAGGTCATTTGACCTGCTTATTTTGCTCCCGACCTGCTTAATGACCTGCTTAAAATTCTTTGGAATTTTTAATATCTTCTTTTCATTTCAAACATCAATATCTGTCCCATAGGATCAATATTGCAATTATTAGATCTAAACGACATTTAAACGTTTATGTCAACAGAAGTCTTTGTAAACTCTAAAATTGAAATGATTTTGTAGTCTTTTCCGCCGTTACGTCAAAAATCAAGGACCTATTATTATAGGACTTTCGCATCGGCTATATTTGCAAGTTCAGAGACTGCTGGAAAGGATTGTTCTAGGTAACCTATAGGCGTTTGGCTCTTTTTAGGAGTTTTTCCAGGCACTCTTTATCGTATGCCAGGGTAAGACCACCAGGATGGGGAGGCATAAATTATAGAAGTTTAGCAATTGACGGTATACGGCTTTGGTTACATTATGGATGGATGAGGAAGAAAGGCCATGGGTTTTGAGTTTTCTGATCGCATAAAAAGAGGAGCAAGTTGCTGTGAGGTGGCCTATGGGCTGTGAGTTTGAGATTACCTTGAAGGATGACCACCCAGTATTTTCAAAGTTTTAACTTGGGTAATATTAGGTACTGGAGGAGGAGGGTCAAATTGCTGTATAGGGCGGAAAATGATCATTTGTTTTTAGATTTAGAGCTATTTAAGGTAAGGTTATTGGAAGAACCCCAGGTAGAGATTAAATGCGGTTCAGATGGAATAGTATGAGCTTGAGAGGATCCAGTAAGGAGGTAAGATCTGAAAATTTGAACATAAGATTAAGGGGCTGAAAAGGGTGAAGGTCTGAACCAGTAATGGAGAAGTTGGTAGGTCCTAAGACAGAGCCTTGAACTATATCCTACTAGCATTGATTGGGAGGAGAGATGAAGAGTAACCTGTGAATATAGTGAGGTGTGAGCGTTCAAGATGATATTCAACTAGCCAGTTATAGATTTGCTCTGGGATGTCGAGAGTGGAGATTTTGTCAAATAGGGCAGAATTTACGAATTGCATCAACGTTATAATTATACATTAGGAAAGAAATGAATAACAATGAGGCGCTGCAACATTGAAGATTTCTTCGGAAATAAATCTGGCGGAAAAACGTTAAGTAGAATGATAGCCTATGCCGACGTTGGTGTAGTTCTGACCGATAATAATGCTAGTGAATTGCAGGAGTTAAACGATGTTTCTGTAAATGTTGAAAACGTGGGTCATGCGACTCATGCGTTTTATTAGCATACATGTTCACTGTGTTCTGAGTAGCTCATCAGTACTTCCAAATCTAGTAAAGTAACTATACGTTTAACGTGTTAATGCTGAATTTTGTTAAATTTATTTGAATATGCTACAACACGTGGGCTATAAGCGTTCAATAATAATTTTCTTCGTTATATATTATACATGTATATATTATATATATATATAATTATAAGTTATGCTGCTTGATGCGTCAAACTCAAACATTAATAATATTCTTCGACCTGCTGAATAGCTCCCATGACCCTGACGCGACCTGCTGAAATTGTATAGCTGGCGCCGCCACTGGCTAAGAGGATACTCGTGTATGGGGATAATCTATTTCGTGACACCGGCTCAATGAATGAAGAACAGTATAGGCTTCCAGTGGACAACCCCTCTGATATGACACAGCACTCGAAATTAAGCAGGGGCTCTGCTCTTAGCTTTAGTGTAGCGTCTTAGAATTTGGAGTTACGATTACGATTAATTCACTCATTCATTCTGAGAATTTATATAGCGCCTCTTCAAGAGACATACTCAGCTGAAGGTGCTAATTACATCAAAGGGAAACGAGTTATCACTATTACAATCAGCGCATTACATTTTAAAAATGTATTGAAATTTTTATATATTCGTCATTTTTTTTATTAAATTGTCAAATTTTTAAACGCGTTGGGGCAAATCTTAGAGAACGAATTTTAAAGAAATATTTGACATGATAACTTACTATACCAAAAGGCAACGAGTTATCACTATTGCGTTGAGGTTCTAGAATTTTTGCTCGTTTCACTTCCCCCTAGTCAATATAGTCACCGGTGAAAAACCTATCTGGGTCTACTCTTAGACTACTTGATCAATACTGTGAACGAAATTTTGCGCCGATTGCATAGCAAGTTTTAATCTCGCATTTGTATTGGAGAAATTCATGACGTCATTGACTTCTTTTACTGCAATGTGCACTCACGGCTCACGTCTTTACAGCTACTGGTTTCGCGTAGGTGACACGCTGTTATCACACGCCTCGGCTTGCTGGATCAATTGAAATCCTAAAGTGAGTGTTGTGCGTGAATTGATTTTGCAATGAAGATGAACACAGGGTTCGGTTTTAACGCCCATCCTATCATGCACAAATTAATGTAAGTAAAGGCACGTTGGCCTACAGAATTTTTTAACGAAGTAAACAGGACCGAAATAACTCTTTTTATTTTCCAAGTGAAATAAATCGTGTAAATAATTTCTCAATGTATATCTCAAACAGAATAAGCGTTTCAGCCAAGTTCTTTGAAATAAAAAACAATAGTTATTAAAATACAACCATTAGGCTACACGAAATATCGACACTATCTAATAACAATAATTGTCGAAACAGAATAAATATTTCAACCAACTTCTTTAAAATATAAGCCAATATTAATAGAATACGATCATGATACGAAATATCGAAACTATCTAATACAAATTGTTGAAACAAAAATTAATATTTCAATCAAGTTCATTAAAATAAAAGGCAATATTTACTAAAATACGACCCTGACACGAAATATCGGAACTATGTAATACAAATTGTCCATTTCGTCAACATCTCTTCGAGTGATTTATTCTTCTATAAAATGGAAGATAGTTAAAGTATCATTTACAATAGTAACTACCTCATTCCTTTCGCTATTGTAGTGCATTCCGCGCCAGTGAATTGATGTGTCCTCATTCTGCTGCGGACCAGTAAAATCCATGAGATTGAATTCAGAATCCAAAAGCTCCATTTTGTCGAGCCTTTCGGCAATCAATATGCGTCCGTACCTGTCTGCACCACAAACTTTCTTAAATGCATCTGGCGACTGATACTGGCGTAGAATAGTGCCATTCATGTCGACCTCCCTTAATTTTGTTTGCCGTTCGTCAGCAGCTGATGAAACCAGGACAAGGTTTCCATTTGATTTAGGAATTATTTGGTAGAGTATCAAACTATCTGAGAGCAACCTTATTTTATGTCGTAAGGAACCACGCGCATCATATATGCTTATTCGGTCTACGACAAGTTTCTTACTGCATTTCACTGTTGAAAGGATTATACTACCATTGGCAGTTACGGATAGAGTATACTTTCGGGATGGCATCCACATATCACTAATCAATGGTGATACAGTGAACTTGTGCTCGTCATCTTTCGTAATGCGTAGGACTGATGCGGTATTGTGCATAAAAGATTCTCTGGATAGTACATAAACGCAGTTTGACACGCTGCAAGCTGCTATTCTCAACGCATATTCTTCGAGCAGCGGGATGACATATTTCACCTCTGGCATATTGTTGCGATCGTAGACATTAAAAGCAAAACAGTCTTTGCCCTCTGATGATTTGCAGAGCATAAACACCATATCCTTCAGTGTTATCACTTCCATGACACAATACGTCTCTGGAGACAAGACGATCGGATACTGATGCAACATTTCCAGATGAATCATCTTGAGAGCTAAAAACATACTCTCACATGTTTATTTTTTCCCATATATTTATATAAAATAATACATGCCTGCATCTGCGTGTGAATAAAACTGATTGTATTGTGCATTCTACTTCAAGTGTGAGGTGAAAAGAACAATAAAATTCACGAAATAGAATAAACCCGAGACGTTAGCACGGAATTAGTGGATACCTTGTGTAGGCCTTACCATAGGTTTCTGCGCAATAAGAGACATAAAGTAAACGCATAATAAGTAAATGCATCGCTGGAGTAGTTCAAAAATACGTTGAGCAGCATCAGTGCAATGCTAGAGAAGACTATTATGCATACATCCGGTGTCATCCTGCATTAATTGCATACACAAAATCCGCCATAGGTAGTTGCGAGTAATGTTAATGGTTCCACAGCTCAATTAGTTTAATGAGTCTATATGTAAGAAAATACAAAAATTACTAGAAAAGCCGTCATTAGCTGACTCCCACACGCAATTTCCAACCAACGGAATACAACCCAGAGTTGACAGTTCACATTTTGGTTAGAGTTTCAGCACAAACGGATGGGATATTACTCCTTAAGCCTGCGATACGAGGATATTTAAGGAGAATGACAGAACAAAGATATGGATATTAGAAATAGGCCTACACTAGGCTACTGCAGAAGGATGTTGCTACAAAGTTGTCACATAAACTAATAAATTTGAAGTACGTTAGCCTAGCATAAGCGATTATACCGGACTTTTTATTTATGTACTCAGGATGAATATAAAGCAAAAAGATGAAAGCGTGATATTCAGAAGTACCTACGTGTATGGAAGATATGACCTATATCGGCGTAATTTATTGTAAATACGGCTTGGGCAATTTGAAGTCGCGAGCAGACGTTAGTCAGTTTGCGCTGTTACTTATGGAGACTGTCCTGTATCTTGTAAGTATGGGAATACGCGATTATCTTGTGGTTACTGTGCTGGGTTGTCAATCGAGAGGTGGAGAGTTCCCCCTCTATAGTGTCCTACGACTACTATATAATACACCAGTTTAACCTTTAACACTTTTAATCGTCCTTCCAAACACTTCTTCATCCACCTACTTCAGTTCATGTTCTAGCTCTCTCTATACACATATCAACATATCACTAGAGTTCATCTTCTGACGTCATAGTCCGACACTACAGTCCCTCCTTTTCCACAGTAGTTAGTCCACTACTTTTATTAATACTAACATTATCACTAACGCTATCATTATCATTAATACTAACACTAACATTAACTCTAACACTAACACACTAGGGCAGCGATCCGCCTACACCCTTCGTGTGTATCCTAGTACAACTGAAAATCTTTAAACTTTGCTGGCAGCTGTCGATTCCGTGTAGGTCGCTGACTAAGTTCTGGATCTTTTTCTGCAACCTCTGTTTCGTCCCCTCCATTGTTTGGTTCTCCTGTATTGCTTGGTTCAACAGTTTCATTTGGTTCCATAGTTTCATTTTGTTCAACAATGTTATTCGGTTCGGACAGGTTCTCTGACACGTTCTCAGCTGTGACTTCGTTCTTTGACACGTTCCCAGCTGTGACTTCTCTTCCCTTTTCAGTCATTGTGTCTGGTAGTTCTGACCGTGTCTCATACTTCTTGATATGTGTGACATTCCTCTTGTACTGAACTCCTTCAGGACTTTCTATAGTTACACAGTTCCCCGTTTTACTTTTGACAGCATATGGTTTTGTCTGGAACCGTGTTGTAAATTTGTTGTTGTATGGCTGTTTCATTAGAACCGTGTCTCCGATATGTATCTCTGTATCTGCTGCGCGTCTTCTGTCATCAGCGTATTCCTTCCCTTTGAACTTCTTTAGCCGATCCTCATCCCTGATGCTTTCATCGTCAACAACGGAATGTCGTAGTTCAGGTAATTTCGTCCTCAGTTTCCGTCCATATAATGCTTCTGCTGGCGAAATTCCCAATGTAGAATGTGGAGTTGTTCTATAAGCAAACAAGTACGTTAGAAGTTCCTCTTTCCAGTTTTTTCCTTCTCCTTGAGCTATTTTGATCCTCTGCAATAACGATCTGTTTTGCCTCTCCACCTCTCCGTTTGCCTGCGGCCATAAAGGTGTTGTTTTATGATGCACAATATCATTTTCCTTCAGATATTCGGCAAATGCATTTGATGCAAATTGAGGTCCATTATCACTGGTGATAGAATATGGTAAGCCATGAGTAGCAAAGATCTGCTTCAAACTCTCTATGACTTTATCTGATGTAGCTGTTCGAGTAATATCCACCTCATAGAAACGACTGTAGTAGTCCACCACGACTAAAACGTATTCACCGGTAGGCAATGGACCCAAATAATCCATCGCCAAGTCTTGCCAAGGACCTTCTGGTAGTTGTGTCCTTGTCATCGGTTCTGGTTTCATTGGCATTCCTACAAGTTGGCATCCATGACAAGTGCGACAATGTCTTTCACTGTCTTTATCTATTCCAGGCCACCAGACTTTGCTGCGGAGCCGCTTCTTCATTTGCACGATTCCTGGATGACCTTCATGAGCCAGTTCTAATGTACGTCCTCGCAGAACTTCTGGCATCACAATTCTTGTCCCTCGTAGTAATATTTGTCCAATGACACACAGTTCTTCACTTATCACTCTGTACTCGACCATTTTCCCTTTTCCCCAGGTATCATTCTTCAAACTTTCTCGAACTGCACACAGTACTTTGTCTGTTGCGGATGCTTTTTCTATTTCACTGGTTGACAAGGCTTTTGGAGTTGCTGCCACTGCAACAAACTTTATGTAGTCATCACCTTCATCATATTCCATTACCGGTCCTCTTGACAGTCGAGACAACACATCAGCGATGTTTTCACGTCCAGGTACATACTTCACCTTGAAATTGTACGACTGTAATCGTAAGACCCATCTCTCGATTCTAGCAGATGGCTTTGATCGTGCTGAATATATGACTTCAAGTGGTTTATGATCTGTCACAAGTTCAAACTCCTTTCCATACAAGTACAGATGGAACCGTTCACATGCCCAAACTAAAGCCAATGCTTCCTTTTCTGTCTGAGAATAACGTCTTTCCACTGCACTCAAACTCTTGCTTGCATATGACACCACTCTGTGTACTCCATTCTGCTTCTGTATTAACACAGCTCCCAAACCGACAGGGCTTGCATCTGCAATCACCTGTGTTGGTGCCCCTTGCTTGAAATAAGCCAACGTCTTAGCACTACTCAATCTGTTCTTCAATTCTGCAAAAGCTTCCTTTTGCTTTTGACCAAACACAAACTGAGCATCCTTCTTTACAAGTTGTCGTAGTGGTTCACTGACAGTTGACAAGTCAGGAATATACCGAGCCACAAAGTTGACCAGACCAAGAAAACTTTTGACTTCACCTGCATTTTCCGGTTCTCTTGTTTCTGTGACAGCTTTGACTTTTGCTTCTGTTGGTCCAATTCCATGACAGCTCAACACATGGCCCATGAATTGAACTTTATGCATTCCTATTTGGCACTTGGCTCTATTCAGAGTCAATCCATTTCTCTTTAAGCATTCCAAGACTGCTCTCAAGCGCTCATCATGTTCCCTAGGTGTCTTCCCGTGTACTATAATATCATCTGCTATATTGTGAGCTCCTGCACACCCAGTCAAAACTTGCTGAATTATGTGTTGGTAGAGTTCAGGCGCTGATGATATTCCAAACATTAATCGTTTGTATCGGTATAACCCTGTATGAGTTATAAAGGTAGTTATTCCTCTTGAATCCTCATCTAGTTCTATCTGGTGGAATCCCCATTTAAGATCCAGACGACTGTATACTGTTCCTTCATTTAAATGGTAGAGGATGTCATCCACGGTTGGAATTGGATGTCTCTCCCTGACCACTGCTTCATTTGCTTGTCTCATGTCTACACATACTCTGATTTCGTTTGTTCCACCTTTTGGTACGACTATGATTGGACTTATCCACGGTGTAGGGCCTTCAACCTTCTCGATTATGTCAGCTTTCAGGAGTTTCTCCAATTCTTCTTCCACAGCTCCTCTTAAGTTGTACGGAATGCGTCTTACTGGCTGTGCCACTGGTCTCACATCTTCGTTGATGTAAAACTTAGCTTTGAAGCTTTTCAATTTTCCCACTCCATCAAAACACTCTGGATATTCTGTTAGAATGTCCTGTCCTGTATGAATCTCTCCAACTCCAAGTCCTACTCGAAGAACTCCCAGTTGCTCAGCAGTTGTTCTTCCTAATAATGGTTTCCCATTCCCTTCTATGACATAAAAATCTTCTTCAATTGTCATTTGTCTCAAGGTCACTTTGGCTGTAAACATTCCAATTACCTTCAAAGGCGTCTGAGATCCATAAGCGTAGATGTCTTTTGTTGTCTTTTTACATTCGCACTTCACCTGTTGTCTCTTCATTCCATTCCACGTGATTTGGTCGATAACATTACATGAAGCACCGGAGTCGATCATCATCTCGATATCAACTCCACCAACCTTGAGTGTAACGCTCCCTTTTTCTTCTTGAGACAGACTGAAAATGTATTCTGGCTTGTCATTCCTTGGTTCTTCTTCCACACAATGCACCCGTTTCGTTGCACCGACAGAATGACTTGCAAAATGTTTCTGTGGAGGTCGTTTTGATTCCAGTTTTGTTTTGCAAACAACTTCAAAATGGCCTATTAGGCCACACCTTCTGCAGTTAGCCTTCTTTGCAGGACAATGTGGGTCTTTTGCCATGTGATTCTGTTTGCCACAGCGATAACAGCTCTGTGTGCTAACATGACTCCTCTGACTGCCCCTGTTTTGTGTTCTAGCAAGATTAACAGCAAATGGTACCTGTTCCATCTTCTGAACTTGTACGGCTACTGTCTCCATTGTTCTCCCCAAATCTTGAGCTATAGCCAGAGTAAGTGTTTGCCCCTTTTCTAGCAGCTTTCGGCGAAACACTGATGAAACACATTTATCGATTAACTGGTCCCGAACGTTTTCCTCCAGTTGCTCTCCAAATTCGCAATTTCCCGCTTGTTGTCTTAAACGAGCCACAAACTGGTCCACTGTCTCTTTTGTTCCTTGTTGCATTTGTCTGAAAACATGCCTCTCGTATGGGGTATTCAGTTTCGGCGAAAAATGTCCGTCGAGTTTCCGCATGGCAACTTCGTATTCGCCCGCCGCATCTTCGCCGTCTCCAATTGGTCCCGGGTCGGTCAACGTCTCAAACAAGTCCTGAACAGCCATGCCAGCAGTATGTAGTAGCAGGGCTTTCTTCTGAACGTCTGTGCTTATTCCTTTTGCAACAACGTAGAACTCGAAAGAACGTCGCCATCTTTTCCAGCGTGGACCGACACAGGTTGCGTCACCAACAATGTCGAATGGCGGAATTGTCTGAATGTCCATTTCGCTTCGAAATAACGACTTTAACGCCTGATATAAAATGTTGCTTTACCTCGTCGCCACTTTATAGCGTCCTACGACTACTATATAATACACCAGTTTAACCTTTAACACTTTTAATCGTCCTTCCAAACACTTCTTCATCCACCTACTTCAGTTCATGTTCTAGCTCTCTCTATACACATATCAACATATCACTAGAGTTCATCTTCTGACGTCATAGGCCGACACTACACCCTCCTAGTCCCATTCCCGTCCTCCTCCTCTTCCTCTTATAGGAAACACTTCTCGGCACAGTCAGTGGGAAGATCAGGCAGCCACCCGCCATAATATGCCGAGGCTGAAAAATAAAATCGCTAACACGACATACTAGTTTAAGAATTACACCTTGACCGTGCATCTAATTTCAGGCCATCGTTTATCGTATGCATGAAAGCAAACTTTTTTAATCTATTGCATGGAATAGCCAGTACCGTCGAGAGTTCTCTGAAGTTCATTTCGAAAGAAGTCGGTCGTAAGGATGCTGCTCCATTGCGGACAGACAGTTCCAAGTCGACTTATGACCAGATAAGCCTTTTCTTTCCAAACACTTTTGGCCAGCTTCATATCCTTCACTTCCATGGCTACGACTTTAACGAGGATACACTCAATTAGCTCCATCGGTAGATCTTGCAACTATAAGCGAAAAGTTAAAAGATACCACGAATGTTAACAAAATTTAGAATTCTGACGCAAAAAGTTGGAAGGTTCGTTTAAGCCGAGTTATTAAGACGACATCAATCTAACTACTAGATTACACATTTAAGCATCAACCTACGTTATTATTATTATTATTATTATTATTATTATTATTATTATTATTATTATTATTATTATTATTATTATTATTATTATTATTATTATTATTATTATTATTATTATTATTATTAAATGTGAATCGGAGACGCAGTTTGTCAGTAGCCAGATGAAGAGCAGCAAAGATATCCAGATTTTTGAATGCCAATGAGAAGTAGTGAATTTTGAGGCGTTTCTTGAAAGATGAAACGGGTTTGAACAACGGATAAGCATTGGTTTTCCATTCCCTGGGGCAGCAATACGGAATGGACGAGAGCTCATAACAGTGCTACATCGAGGATTGGCCAAAAGACCCATAACAGAAGATCACAGATAGCGGGGCGGGATGTACGGAGAAACTAGTGGCTGAATGGGGACTACTTTTAGGTTCCAATAAAACTATATGACTAAAGAAAATAGGTAGGAAATATCGGTTTTTAAAACACACTTATACACCTATTCACAAAGTTTTGATCCAAAACGATTTGCGCCTTGCATTTGAATGTAATGTAACCTACCGTTGTGTCACTCAACGGCGTGAGTCTTGCACATTTGGCATTGTCATCCTGTTGGAATACTGCTGCAAGGGAAATAAAATACAATAATTATTATTTCTAAATACAAGTATACTTAGCTCAATTGTTGTTTAGTATTTGTAATAATACCATTCGCAGACCAGGTCGTCTTATGTGTTTGAGTGGACGTTAGCTTACTGAAAATACTTAAAGAGACAACTCTGCCAGAGATTGGTTACCTAGTTACCTAGTATTGAAGAACTTAGAGTGGTCCTCGTGCACACTGATTTATTGATCGAAACAAGAAGCAACTATTAAACGTAATGTTAAAACGTTCTTCTTGCCGCAGAAACTCCGTCACAGGCTACCTCCGCTGAGGAATCCTGTGCCTGTCCCAAGCCAGGATAAAGGAGGAGGGTTCTGCGGTGGGCTTGCAACCCACCCAGGTAAAAAACAGCTAGCAACAGAAACAGTGCAGAAAATTCATTCAACTCATGCTATCGAGGTGGCGAAGGACAGGAAAGAATGGAAAAACTGCTTTGCCCGATGTGCAGTCCTGCACGGGAAGGACTAAGGTCTAAGGTAAGGTAAAACGTTCTTCAATAACTTACAATCTGAGCCTTCTTTCGTTTGCTCATCGTTACTGGTGTCGTGTGATGTTCGTTTCTTCGACATGGCCTTAAGGGAAGCACCAACGTCGATTCTTGCCGCAGAAACACCAATCGATTTTCGGTTAATGCTGAGCAATCGAACGCGAAAGTAAGCAATCGAAGCTGAACACTGACGAAGCTTTAACGTGAATCGTGACGTCTTGAAACGATAATAATTATTATGACGTATTCATTAATCCAATAATAATTATTATTATCGCGAACTTTTGTAACGCGCGTAATTTGTGTAGGTCTGGACATCTGGGAACGCTGCTTCTCCATTCGTCAATGTCTTCTAGCCTTGTTCCACCCACATCTCCAAGCACCTCAAGACTTCTCTTATGGTCTCTGGCCAATTCTTCCGTGGTGTTCCTTTTGTCCTATCCTCTCAGTAATCCAGATCATCACTTGGTTGACTCTTCTATCCTTGTCCGTTCGAACTACATGTCCCATCAATTTTTATCATCTCCTTGTGAATGTGTTCTCTACATCACTTTTCTCAACAGCTATTTTATAGGTATATTATATTATTATATCATGAAACGTGCATGAAAGCGAAATATTACTCAATTTTATGACTGTGACCTAAGACCTTGATTTAGGCACTATGCCTAGGTGGCGGATGGCGCATGAGTCCATGAGGGCGAAACAGAGGTCCATGCGGGACACCCTGCACTGCCTGCAGTGCACCCGGGCCCATGAAAAGCTAGCTGCGCTGCTGCAATGTTGTCTTGTGCTGAAAGCACGGTTGCCTATCTGAGAAGTTTTGTTTTTCTCTTTGGAGGCTAAATAATTATTTTAAATTCGGGCAGTAGGCTGAATATTTCTGGTGGAATAATGTAGAGTCTGAAGAATGAGGTCTGATTTAAGCATTGTGATTAGCTAGCCAGAGATTACAGTTTTATATAAGACCCCAAATGTGAAACAAATCATTTGCTGAAAAGACACGACATGACACGACATGACTTGACACGAAATGTCATGATATTACACAACGGTACGTTACTTTTGATTACATAAAGTCACATTTTGCCTTACATCACCCTACTCTACAACCCTGCTTATGATTGTGACTCTAAGTCGGTCTGTGAATTTAATTTAAAATCTGCATAACGGGATTAACGGCCCTACAGATTAGTCATTAGATAGATTAGATCGAATAGATTTCGACCTGGCACCGAAACGAACAGAGGAGCTGTTGCGGACTTGATTTGACATAGCGCCGGTGAATAAGCTGGTCTCCCTGACGTGGCTTTTGTGGGCGCTGAGAAATTTTCGAAGATTTACATTACATTACATTAGATCAGCTCCTCTGCCTCTTAGCTCTCTTGTCTTCTGCACCTCCACCTGGTGTCTTTGGAGAACCCTCTGATATGATGCAGCGTATGTGAAAAATCTGGTAGCCCTACTCTGATTACGATTACGCCTGTCGTCAATTTTTTCTAATGTGTCCAATACTGTTGCAGTGTTGCTCGACACTTATCGGCGGCCTAGTGAGCAGGCTCAGCTCAAGAGTGAGGCCATTCCACACCACCGTGCCCACCACCGAGAAAGCGCGGTTTTGCATCATAGTGGTGCGGGAAAACCGGATTGAGAGCACCCCTGCGCCGCAGAGCGTAGGGAGCGCCTTCTGCGAGCACCCGACAGGCTGACAAGGATCCAGCAGGTAAGACGGAGCAAGGCCTAATTGGCACCGCCATACCAAGGAGGCGATCCTGTACTCTGTACGCTGACGGACAGCGTAAGTGCAGGACATACAGCAAGTAATTTGTTATTTTAAACATGGCCGAGATGAGGATTCTCCTAACTCTGCCACGGCCTGCGCTAAGTTCAGCTGTTCAACACTATTGGACAACCCGCCGAAGGGGTAGATCGGGTCACTGGCTGGCGGGATGCTCGAAGAGGACTCATAGGGAAAATCAGACAGGTGGGAGGCCAACCAACCCGGGCTTCCAGGTAGATAAGGTGGATAAAACCCTGACAAGAAATGGGCGTCTACCTCTACGTTGTTTTCACAGGATGACATAGGCGAGTGTAAGGTAGGCCTACTTCTAATGCCCGTGGTTTCCGGTCTGGAAACGGTCGACTGGTCATGTCGGCCAGGATTCGTTTGGACCCGCTCGCGAGTGATCTTATAAGATAGCAACGACTGTAGAGCGGCCATACACATTTGCAGCTGAACTATTTGGTTCTGTAGCGTTTTTACACTAATGGATGGGACATTTAACATTTCCTCTGCTTCAGCACATTCTGAAAAAGGTAGTAGTAGTAGTAGTAGTAGTAGTAGTAGTAGTAGTAGTAGTAGTAGTAGTAGTAGTAGTAGTAGTAGTAGTAGTAGTAGTAGTAGTAGTAGTAGTAGTAGTAGTAGTAGTAGTAGTAGTAGTAGCAGCAGCACCAGCAGCAGCAGCAGCAGCAGCAGCAGTAGCAGTAGTAGTAGTAGGAGCAGCAGCAGCAGCAGTAGCACTAGTAATAGAAGAAGTAGTAGTAGCTGAGGGGGGATAGTATAAAGTCGATTCCAGTATTTGGTAGATGCATCCTTTACTTTCGGCCGGTAGCTGTACGTTATTACCTTTTCTGTGATTTACACATTTTTCTTGGGAGGTTAATTATTATTGTTGTACGTTTCTTCTAAGTTTCAGCTTTTCAAAGACAGTGTCTATCTAATTTACTTTTTGAAGCTTTACACCTTTTTGTGGGGGATTGAATTTCTATCCTAAGATTTAGCTATTTTATTAATTGCTGCGGCCTTTTAAACTATTTGATGGATTCATGTCTGATGCATGCACATGTACATCTCGTAGTTGCTGCTGACAGTTGAAAATGATACTCATTTCTATAGACCGCATGTGATGCTTAAGGAAAACATGCGTCGCGATTATTGACCTTCGTCGCGATTATTGGCCTTTGTCTCTTCTTTCGCACACCTTGTTGCTGTCTATTAATTATATTCGTTTATTGAGAAAGACAACTCTGATTGGCACACCGCAATCAGTTACAATGTCAAAGAGTTTATAGAAAATAATAGGTGTTTAGTTTGACTACCATAACGTTCAAATGAGGAATGGACAATTGGACATAGGCCTACATGTAGTTATTGAACACTAGCATAGAGGACTCTAGGTATGAAGTTTTTATTGTCTTTGGCTGGCAGCTCAAACGGGTGCCGTCTGGGCCGAAGTTTGCAGCGTCTCTCGTCCACCGGCGGGAACAGGCCACGTAGGACGTGGAACTCGTTCTGGATCTATGGTGAAAACTGTGCTCTTTCGGTGATAGAGCTATCCAGTTGGAACAGACTCCCTTTTGATTTACACGTTGCTTTAACTATGGATTTCGCGTGCAGTTTCTATAAGCACTTAAGATGTTGTCCTATCCGCCATGGTTGGGTTGGGAACGCCTCTGAGTGGATATCTTTGAGATGCGCTCTATTAGTACACTGAGTGATTAAATGAATACATAAATACGGAAGTTCAAATTACAGGTGCCCTATTTCACTCACTCGCCATGGCTGTTAATGCTAAAACGACAGCCATCTAGCAGAACTTATTGGACACGTTTTTTATACAGAATAAGTAAACGAAGGCCCAAGCAAGCAAATCATTTTATTAAACAATACAATTTTCCACTTTCGCAAAGACGATTGAGACGATCACAAATAATATTATAGTCTTCAAATATAGCAGCAGATTAATGTTGGCGAGATAACAGATTATTATTATGACCGTCCATTTGCAATAATTATTGTAACTGAAAATCTTTATATAGCACCGCTTAATATGAAACTAGTCGTGCAGAGGATCCAATGCCGTTAGATGGTCTCTGCGAAACCAAATGGCTGGATTTAAAATTTATTTATGATATTACAGTAGATCTATATATTTTACAGATGCATCTCAAATTGTTTGGTGCCATGATCTAGCTAACTTAAAGCTGTTTGTGAAATTTGCCGACGTCAATGGTTCTCTGCTTCTTGTGCTTTAGCGGTGGATTAGCCGAAGCTGTTCAAAGAAAGGTAGGACGAACGCAGTGAACAAGCCCCAAAATAGTGGACAAGATTGCAGTGTGATTTTCCTTACAGATTTTATTTTAGTTATAGTTACAGTTATAGTTAATGATTTTTATTTTAGTTATAGTTATAGTTATAGTTAGTATTATTTTTTAGTTATAGTTATAGTTATAGTTAATGGATTTTTATTTTAGTTAATTTTAGTTACTACTTAGTTACAATACTTAAGGCTATATGCAAAATTGTGCGTATTAACACGCTGTTTCACAATTTGCTCAGAGCTTTGAAAGCCTTTTGAAGCATGGGTGCATTCAGCTTCATGAATACACGAGTTTCCAAAGTAACTGACAAAGTGCATAATAAAAATATCGCATTTTTCCGTTCTCACTTATGTCGAATCGTCCATATTGCATTTCCTATTTTTATTTTTTGTATTAACGAAAATAAAGATGAATTTTCGTTAGTGTTATTTTCGTTATAGTTATAGTTATAGTTAATGATATTTTTTAGTTATAGTTATAGTTATCGTTAACGAAATCATTTTATTTTCGTTAACGAACATTTTCGTTATCGTTATCGTTAACGAAAATCACACTGCAAGATTGTATTGAAAATTGACGTTTATTGAAAAATAGCTAGCTTTACGCAACCAGCAACAAAAGTGCGTGACTTATGGTTATAATAAAGAAGCATAGACTAATTATAGATATAAATAATTCGGATCATGCGGCCAACCTAGGGCCACATGGACCAGAGTGATGGAAACTGATCGGACAATCCCGTAGTTAGGCCTTCATACAGCATGGAAAAAGACGCAGTGCAAAAGAGGATGGCGTCGCATCATTAACGCGGCTACGCTCAACCTATATTTTGATATAAGAAGAATCATAGAAATAATACTGTCATCTAATGTAGTGACACAAACGACCGATTTCTTAATCAAAATCATTGTTATGGTAAAAACATAATTGTCTCTCGATATACAACTCATTTTCTAGAGTATTTCTTGCGAGCAGGGCTTTTTTAGCGTGCAGTTTTACACAAAAAGTGCAGTTCTAAATGAATTTGTGCAACTGTAAAAGCATTTTTTGTGCGGTTAAAAATAGCTTTAGAAAGGTCATTGTCATCTCATTGGGAATAATTTACCTTGGCTTTTTGAAAAAGAGTAGGGTTTGTGCAGTTCTACAAATTCCTTAAAAACAGTTAAAAACAGCCCTGCTTGCGAGCTTCATAATAATGCAACTATCTAAAAATATACTAAGTCTGTGTAATGGTGCTAGAGAAACTAATAATATTAATCCATCTAATTATAAAGACACTTGTTATGTGCCTGTTTAGTATAATAATAAAGTTTGAGTTTTCATCAAATTAGTCCGAACTTTGTTGCGGACGATTTTGGACGTGTGCAATGGATATTCGCTCCACCAATCGTCAGAATAAGCTGGCGGTTCAGCAAGTGAGTTCAAAGGTCCATAACTGATTTGGCCCATTGTGCGCATGACGAGTGATCACTTTCGCTCGTTCTTTGGTGTCGCTTCCTGTAAACAGCGATTAACTTAAGCAATATGTATGAGACCCACAACCTCTATGCAATTAAAGATAGATTGGGCTAGCAAACGCAATCTGCATTTAAGCTGCGTATTAATCACTCTCTCATCAGTGTAATTCATCGACTGATTGATAGAGTTCTAGCCCTGTAGTTGCACGTAAGTACAAGTCGCCTTCCTAAACGAGAATGGTCGAACCATCTACACTGTACACTGTGTCCGAGAAAAAAGGGACCCTTGTTGGTAATATGAAAATAAACTAGTAAATATTCATCGATTTTTAAAATTCCATACCCGTTTTAATCCTGAAACAATTAGCTAGGCTAATACTGGATTTTAAAGGTTCCTGCCATCCAATAATGACGCCCTAGTGACGTCATTTTTCATCAAAATTCAAGTGCTAAGGATGGCACCTAAAGGTATCTAAAAATTCAACATTATTTTTAAATGTTATTTATCAATTATAAATTTTAGCTTGGTTTTATTTTTATATTTAAAATAATATTAGACTGCAAGGTGTGTTCAAAGTATTTGCCTTCGGCATCGACACAAGCTTCAAGACACCCTCGTGATTGGACACTATAGCAGCATCAATAATGGGCTGATCAAATTCTTTCCAGGCATTAATGATTCGTCATTATGACGTCATTATTGAAAGAAAGGTACTTTTATATTTTGAACAGTATTAACCAAATAGGCCCCTACGTCAGGATTAGAACGGTTTCGGAATTTAGTTATTTTCATATTACCAATAAGGGGTCCCTTTTTCGAGGACACAGTGCATTTATGCCTTTTCGTCATAGGCTACAGTTGCGCTATTCAATTAGTTTATGTGATGCTACCGTCTCAGCGACTCTATCCCAACTTTCAAGAAGATGTTAGAAAGGATGGGTTACTGAGCAATCCAGGTTAAGTTGTTGTGGTTCCAACAGAGATTGCATGTCCTCTGAACCACTTAAAACCTCTATTATGAGAACTATGACAAAGGACTATTATAAATTAGGCCTAGGTATAATAGCATCAAGGTGTTCTGTGTACCTTAAACAATGACGATGTAGGACTTTAAACTACTGTTTATTAGAATCCCAATGACGATCCAATCTTAACATCTGATATTATTTTATTCTAGTTTTCTTACCGGCAATGTCAAGAACAACGTTGCTGTAGATGCGGTTAGCAATCACATTGCATTTGCGTTCCCACTGTTGGGTCTCCTTACACGGCTGGTAGGGATTCAGAACAAGTCGGCCACCTAACATAATAATGTAAAAATAAAAAAATGATTACCACACTAGTTAGTTGGTGACATAAATGTATCAAATGCTATCAAAATAATGTGCAAGAGCTTACGTTAACAGAAGTTGAAAGGTTAGTTGTGTTATGAGTGTATCACAATAACTTACCTAACGAAAAATAATCTAAGCAATTATTAATGACATAGAGCCGAGAACCAGGGACGAGAAATGAAGTAGATGTAAGAAATCCTTTAATTTCAACAACTAGAAAAGAGTCGCTGTGATACTAGTATAATGTAATCTTAGAGCCTCCATAGCGCATTTATAATAAAGAAATGGGCACGCGTCGATTGCACTCCAAAGGAATCTTTATCCAGTCAAATCCGAAGGTCAGCCCAATGAGACAGTCTGAGAAAGAGAAGCACGCAAAAAACAAAAATGTGTTGCTATCTGCCAAGGACTGAATTCCTTTGGCAGGGCACACCTCTGTTCTTCAGGTAGCAGCAGATGACTCATCATTTTTTTCTTCACTTATGAAATTCCAGTTCTTTATTGCAATTTGAAATCATATAGGGCCTAGGTGAGCGTACAGAGCGTCTCTGATTAGTTTGCTGATGAAGTGACGCAATATTAATTTTCAATAACAATTTCAATTGCACCCGTTTTGAAATTAAATCTCTGCTCAATAGGTAGCCAATCCGATGGTTTCAGAATTGGGGTAACACCACTACAACTACAACTACAACTACTACAACTACTACTGCTGCTACTACTACTACTACTACTACTACTACTACTACTACTACTACTACTACTACTACTACTACTACTACTACTACTACTACTACTACTACTACTACTACTACTACTACTACTACTACTCACTACTACTACTACTACTACTCACTACTACTACTACTACTACTACTACTACTACTACTACTACTACTACTACTACTACTACTACTACTACTACTACTACTACTACTACTACTACTACTACTACTACTACTACTACTACTACTACTACTACTACTATTACTACTGCAACTAACACTGTTAAAGTACATATAATATGCATCAAATAAATTAACAGCCGTATTGAATATCTTACATTCAATGTCCAAACAAAGGTCATTGAGTTTGCTACGGATGGTTCCTGTTGCTGGCTGGTCGTAGAATTTCTGGGCGTCTGTGCTGTTTTTAGCCCAAGTTGATACCAACGTGCTGGCTAACTTAACACCGTCTTCCACATCCAGTACAAGTCCGTTCAACTGGCTTTTTATGTAATAATACTGAAAGACAAGAATAGAACAGCATTCACGTCTTGTCGTAAGCGAGGAGGTAGCATAACTTAATAAATAAACTCATATTATCTCGATTTGGCTGTTCATTCTAGAAAAGCTGTTAAAGGCTGCGCATGCATCCTGCTTCTTTTTCGCCAGCGGTTAGAAAGTGAGTGTCTAGTGCTTAAAAAGTGAAAAATACTGCTGTATGGAATTAGTGGATATAAGATGAACAATACGACCGCATTTTGAGTACAGTTCGGGGAGAAAGTTATATATCGCGTTAGCTGGTAATAGTCTGAACGTTGAAATGTGAAGAAAAGTAAACTGTTTAGCGAAACCAGTTCAAGTTAAGCTACAACATAATTGTATGTATGTATGTATTAGGGTGACACTCAAAATTAAAGTTTTAAATTTTAAAAGTCTCACCCTTTCAGATGGTTATATACAATTAAGTAACTATTCAGAAATTTTTTAATATTAATTGGTCAACATTTAAAGGTCGCTCAACACGGGAAAAGTTTTACATTATGGTCAGTGCTAAACACAATGATGATATACAGGCAATCAACTTATGGTCTTGATACCACTACTGTTTAACAAGTCCCTTTATGATTGTTTGTTGTTTGAGTCTGGATATTCCTTCCCATGTTTCTCAACCACCTGCAGTAGGTATTGCTTCTGTTCTTCCTGATTTGCAAGCACTCCATTGAATGACTGACTGTATCAGTGCGTCGACGCGTTCGACCGCATCATTTACGACTTTGAAGCTCATAACTCGGCGACGAGCTAAGAGAAAGTTGTCGTTTGTCTGTCATGCGCTTGGAAGTAGTTGTAGAAAGTCTGCAGGAATATCCAGTGCAGCAAAGAGTTTCTTAGTGTTTGTAGTTACAAAATCATATAGCTCTCGTAGTGGTACTTCCTGCACATTAACTTTGATACGCCAAAGAGGTTCATCGCATCCTCGACGTTTGAAAGCTGCAACCATTGCTATCATCAGAAGCAGCCGAATCAAACAATGCCAGGCCAGCCAACATCTCGCTCAAGTACCACAAATGGTTTGAAAAGCTATGTGCTGCTGCTTTAGCGACAGTTTCATTTGCTGCCTTGTTAGAAATGAGCTGCTGCAACTGTTGCAAGTTATTCCAGGGTGCTGACATTGGACACTGGCATGTGCACAATGCCTTGAGATACACCTGAAGAACAAAATAGCTTGAACTCAAGCCGGCTTAGCAGTTTAAATGCAGTCGGGTGAAAATGAGAAAGGAAGAGGTAGATTTTCAAACAATATATCAACTACCCCATCCACTGCATTCTGTGGAAAGCTCCGGGAACAATGATGTGTTGTTCATCAACAGGTGGGACGTCTACAAATATCAAGGGTAGTCCCAAAAGCTCTTTGTAGTCATCTCATGCATGAAAATTCTTCAACTGACCTTGCACAAAACTGACCAAGTCATCTCTGACTGGACCCAGCAGTGAAACAATCAAATATTCAACCATGTCATTCCTATGGCCATCTTTATCAATCGAGCTGCAAGATTTAACAAATTTTTCTAACAGTTTCATTGTAGGTCTGCTTGATTTTGCTGTCAGAGTATCGAAGACTCTCCCACGATCAGCTCATGCACATGATGTCTGCAGGGCAAGCTTAGAAGATCTGTCTTAAGCTTGAGCTCCAGCAGAACACATGGTCCTGCAAGAAGGCTGGTTTTGCTAGACGTGTCAAAAGACATAGGTCGTATGCAGCCAACTATATTCTACTCTTCAGGCAAGTTGAAAACAGCTGAAGCTTGTGCTTCGCGTGTTCCATTAGGCAGTAAAGGAACTCCTAAGAATTTCATTTTTCCTTCACCTGATACCAGCACAACCAGCCGGTCAAAATGTTATGTTGATGTCAACTTGCCATCCCAATAAACTGTAAGTGGAACCTCGGGAGCACACTGCACAGTACACAGGCCACTAATCCATCTACAATACTAAGCCATAGTTGTAGCCTACTCATCAGTAAGCAAAAAATTATTAAATGTCAAATGCTGTTCTAAAATAATAAATTAATGCATTACATTTTGTTCTCTTTTTACAGCTTCAATATAACAAAGACATGCAAAATCTTTACATTAATTTATTGGTTTTTAATAAAGTGAATAATAACTGTACTATGCAAAATGATTGATGAAGAAAGTATAACAGGGGAAATTAAAATCAGAATTAAAAAATTTCATTGGCAGTGCAGACAAAAAATTATTAAGCGTATTTACTTTTATTAACATTGTTTGTCTCTATTGAAAGTTCAGTGTCCTTGAGCGACCTCTAAATGTTTTTAGATTTCACTAAAATTTTATACAGATGTCACTAATATCATAGAGAACACTTTTGAGGGGTGAGACTTTAGAAAATCTAAAAATAATTTTTTTGTGTATTGTTCAGTGTCACCCTAGTATGTATTATATGTATGTATGTACGTATGTACTATGTATGGCATTTTATGCATGCATGTAGGCCTAATTAAGCATATATGCATGTATATATATATATATATTCGTTTATTGAAACCTGAGTGACAAACCGCATTCAGTGACAATAGAGATAATAACAGTGTCGAGAAGTTAACATAATAATTATTAAGTTAAGTAAACAGACAGAGGCTGTTGCTAAACACATAACACTGAATGAGAAGATTTGCGTGTGCGGCAGCCTATCAGGTGCCCGTCCTTCCTGATAGGCCCAGTGTTCTGGAACTCCTAGCCGCTGGAGATCACAAGTCATCTAAACTTGCATCAGTTTAAAAGCAGACAAACAATTTTCATCAGATGAAAATACTTAAAACTTAAACTCATAGTGACTTTCTTATATTCTGGATCTCCTCCTTAATGGAACTCATTAAAAGGTTCGAGAAGAGATGCATCATGTGATATTTGTGTGTATTTATCCCTTTCCAGCCCATGGGTCCAATTGGGTCCATGCATTTCTGGGACTGTAGACGGCATAGAAATAGCTGTGGACTGAGCTGGGAACTCCCGTTGGGTCCAAATGAACCCTTGGCCATTTTAGTGCAATAAATTGCGATAAATTTATTTTTATGTTGGCTATTACTTATTTTACGTGGGTATGACGCGGTACACCTTAAAAAATTCGGTCTGGTAAGGGATTTATAAGTTAAATAGCCGATCAAACTCTCTAGCTCACTATGCAAAGTTTGTTAATAGGTTATCAAAATAATACAGCTTGTTAAATGCCACTCCACTGGTCTGATTATTGTTGTGTATTTAGGCGACCCTGTTAGCGAAACGGTTCGTTCCTTCGGATTTCTCTTTCGTCGCCTTTTGTATACAGTAGGCCTATGCAAATATAATCGACCTGGCTCTCGAGGTCCTGGGGCGACTTGATCGGATCCTGCGCTCGGCTGCTTGGCTCATCGGGCGACTTCTCTCCCTATATCGGCAATGCGTTGCATTGGTGCCTGTCACCCAACGGATCTCATACTGCATTGCTGCGTTAGTCTCTCGCTGCATTCTTGGCTGTGCTCCGTCTTACCTACGTCCTACCTACGCGATCTCTCTGTCGTCCAGTTTCCGACGATGCAGTTGTAATTATCACGTCGCTCTAGTGAAGAAAGTTTTACAGAAATTTTTTAATATCAATCCTGAAACCTCCAGCTGTGAGCGGAAGGTCCAGCCCTATACCCTCTAGTGACTTACAATATAATATATTGCAATATATAATAGTATTAGGGTTGTTGATTAATCGCAGTTAACGCGCGCCAATAACGCGTTAAACTTTCGGGAATTGCGATTAGACTTTAACCGCAAACAAAGTTTTTGATAGGAATTTACCATACACTGTAATGCGTGAGGTAGCCTACTACCGAAGTAAAATGTCTTTGGCCGAGATTGGGCTTAAATCATCCAGCTGTGTTGGGCGAACTCGCAGGCAACCCAAACGATTTTCGGTTAATGGCGCTGAAGATTAGTTATTCGCATGCGTCCTTTCTTCGAAAGTTTCTGTGCATGTAGTTTAATTTTTTTTGTAGGCCTATTATAACCAGTGTTGAGTAAATACTGTTCAAAAATTAGAAGTTAATTTTAAAAATATTATTGACTATTTATTACTATAAACAACAGCAATATTGCATTGTTATTTTCTCATGATGTTAAATCGCGAATATTTTTTGATTCGCAATATTATTCGCGAGTAAAACTTTTAAACGTTAAACAGCTTCAGTATAGGATAATAGGCATATATATGTGTGTAACTTATATCATTATGTCTGCGTGTTCTGTGTGCATATGTTTTTTACCAACTACAGCCGACATAGTTACGTACCTCAGTCATCGTGAAGCGTCACTGGAACAACGGAGAGAACCACTAGGATGTAGATTCGACGAACAGCAGTTCAGCAAGCACGACCTTCTGGTATCGACTCTTCGTATGGTCTTATGGGCTTAACATTCACGCTTTTATAGCGTTCCCAGAGGTGGCCGTGGGTCAACATGTTAAGACATGTGGATAACCTATCATACCATATCATGACCTTGTCTGGGACTAACAACAGTCTAATGTTCCAGGTGACTAGGCCGCCCACGGTCTGGCATTTTCTCTCTTTGCTTCTCTAAAATAATAAATTCCGTACCTCTCACCGTGTGTCTCTAACTCCTCTCTAACGCTTAGGAACTATTAGCCTACCATTATCTCTGATGTACTTAAGTAAATATACTTAAGCAACTTAATCGAGTCCATTAACTAATTTCTATCGTTTGCGCATTGAACTAATATTCTTAAGATCTAACTGAACGTCCCATAAAAATTTATTTAGTGCAATTACTGTTTGCACACTATCCACAAAAACGTTTATGATATCAAAATCTAATCATGTTCTAAAATGGAAAGGTATACGATTCATACATAGGCTACGCGCTTTGACGAAGGCTCTCCAGTTGTGCTCATATATTTTCGCAACATAAGACGATCGAGTTTAGACCCTGAAGGTCATGTAGCTTAAGGTAAGACTTTGTAGAATAAAAACATTGATTGATGGTAGGTCTCTTACCGCAATTAAAAGTTGTTATTAATCCATAGAAAGTGTTGACGAAAGATCTCAAGTTGTGCTCCAGTATTTTCCCAACTAAAGACGATCAAGTTTAGACAACGAAGGTCAAGCAGCTCAACGTAAAGACTTTGTAGAAAAAAAACACCGATTAACCAGTTAAGAGGCGAAATATATGCGCGTTAAGCAACGCTGGCTTCCTGCTGCGGATCGTGTTGCATTTCTAAACGGTGAGTGAAAAAATGCGACACTTTTAAAACTTCATAAAAACTTGGATTCAAAATAACTAACATTTTCGTGTTTATTATTCAAACTGACACACCGCAGTATGATTACAAGTCATAGTAGTAACGGATGATTACAAGTTAATACAGGAGTCGAATTTAACTGTACAGCAGCCATGCAAGGCGCCCTACTGCTCATTTCACCTACGCCATCTCGCGAATGAAAGGCTGAGTCGACGGACCTTTGGCAATTAAATTTGCAATCAAACTTGGAGAACACCCAATTTAACTATCGTGTTTGACAGTAGGCTGTAAGGCGAGTATTGCAGCTTCATTTATGCTTTGATCCAATTTATCCTATAGGCCTACCAATTGATCCCACACCCATACTGATAATAATTCAAGTCAACAAGGTTTCGGTAACATGAACCATGTTGGCTGCCGTTCACTCATTTTTGGCTGCTGATTTCAGATCTGGACTGTAAACAAGGCCACCACGTCATATTTTTGTTATATGTAATTTTTAGTCAAATAAATGTCATTTTTGTAGAGATTTTTAATTGGTCATATTATACTCATTTTCGGCTGCTGATTTCAGATTTGGACTGTAAAAATGTCCACCACGTCACATTTCTTTGTTATAGGTCATTTTTAGTCAAATAAATGTCATTTTTGTAGAGATTATTTAATTGCTCATAATTATTATAAAATGTTTTTATAACATGAACTGTGTTGGCTGCCTTTTATTCATTTTGGCTGCTGATTTCAGACCTGGTCAGTAAAAAATGCCATCATGTCACATTTTTATATAATGGGTCATTTTTAGTCAAATAAATGTCATTTATTTTTGCAAAGATTATTCAATTGCTATGGTTGCCAACACTTCTTAGTTATTCCTGACAGGAAGTGAGATAGAACACATCGTTTAACCTAATTTCTGTTAATTGTACTGTTGTGGAAACATTGGCTATTACTAATCAAACTTTTCTGTTAAACTAATAGCCTATTAGTCTCACAGAAAAGTTTGATGCGAAAATGGAAAAAGGACAGCTATGTGGGTTTATTAATTTACCACATAAATTTTGCTATGTGTTGACATTATTATAATAATTATGTGACAGTCGTTGTTTAACAAAAACTGTGAAGTAGGCCTACTACTTATATTTTGGCTGTCATGTTGGTGATCAGGACAATAACTGGGATTTCATGTGTGCTGTATTGCACATAGGAATACGAGGCGGGGGTCAGAGGGGCAAGCGCCCCACATTTTGGCCACTCATGTTTTTGGTCAAGTAGGCGCTAGGAAAAATGCTGAACAAACACCAATTATTCGGGATATATTTCTGAATCAGTCACAAGTAATATCTTGACCCACCCCCATCACAGAAAGTTTCCCTAAAGAGGAAACTATCGACAGTTCATTTGAGATTTTCTCGACAACTATGAAAGTCTTGGTTGCAGGTGTCTTTTAAGATTCACCTCTTGCATTCGCATCTTGACTTCTTTCCAAAGAACTTGGAGCAATCGGCGATGAGCAGGGTGAAAGATTTCACCAGGGTATCCGAACCATGGAGCAGAGGTACTAAGAGAGATGAAATCGTGCCATGACAGGTGACTGATGCTGCTTTTTGCAGAGGGACGACAGACACCTCAACACATAAAAGAAAGAAATGAACAGCTGGCAGGTGTAGCTGCAAAAGAGTAATCTTTTTCATATTTTTCATAATTATTATTGAAAATGTGTATAATTGTGTCAACTTCAAAATAGTCTGTAAACACGATGTTTGTAAAATAAATGACGAAAAATGCACTTTCGTGAGAATAATCATAATGATTGTAACGCATTGGGTACCCATATTTTTATTCTTAACAGCTATAATTTTATCATAAGGCCTTTAACAAAAAACGTTACGTGTGCGGGATTTTAATGGCCGTATTTGGATTCAGCACCCCAAAATTAGTATAAAAACAGCCATTTGACCAATGTTACGAAAAAAGGTTTTATTTGTTGACTAGTAGCCTATAATTGATGTAGCTTATCATCGAACTAAAAGTGTCTGACAAGGAAGCACCACATCCGCCCCCTTTAGAGTAAACCGCCTCCAGAACAACGGTGACTTAATGTCGCAGATCTCTTCGTTCTGCAACGCAGGGTTATACTCTGGTTGTTCAATCGTCCAGAACTTTCACAGTACAACACAGAAGCTGCTCTGTGGTCGGTCATCCATTCTGGAGCATACTTCAATGCAATATGAGACATGACCCATTGACCCTCTACTTTCTATACCTTTATTTCGCGGACCATTATATTCGATCATGGTCTTCTATAATTAGGTTGGGTTATCTTTGATGAATTTACTTGAAGTGGGGCTTTATAAGAAATGAACGTGTAAATACAAATACAGCTATTAAGCTCATGCTAACAGAATCCAAAATCCGCACACAACTCTTTAAGTTTCCGCATGTGTAGGTCTTTGTCTTCCATCTGTTACCTGTAACAAGTTGCGACCTGTCAGCTTGGTGTTGTGAATAAACGAAATTGATTGATTGAATTGCATTTGAACTGAAAGCCCTAAATCTACTTTCTATAACATTGTACTGTTATACATCCTTTTCTCTACATTCTTCCCGCCGTTCTAATTTCAAAACCACCCATTTGCAGTTCGGCTTGGAATCGAATCTGATCGTATCTGCCTCATTCATTACCTTTTGACTTAATGGCTGTTGATTTGGTTTTTCCTATCAGTTAACATTTTATGATGCAGGATAAATTCGGAAGTTGCGACTGCGATTACTACAACCTGCTCTCCTTCCTTCTTATCATTATCCACCCTTCCGTCAACTCAGAACTAAAATTTGCAAATCGCTCCATAGACATAGCTGTTCCGCTTCTCTAGAAAACTCCCGCCGGTATAGTAACAAATATCCTATCCAAGTATCCATCCTACGAATTCACCAAAACCTCACCTCCTGTAATCTCTCCAAAGATCTTTCACTCAAAAACTGAGAACACCGCTCTGAGCCATTCTCTTCTCCTTATCTTCATCGCCGTTTCAATTCTATACACCATCCATTTTAGCCGTCTGTCTGCCTGCCTGACTTCTTTGAATCGTGACCTGGAACCAATTTTCTCTCCCCAATACGTTAGTATTGGCATGAAACCTCTTGCAGCTAGCTATCAAAGGAACTTTCGAAATCTTTGTAATCGCTTGCGGCTTGTGAAGTAACTCGGAGAATTCGCCAATTAGTGTTCTTCAAATTCGATAGGAATGAATTGCAGAAATTGGATAATGGTCTGGCACTGCTTGAAAGCGGCAAAAGATCGAGTCAATCATAAACAAATTAAACGTATTCGTCTTCTTGGAAAGAACATAGTTTACGAAAGATTTAACTTTAACGGTCATTAAACGACAGCTAGATAGGCCTAAAGATCAATTAGTACTATTCTAGCTATAAAGCTCATCATTCACGTGAGTTCGTTGACTAGAGAGAATTCATGATTCAGAATAGCGTCGTCCATGAGTGTTCTTCCACCTGCAAGAACTAGCTTTAACGAGAATCTTACTGTAGGTTGCTATGTTTTCGACTCGACCTCTAATTAACCCCTCTTAATAGCTATAAACTTTTTATAACAACTAGATGAGCCTACAGATTATAAAATAATTATAAAAATTTGTTGTTTTAAAGAGAAATTTATGATTCATAATTGCGTGGGTCACGAGTGTTTTTCCTGATCACCGGAAAGAACTGGCTTTCGCGAGAATCTTACTGTAGGTTTGCCCTGTTTTCGATTCGACGTCTAATTAACCTCTCGTAATAGTTATAAACATTTGTTCTTTTAAAGAGAGAATTTATTATTCAGAATTGCGTGGGTGATGAGTGTCCCTCTTGATCTCCTGCAAGAGCGAGTGTTTATAAGAATATGACTTTAGGCTGTCGTGTTTCTCAACCCGACCTTTTATGATCCTCTCTTCTAACCATAAATTAAGCCTGCTGAAGGGCGTTAGATGTAGCAAGTTACAAGAGAAACAACCTGCGTAAGTTAGTGTAACAACAATCACTTTTCTAGTTTTATTAGGTCCTTATAGGTCTTGTAGGTCTTGGTTCTACCCGTGCAACCGACGATCGAAGAATGCAGGCGATAATTTGATACTCTCAAAAGCATTCCTGAAGTCGTATAAGAGTCTTGAAGATACACTAATAATATTAGTGTAGCTTCAAGACTCTTACACGAAGTATATTAGTCTAATATACTTCGTGTAAGAGTCTTGAAGCTACACTAATATACTTCGTATAAGAGTCTTGAAGCTACACTAATATACTTCAATATTATTTCTGTGCTGCTAGATATTTTTATTAAGTGCAGAACACGTCAGAGTGTTGTGCAAACATCGCACACCCACGCGGAAAACAATGCGAGAGCGTACGACTTGACCTGGAATGGGCTTGTGCATAAGAGCCTACATGAACTTGGCGAGAGAACTGGTTTCCCGAGAACGGGTCGTTACTATACAGTACACCCTAGTTAGGTCTGCAACTTTTTGTTTGAACTATAGTTTCAAAAATAAGGATTCACTATAATAACCTCTTACACAAATGAATACTGCACTTGATCAGTGCATAGGTGCAACCTTCCTATGGGACCCGTGACAGTGGGGCTCGTCCCGCAATTTTCGAGCAGCTTGGCGAGGTCACCCAGCTTGATCCAAAGACTGTTAGGGCCTAATAAACATTTCAATAAAGATTAGTATATTGACTAAAAATACTTTAGAAAATACTACGTATTCGATTCCCAAAAGTTCCCAAATCACAATAAATTATAATTATGTATGACCGGTTAGTAACATGGCTGAGTAACATTTTGAAGGCCGTGCAACTGGCGCATTCAAAGGCCGCATCACTCATACGTCCACTGTGCCCAACTCGCGTCCTGTGTCGGGGATCTGCCATGATCCACAGTTTGAACAAAGAACTCTTGCAAGCATTCGAGGAATACGAAAAACAACAGAGAAGCTGCGTCCATGTCTCATGGTTTCCTGTAAGTCGCAGAGGTGCGTTTACAGGGTTCTATGCGCAAACATTTTTGGCGGCCATTCTAATTGGTACACTGAGAGTCTGATGGCGTTTAGCCCATCATGTGCAAAAGCCCACGAAGTTGAATTTGAAACCGTGTGTCTGTGGGTAAGCGTGCATGTCTGTCGGCTGTATGGTTTTGGTTTAGGGGATGGGTGTTAAACCATCAGTATGGTCCAAGGCCGTTGGAGTTTAAAAAAAGCACATTGCTAACTACTCAAATATGGCGACTGTCAAAACACTTGAAGAGTTAGCTCAAATAATGTCGACTGCCAAAACACTCGAACGTCATCGAGCAGACACAAATTCAGAACGACCACAGGACGAAAGCTCACCTACAGACACACGCACAGAAGGCGCACAGAAACGTACGCTCACCAACACACAAACACACACACACACACGTGATCGGCGAGTGACGAAACAATGTCCGGGTTCTGGGTAGTTGCCAATATATAGTTACGGCCGAGATGGCGACCATAACAAGGCTAACCTGTGCGAACCGGAGTTACAGCCAAAGCAATCGCTCTTTGGATGTTTGGACCGTCTCCGCTGGAGGACATGACTCACCTGTAGTCTGTAGATCATGACCTAGGTAGGCTATTTAGGATAGTCAAGTGCCACCATTGTAGTACCATTTTATTGGCCACCCTTTCCTATGCAAAGGGTAACTGCCACGATTTAACATTATTTAGTCACATTCGCACTAAAATATGAATCACATATAATTAAATTTGAAGCTCAATAATGAGTTAAAGAGAAAATTCGGCACTATTCAATAGTATTCATGCCTTCTCAAATGACTCCATGTAATGTGCTGCGGTTCATGCATAAATGCATGCTACATTTACACGAGCTCAAGCACACGTACGTAGTCTATATACGTATCTGCGTGCATACGTATACATTTAAGTATGCAAGTACTTACAAACTCCAGTCTATTCTTAATGCAGCTGCTCGGCTTATAGGCGACATTCCAAAGTCTGCCCATATCTCAAGCTATATTCGGGATTCCCTTCACTGGCTCCCTATCCAACAGCGGGTACACTTCAAAATCGTTTTTCTCATGCGTAACTGCCTTGTTGGGGTGGCCTCATCCTACCTGAGGTCTTTTTGCACCTTTGTCTTCTCCTTACCTGCGAGGGCCTCTTTGCGATCTTCGACCCGTGACCTTATGGTTGTCCCTCGCATGCGCTCTGCTACGGCCCACTCTATGTGCTTTGCCCGTGTTAGCCCATCAGCTTGGAACTCTCTTCCCCAGTCTCTTCGCCTTGAGTTACACTAGCCCTCTCACCTTCCCAGTTCCGTAGACGCCTTAAGACTTTCCTGTTCGCTGACGCAGGCACTGATGCAGGTCGAGAGCGCTGCTGATTTTGAGCGGCGCTATATAAATGTTCGATTACAATTACATTTACGCTTGACACACGTGCATGCTTACCAACGTTGCAATGGATTAGTAGGAGGAGCAATTGAGAACAGAGCAGGAAGCTAGAGGGCCGTTAGCCTCATATTCGTTATTCGAGACCTACTAGCACAGACAAAATCCGAGGCTTTAGCCTCTAAGGTAATACCCTCGCGGCACCCCGGGAGCTCCGATAAAATACTTTCCGGCGGCATTTGGTATTGCAGTGTTTGCCCCGAGATAACTAGCCTATCATAAACCTTACCATGCAGTTTTGACACGAAATATCTTTTAATTGGTATAAGCTAATATTAGTGTTTAAGTTGCCAGCGGTTAGGGGTTCAACCGCCTCCTCTCCTAACCCCTATGCATATTCCTGTGTTTGTCGGCCATCTTGGCCGCCATCTTGGAAAGTGGTATTGACAGACTATTCTCACTACGATAAATGGATTCCTTGACCTCGAAACTATGAAAGTGGAGGGTTCATTTGTCATTGTAGCATACCTATGAGCTGAAATATGCATATTTCTGCGTTTGGTGGCCATCTTGGCCGCCATCTTGGAAATTGGTATTGACAGACTATTCTCACTACGATAAACCGATTCCTTGAACTCGGAACTATGAAATTGGAGGGCTCATTTGTCATTGTAGATATACCTTTGAGTTGAGATATGCATATTTCTGTGTTTGGCGGCCATCTTGACCACCATCTTGGAAATTAGTATTGACAGACTCTTCTCACTACGATAAATGGATTCCTTGACCTCGGAACTATATAAGTGGAGGGTTCATTTGTCATTGTAGCATCCCTATGAGCTGAAATATGCATATTTCTGTGTTTGGCAGCCATCTTAGCCGCCATCTTGGAAATTAGTATTGACAGACTATTCTCACTACGATAAATGGATTCGTTGACCTCGGAACTATGAAACTGGAGAGTTCATTTGTCATTGTAGCCTACCTATGAGCTGAATTTTGCACATTTCTGTGTTTTGGCGGCCATCTTGGCCGCCATCTTGGAAAGTGCACTCCCAAAATTATTGCAACTATTGAAATCGAATTCCACGGTAGATTCAGTACTTTATTTCTGATTACAGGTTACTTATGAAAAATATCTTTGAAAAATGCATATTCACCATGAACGAATAAATAACGACGTCGAGAACGAAGAGGGGTAAATTTTTACCCCAGGACACTTTGGACTCAAAAATCTTCTTCCCCAGCATGACATTTTCCTGGCTTTGGTGTCAGAATATGTCAGAGGTATTAACTTGTAAACACATGGAACGCCAACTTATAACTGCCAACGGTTGCTCCGCAATCAGCATTCAAACACCCCTGGGGTAATTATTTACCCCTCTCCGTCCTGCGAAGGTTAAGTGCCCTATGCTTAGCTTTCAATTTTTGAGATTCACAATTACGATTACGTGGCCATGAGACACTGAGCCATAAACGAGAACGATTGAATTATTATGCCTATTTGAGTCACATGAGTATTGAGCATATTTACTTAATCACATGAGAGATAATAATAATGTAATGTGCAGGCAGTGGTGAAACTGTCACTGGAAATGGCGGATAGCGAAATCTAAAACTTTAGCGGAACTTAAATCTTGGATCTCCAGGCTCACGGGATCCGAATGATTTTAACCACTTTGTCAAGACAACACATGCGAGTTAGAGAGACAGAGGACAGAGAGACAGAGACAGAGGGAAGAGCAAAGCAGAAACCTGACATACGGGCGGTTGTGTGGGTGTTGTTCCATCACCAGTGATAGCTCAAAATGACGTATCCTTCTCAGCCTACCTCTTCTTGCAGCTGAAGCTAATTACTCCATTGGGAACTATGCAGTGGCTGATAGGTAGCGGTGGAGTTACGTCCTGGACCTACAGTATATGAGGAGAGTCGATCCAAGGAAATCGTACAGCATCCTTGTGTGTCCGTTATCGATCGACTGCTCGTCTTCAGCCGGGTGACCAACGCTCTTACAACTATTTGCCTGCGTAGAGATTCCGTCAGTTGTTCCACTCAAACCTCACGATGTCTAAGGTACGTACCAATGCAAGGTATTAGTTGGACAATGGACATAGTCACACACACGAATACACGCAGACACACACACGTGTACATACATATAAATGTATATATAGATACATGTATATATGCATATATGCAAACATGGTTTACATTTTACGTTAGTGCTGCTTTCGACACTGTCGATCGTGAAATTTTACTCAAGCGGCTACAAATTTCATTTGGCCTGTCTGGTAGCTTTCTTAGTTGGCTGGGTTCATTCCTCAGTGATCACTCTTTCTGTGTGGTCCATGGGCCCTCCAGGTCCTCATGGGTCCTTGCCCATTACGGCCTTCCGCAGGGCTCGGTGCTGGGTTCCCTTCTTTACATCATGTACACCTCTAAAATTGGTTCCCTACTTACTGCTTCTGCTGTGCTAGGTCACCTGTACGCTGATGACGTTCAGGCCTACCTGCACTGCCTTGCTACTAATGCCACTGCTGCTGTTCGAGCAATGAGCCTGGCTTTGGGTGCCCTGGAATCGTGGATGTCAACAAACCGCCTGCGCCTCAATCCATCAAAAACCCAATTTATCTGGCTGGGCACTCGGCAGCAGCTTGCGAAGCTAGACCTATCCACCATTGCTGCAGACTTCCCTCAATTTGTCCTTTCCTCTGTTGTCCGTGACCTTGGAGTTACACTGGACCAAGAGTTAACCTTTGCCCCTCATATAAACCGCCTCTGCCGTGATTCTTACTATCAGTTACGCCAGTTCCGCACTGTTGTTCGCTCACTTACTTCAGACTCCACCGCTACACTCATCCACTCTTTTATCAGCAAGTCCTTAAGACTTAGCACTGGCTTCCTGCTCATCAGGGCATTTGCCTCAACGCGGGGCTCATAGTTCATAAATAATTTACCTCTGGCCAACCACAGTATGTAAAATCAGTCCTCGTTCCTCAGATTCGTAATTTTTCAACTAAGTCATCTAACTCTGTCGTGTACTACGAATACCTGAATGTTCTTTTACTTCATCTTTCAGTACTATTTCATCAAGAGCCATCTAAATGGAATGGTATTGGATGTCGACCATAGCGGTACTTGTCCTGGAACACTGATATTTCCATATTATCCAAAACACGGCGGCCCGAACCAGCAATGGCGCGACGACCCATGTACAGGAACAATCCGTAGCAAACTCAATGACCATCTTTGCATGGATATCGAATGTAAGGCATTACACTTTCATATTAAATTGCAATATAATTGTGTTGATTTTCTTGTTGATGCCATAGTTGTCATAGTAGTATAGTAGTAGTAGCAGCAATGGTGAGGTTATAGCAGATGTAGTAGCAGTACCAATGGCAGCAGCAGTAGCAACAGTACCATTAGCAAACGCAATTACGTTTGCATGGACATCGAATATAGAACTTCCAACTTCCATACGACACTGTTATTTTGTTTTAATTTAGTTTTTGATGACATAGTAAAAGTAGTTGTAGCAGTAGTGGTGGTGGTGGTGGTGGTGGTGGTGGTGGTGGTGGTGGTGGTGGTGGTGGTGGTGGTGGTGGTGGTGGTGGTGGTGGTGGTGGTGGTGGTGGTGGTGGTGGTAGCAGTAGTACTCCTAGTAGTTCTGTTGTGTTTTTGTTGCTGTTGTAGTAATCGCAGAAATAGTAATGATAATTGTAGCAGTCGAGTAGGTAGGGGTAACAGCAGCAGTATCATTAGCTGTAGCAGTGGCAGTATATTGTTAAATTAACACTTCATATCATCGCTGTCTTTCATGATTAAATGAAAGGGCTGCTGTTTCGTCCTTCTCATTAAACATTTCAATTTGGGGTTTTAATTGGACTGTCAGGCGTTCTCGGTGACTGGACCAAGACTGTGGAGCTCATTGCCTAGTTCGTTGCCTCACCTTTTCAGTTGGACTGCGAGTTCAATTTAAGCGACTCTTGATTGATGCTTCGTGCATTGCGATAATGAATGAATGAATGACTACGACAATTTCTACAGCGATGTAACACGGCACATGCCGTTACAAGGGCGCTTTAACAAGTTCAACACTGAATCAGAGATACGCTTTTTCAAAGTAATATGTCTTGAGCCTGGACTTGAATGACTCCATAGTAGGTGCAGCTCGTATTGATGGTGGAATGCTATTCCAGCACCTAGGTCCAGCCACGGAAAAGGCACGATCACCAAAACCTGTTCTTGATTTCCGCACCTGCAGATCGCCCTTCGCCTCAGATCTCAAAGAAGGTCCGGCTCTGTTCGACGACACACTCACGCAATATTCTGCAAGGTACCCCGGCGCCGCACCATGCAGGGACTTGTAGGCCTATACAAGTAGTGCAAGTTTATGTTCTATCCGGTACCGCACCGGAAGCCAATGCAACACATCACGGAGCAATGGTGTTACATGATCGTATTTTCTACGATTGCATACTAGCTTTGCTGCCGAATTCAGCACCGATTGAAGTCGATCCAGGAGGTGTTTGGGCGTCCCCGCCAGTAGGCTATTGCAGCGGTTGACCTGAGTGGTGACAAAACAGCCGACCGCCGTTTTTGCTGCCTCGAAAGGTAGTGATCGGATGCAGCTCCTGATTAGCCTCAACTGACGGAAGCATTTGCTCACCATCTGTCTTACATGGCACGTCATCGACAGGTCGGCTTCAAGCATAGCACCGAGGTCACGAACAACTCCCTTGGGCAGCAGTCGTTCACCGCAGATCTCCAGAGGCACCACACTCAGCTGATCACGTCGTCTGCGCGTCGCGCACCAGAGGAAGTCTGTCTTATGAGGGTTTAGTAACAGACGGTTCGACCTCATCCAACTTGCCAATTCCTCTACTCCAAGCTCCATTTGCCGCTGTAGCCGAAGAACTTCCGAGCCTGGACCTGATGTATACAACTGTGTATCATCAGCGTAGAAGTGTGAAGATAGGCCTAGTCGTGACACTACATCACCCAGATCTGCAGTGTAAAGTAAGAACAGTAGTGGTCCTAGGATCGACCTCTGAGGTACTCCGCAGGTAAGACGACGCACAGACGACCTCTTTAGTAACAAATGTGCTATAAGCTTAGAAGTAAATAGACTAGGTTAGATAAGATTTAATTGTCCTTAACATATTGCATTGCTTTGCGGTTTTGATTACTCAAAATGTCTCATGCAAATATTCAGGCTCATTAAAGGCCTATAACAAACTTCGAATGTTGAAAAACGAATCAACTATACATGTCTAAATTGATTTAATGTACACTACAGATATCTAGGTCATTTTTCAGACCATTGTCTCGCCTTTGAAAACTGTGTTCCAGGTGGTCGACTTGTTCTGAATCATTACCAACCGGGTAAATCAGACCAACAGTGGGAACGTCGATGCAATACGATTGCCAGCCGCTGCGACTGCAACACGGTTCTCGACATTTGCGGTAAGAAATTGAGAATGAACCAACTTCAGTTAATAGAAAATTGGGTAACTGGATAGATAATCGGTTGAATTCTATAAACTTTGAAAATATCTGCATCACCTTGTTATGATGCAGTCAATACGCCTTATTGACATAGACCTAGTTTTTAAAATATTTTATTTAGTTAGTTTATATCTGATCAGTTGTGCGTAATGATTAACGAGCTGGACCAAAAATAGCAAAAAATATTGGAGTGGTAGCACGGACTGCATACATTTTGACTGCATACATACTCTAATATTAGAATTAAACTGTACTATTCGTTAGTATATCCATACCTCTCGTATTGTAATATAGTATGGGCTTCCACATATGCTACTAGATTACACAGATTAAATGTTTTGCAAAAGAGAGCTGTCCATCTGGTTGCAGGGGTTCCATATGGCTCTCACACTGCTCACATCTTCACAACCCTCAAAATTTTAAAAATTGACCAAATTGGTATTTTTCAAATTAGGGAATTTATGTATCGTTTTGACCGAAAACTTCTGCCTTCTATTTACAAACATTACTTTCAACTCTCATCTCAGATCCATCCGTATTTTACTAGAAACTCTAGCTCTTATCGCCGCACCTATGCCCGCACGAATACACGTCTCTTCTCTATTAAATCAATTGGAGTAGTGATCTGGGAAAAAATTCCTATGGAAATTCGCTTATCCCCCAGCATCTGGGTATTCAAAAAGAAATTAAGCACCTACCTTATACAATGTACTGTATTACAAATGACCTTGTCTGACCTTTCGCCCGATTCTTGTGCATGGTAGTAGACCTACCTAATCTCTACTTGTAAGCTAGTTAAGTATTTTTGTTTTGTATTGTATATTGACTCAACAGTGTTGAGCAACTGCTTCAGTTTCGCTTTCCTTTTCTTGTTTTCCTGTTTTTGGTTCATTTGGTTTCTTTTCTGTTTTTTTACTTTAACATTCACTTGGTCACTGCAAGTATGTTTTCAATTATAATCTTTCTTTAAAGGCCACCATTAATTTTCTAATGTAATCTGTAATTTGGTGTCCCTACTTAGCGGGATTCTTTATCCCTTTAGGGCCTCCTTTTTTGTAGACGTGTTGAAATTTATATGTAAACCTGATGATTTTGTTAATTTGGTTGCAAAATAAACATGTTGATTGATTGATTGATTGATTGACTGTCAATCGAATGGTCATTCAACTCTCCGCCAGAGCAGAAATTCTATTTCGACATTTCGGCTCCATTTGCGCCATCTAGCCACCTCAGCGATAATGAGTACACTGACCGTACACTCAGCTGGGATATCAGTTGGCAGATAAGATGGCTTGCACCTGCTTTTATATGACAAGTTAAAAAAATTAAGTCAGTAGCGATTAATATCTTGATTGCCTCTAGAGACAAGTTTTACGGATGTTCCTACCTTACTCATTTTGCATAATTTAAATGCCTCTATCTGATGACAAGGAGGCAATCAATAGCTGTACAGTTATAGTTTCAAGTGATGGCTCGAACCTACACGCTCCATTAGAAAAACAAACACGCAGCCAAAACCACAACCGGATCGCACTTAGGCATATGATTAAGAAATAGCTCAATTCTTTAGCTGTGATGCTACATTTGCTGAATTGATCTTGCCTTACTTAAGTATATTAGTCAACAATTTACAGATTGGCATAATTGTTGATTACAGAATCCAGTAGAGTTGCCGGAGCAAAAGTGATAAAGTATCCAGCACATGGTGGGCCAAATCAGTCCTGGACTTTGAACCAACTGGCTGCTCATGTTGAAGAACTCGCTACTTCAGATGATCGGGAATGCGACTATTCAGTGCACACAATCCGCTGCTAGTGTGTGTTACTGAATAAAAATTGCTGCGAACGTGATTCTACAATCACAGGCGGTGGACTTTTACGCTGTCTCTAAATCATATAATGACGCTTTTAGTAGTAGTCTTGATATAACTTTAATTATTTGTTGGCCCAGATAAAAAAGATTCTTCAGCATCATCAACAGCATCATTAGCTCAACATCATCGTCTTCCTCCTCCTCCTCCTCCTCCTCCTCCTCCTCCTCCTCCTCCTCCTCCTCCTCCTCCTCCTCCTCCTCCTCCTCCTCCTCCTCCTCCTCCTCATCATCCCATGACGTGAACCAAAACTCGAAGACGTGTTCAAATAAATTTTCACCAAGTGTCACAAGAAGGCAAATGAGTACCATTTCCTGCATTTTTATGAATTAGTCTAGTGGTTGAGTTTTACCGCTGTTAGAGTAAACTGATATCTTAGTTTCGGACCATGTACAAGTCGATCCGATTGGATTATTAGATGTCCTGCAACTAGACTCACAATAATGTCATTCAGAGTCCTTCAACTGTAACAAGATAAACATAGATTCACATATGCTGCCAGTCAATATTACTGTCTTTACTCGTTGTCTTAAGACTTTTCTTTTCTCACAGAACTTGCCCACTGGCAGGGCTTCTAATTAGGTTGCATTTTGAGAGGCGCTTTAGAAGTTGTTAGATACATCTATACCATAGTGTGGTAGCGGCATACGCTGGCATGAGTCGGTGCACAAAATTATATATATATATATATATACGAGCACTGCGCCAATCTGAACTCTGTGCTTTTTAATGTAAGCCGAAGATGTTCTCTGAATTACTTTTGAAGAGCAGTTCGAATATTCAGTGTTGTTGTTGAGATGTGGATTTCCATAAGGTTCGTTTTCCGTTATGTGGGCCTCTTTTTTACAATATACACCACAGCGCTATATATTATATATAAATAGGAACATTGCTCGACACTCATTCACTGGGATAGCATATCTATGCTGCTCATAGCAAATAATATTTCATTTCAAAGTTTGTCTAGTTACTCTTCTGTGCCTTAGTGGATGGCGGCCAATTAGCCCCTCCTTAATCCATCGAAAACTGAATTTATGCAACTCGGTACTCCACAGCTTTAGTGGGATAGACAAACAAACAAACATAAAAACAAACAATGCTGAAGGACAAACTTTGAGCCTTATAATATAGATTTATAGATCTAAGTCAATAGTAATTATAATAAGTGGTTCTCACAGTTTATAACAAAGCTGCACAAATATAATTCAGCCGTGATTCCCATAGAGCAGGCTCACGGCATGCTTGGAACCTGCTCCATGGGAACCACGGCTGAATAATATTTGTGCAGCTTTGTCATAAACTGTGAGAACCACTTATTATAATTACTCAGTGGCGGCGCCAGGTATGCAATTTCAGCAGGTCGCGTCAGGGTCATGGGAGCAATTCAGCAGGTCGAAGAAATTAATGTTTGAGTTTGACGCATCAAGCAGCATAACTTATATATAGATAATAATTATATATGTATATATGTACAAAAACAAAGAAAATTATTATGTTATGCTTGAAGTCCAATTGTTGTATAGCATATTCAAATGTAAAACAATAGAGCATTAAAACGTTAAACTTTAGTCGCATTGCTAATCTTTCAAGATTTGGACACTGCACTCAGAATCGCTGCGTTTTCTTTCCAACGACTCTTTAAGGGACTTCACAACATCGCATGCAGAAGAAATGTCAATGGAAACTCTCTGAAAAATATCAGATGTCTTTCTCATCTCACGCAATAAAGTAGTAAAAACTACTAAGCAGAAGGCAAATTTGACATCAAACATGACAAGTATAGACTTTGCGTCCAGTGCTCGCTCTCGATTATCATCATCAGCAATAACACTCAGCCTGACTCAGGAGCTTCATAAGTACATCCAAGCTTTTTAAAGTTGCTTCACATGCTATCACTTGGGCTGTCCATCCAGTTTGCGAAAGACGCTTTGAGTTCAACCGTTGGCTCATTTGGATAGAATTGTTGTTGGAGAGCAATCCACTTTGGGTGAACAGATCCCGTGCTGACTAGTTTGTAGATTTGTTGAAAAAATCGCCCACATTATCTCACGGCTTTACAACTGTCAACTACGGCCAGATTCAAGCGGCGTGCGTAGCAATGGATGTAACACGCCCAACTCACATCATCCTTCAATCGTTTTGAACGCCATTCTATTTGTATTTATTTCTACTAATTTCCGACGTAACGGCGGCAAAGACTACATGTACATAAGCATTTCAATTTTATAGTTTACAACATAGACTTCTGTTGGCTTAAGCGTAAAAATGTCGTTTAGATCTAATAATTGCAATATTGATCATATGGGACAGATGTTGATGTTTGAAATGTAAAGAAGACATTCAAAATTCTCCAAGAATTTTAAGCAGGTCATTAAGCCGGTCGGGAGCAAAATAAGCAGGTCAAATGACCTCCTGCGACCTGCTGTAGCGCCGCCACTGTAATTACTATTGAAATATTCTATAAAACTTAGATTTGTGACCAACTATGGCATACACGGCACCCTTGGGAACCGTCGACTGAAGTTGCAGATAATGAATGAATCAATATAGCCAACTGAATCACTTCAGTATTTCTATTTAATCATATTACAGACAGTTATGAAGTGGGTAAACAGTGGGTAAATTGTCACTGGAGGGAACGGATCTCTCAAATATTTAACATTAGCGTATTACAAATAAGAGGTTATGGATCTCAAGCCTGGCGGGATACAGCTGATTTTGACAACTGTTTGTATACCACAAATAGGAGTTATAAATATATGTGGAGACTTAGACAGAGTTAGAGAAACATAGAAAGAGAAAGAGGGGAAAGCGTACGATGGGTCTTATGCACGATCGTGGGAACCCTAGTCAGTGGACCCTTACACTGTGGCCAATCCCAGAAAGCCGCCTCTTGAAACATTATAAAAGCGCCAATGTTAAACCTACAAGGACAGTCGATACAAGGAGGTCGTTCTTTTGTCGAATTAGCAACTCTACATCGTCTTGATCGTTTCTGCCATCGTTCGTTTATTCCGACTTCATCCGGGCAACATCCACCCTTGCAGTTTACTTCTTTGTGAACAGGTTGTCTCCGTTGTTCCATTCACACTTCAAGATGTCTGGGGTACGTACCGACGTATGTAAGCTATGATTGGTCACACAAACACAAAAACACATAACACAGTTACATACACCTCATATATACATCGATTATTTAATAGGCCTAATATATATATATAATTATATATACGTATAAAGTAAGTAAGTAAGAACATTCTTTATTTGACTACGAGCATACGCACAGTAGCTTACAGAAGATATAAATAATAGAAACATTTATGCAAAGTCATATAACATTCTCATACTACAATTTGTTTGCAAAGGCATCAACTCTAGGTAGGGTGAGATCATGTGGTCTGGGTCGTATATTGTATAGAGTGACCATACGGGGGAGGGAGGAGGTCGTGAAGGACGTCACAAGGGTTTAAGAGAATTGAACGGAAAAGAGTAGAGTCACTATCTAGAACAGTGTTTGTCAAAACTTGGAACTTCGACAGGGAGGAAGCCTGAACGGGTCAATTTTTTCACAAAACCAAAGCATTTACAGATGCTTCGCAAAATAGCTGTATGGGTGCGACTCAAAAGCGGACTTACTACGGAAGCAAACAGGGCCATGACCTTGAGCGGATTCAATTAAAAATAATTTAGGACCACGAACGAGAGGACAATCAGTAAATACAGTTGTAATGATATAATTGACAGTTATATGTTAATGTTAACATTTTGGAACACATCCTTGGGACGTCAAAAACTTGGTCTAAAACATTAGTTTGGTAAATACGCCCATGAGCTGACTGCAGCTGATTATTGTGAAGTTTGAATAAATAGCATTGCCATGGTCAACCCTGATGCATCGGAAAGCGTGACTAAGTATCGTAGCTTCTTGAATTGTTATTGAACGGTGCACTGTGTGCCATGTTATGCGTGGTGGTCGCTCACTACGAAGGCGTTAATGTTGTATTTCATCTTTTAGTACTATTTCATCAAAAGCGATATGAACGGGATGGTACTGGATGTTGACCATGGCCATACTTGTCCTGGAACACTGATATTTCCATTTCGAAAACACGGCGGCCTAAACCAGCAATGGTATGACGACCCTAGCACAGGAACTATCCGTAGCAAAATCAATGACTTTTGCATGGACATCGAATGTAAGACTTTCAACTTCATACTGAACTGCAATATTGTATTTATTTGTTGTTGGTGTCATAGTAGTTACAGTAACAGTAGTAGCGGCAGCAGTGGTGCGGGATATAGCCGATGTAGTAGCAGTAGTAGTACCAATGGCAGCGCAGTCGGGAGCACCTCTGAGTAGTTCCCTTGAAGAGGTGCTATTTAAATCTTCTGCATGAATGAATGAATGAATGAATGAATATTAGCAAGCAGTGGCATTGAGTTATATTTCAGTTAACAGAAACAAAAACGAAAATTATGAATTTCCGTTAAATTGAAACTGAAACTAAAACGGAAATTATTTGCAAAACGGAAACAAAACAGAAACGGAAATCAAAATGTGAACACGAAATAGATATTGAAACGATAAGTAATAGCCGATCTGAAATTGTTGAAAATGCGTTAAAAAATTCAGCGTTGCCGTTGGTCTTTATTTGGACAGTTTCGGCTTTTATTATTATTCAGTTTTGAGTTGAATTGACCAACAACCCTCATAGAGATTTAGAAAATGAAGTTGCTAACACTTCATAATCTTTCAGGGTTAATTGAAGAAACTGTTGTTCTTCCTCTTTCATAAGACATTTTAGTTGAGAGTTTTAATTCGATCGGGCGTCCAAGGCTTACAAATTCACTGAGTCGTTCAATACTGAGCTTAAAATTAATTTTTGCAGCCTTCTTACCCGGCGAAACTAGACTTCCTGTTACTGTGACTAATTGTGTTACGTCCTGGGATTTTAAAATGGATTACGATTTCTTTCGCAGCGATCCTTCACTGGTGCTTTAATGATAAAGGTGATAATAGAGCAGTAAATAGATTACATACGAAAGTAATTGACCAAAGTATACCATTAAACGAATGTTGTCGCTCAAAAGGTCTTCTGTTAAACGTCAGACTGACTTAGAATGTGAAATATAGACTTAATATGTCTCGGACATCTAAATCTTAGGTAGGAATCAATTAAATGTTTAATTAGTCATTTTTTTAGACCATTGACTCACCTTCTATATGTGTTCCAGGTGGCCGACTTGTTCTGAATCCCTACCAGCCTGGAAGGTCTGACCAACAGTGGAATCGTAAATGCAATACGATTGTCAACGGCTGCGACTGTAACATGGTCCTTGACATTTCCAGTAAGAAATCGAAAACAAACCTATATCAGTTCAAATAGGATTGTATAACAGTGTCGATAGGCTGGTGTCTCCTAAAATGTTCTATGAAAACATGTAAGGCGCCTTATTATAATGCTGGCAAACACTTTATTCAAAAAGGCCAAATTTTTTTAATAGTTTATTTATTAGATTTTTAGTCAATCATTCGCGATACTTGAGTGGAAATGAGCTGCACTGTCCATCGAAAGCCCCGACAGAACAGAAGTTCTCTTTGAGATTCTGGCTCCACTTGCGCTCTCTAGCCACCTCAGCTATAATGAGTGCATTGACCGCACATTCAGTTAGAATATCAGAATATAGGGGAGATGGCCTGCCATTTGCCATTCTTAGGCAAATATGCTAAGCTAAGGAAATGAGGTCTTCAACAATTCATAAAAGTCTGATAGGTAGCATCTAGGGGATAGTTTAAGGGACTGTTCTTCTTTTAATAATTTTGCAATGTATTATGCCTTTATCTAATTACAAGGAAACAACAGATTGCAATGATAGTTTCAGGAAAATACACAAATCAATACATTACATTAATACACTACTTTCACGCTCCTCATTATTATACGATAACGCAGCCAAATAACACTCCGTCTGGCACCCAGCCATTTTATTAAGAAACGGCTTAATTCTTAAGCCGTGAGTCAACATTTCTGAATCGATCTTCCTTTGCATACGCGTTTGAGCTGTAGATTTATAGCTTAATGTAATTATTGTTTACAGATTCCGATACAAATCAAAAAGCCAAAGTGATCAAGTATAGAGCACACGGTGGTAAAAATCAGTCCTGGACTTTCGAAACATGCTCATGCTGAGGCACCCGCTCAACAGATGCCTGGGATCGCGTTCAATGCACCGTATCCGCTGCTACAATAATATACAGAATGAAATTGTTTTGAACTTTATATTATCATCATATTCGGTTATTTCTATGCTTACATAAATCAAAGAATAACGCTTTCAGTAGTAGTCTTGATGTAACGTTAATTATTAGTTAACCTATATAACAATCCTTTATAAGTTTTGGTTTGGCCAAAATAAAGGCTTCTAACAACTGTTAGAGACAACCGATTTCTAAGTTTTGGACCATGTACAATTTACATTGTACAAGTTATTCCGATTGGATTAGAGATGTCCTTCAACTAGAGTCACAATAATGTCACTCAGAATCCTTCAACTGTAACAAGATAAACATAGATTCATATATGCTGCCAGTCAATTAGGGGCATTACTGTCTTAACTCGTTGTCTTAAGACTTTTCTTTTCTCACAGAACTTGCCCACTGGCAGGGCTTCTAATTAGGTTGGATTTTGAGAGGCGCTTTAGAAGTTGTTAGATACACTACCATAGTGTTGTAGCGGCATACGCTGGCATGAGTCGGTGCATATATAATTATATATATATATATATGAGCACTGCACGAATCTTAACTCTGTGCTGTTTAATGTAAGCCGAAGATGTTCTCTGAATTTCTTTTGAAGAGCGGTTCGAATATTCAGTGTTGTTGAGATGTTGATTTCCATAAGGTTCGCTTTTCGTTATATGAACCTCGTTTTTTTACAAAATACACCACAGCGCTATATAAGAACATTGCTCAGCACTCATTCACTATGCTGCTCATAGAAGTTTGTCAAGTTACTCGTCTGTGCAGCTACCGTACACTGCCTAAGTGGATGGCGGCCAATTAGCCCCTCCTTAATCCATCGAAAGCTGAATTTATGCAACTCGGTACTCCACAGCTTTAGTGGGATAGACAAACAAACAAACATAGAAACAGACAAACGGAGGGACAAACTTTGAGCCTTACAATATAGATTTATAGATCTAAGTTAATAGTAATTATCAGTGGTTCTCACAGTTTGTGATAAAACTGCACAAATATTATTCAGCCGTGGTTCCCATAGAGAAGGCTTACAGTATGCTTGGAACCCTGCTCCATGGGAGCCACGGCTGAATAATATTCGTGCAGCTTTGTCACAAACTGTGAGAACCACTGATATAATTGCTATTGCCTTATATCTACAAATATTCGATAAAACTTAGATTTGTGACCAACTATAGCATACACGGCACCTTGGGAATCGTCGACTGAGTGTTGGAGATAACGAATGAATCAACATAGCCAACTGAAAATTGACGAAGTGTGTAATGTGTTTACAGAGGGTAAATTGTCACTGGAGGGTGCGGATCTTTCAAATATTTAACATTAGCAGAGGTTCTGGATCTCAAGCCTGACGGGATCTCATACCTGGCGGGATCCAGCTGAATTTAACCACTGTTTGTATGACATACACACACACACATACACACACACACACATAGGACTTAGAGAGGGAGAGATTTATAATCGATATGTGTGTAGGTGTGTGTGGCTCTGTGTGTGTGTGTGGCTCTGTGTGTGTGTGTGGCTCTGTGTGTGTGTGTGTGTGGTTCTCTCTGTGTGTGTGTGTGTGTGTGTGTGTGTGTGTGTGTGTGGCTCTGTGTGTGGCTGGCTCTGTGTGTGTGTGTGTGTGGCTCTGTGTGTGTGTGGCTCTGTGTGGCTCTGTGTGTGGCTCTCTCTGTGTGTGTGTGTGTGGCTGTGTGTGTGTGTGTGTGTGTGTGTGTGTGTGTGTGTGTGTGTGTGTGTGTGTGTGTGTGTGTGTGTGTGTGTGTGTGTGTGTGTGTGTGTGTGTGTGTGTGTAGACGTAGACAGAGGTAGAGAGACATAGAAAGAGATAAAGAGAAAGGGAAGAGCGTTGGATTGGTCAAACGCGCGATCGTGGGCAACCTAGCCAGTGGACCTTTAAACTGTGATTAATTCCAGAAAGCCGCCTCCTGAAACACTATAAAAGCGCCAATGTTAAACCTATAAGGAGAGTCGCTACAACGAGGTCGTGCCCTTTGTCGAATTATCAACTCTACATCGTCCTGATCGTTTCTGCCATCGTTCGTTTATTCCGACTTCATCCGGGCAACATTCACCCTTGCAGTTTACTTCTTTGTGAACAGGTTCTCTCCGTTGTTCCATTCACACTTCAAGATGTCTGGGGTAAGTACCGACGAATGTAAGCTATAGTTGGTGACACAAACAATTGTCAAACATACAACACACAGTGCAGTCACACACATTAAATTTTCATACTGCATATACATCGATAATTTTATAGGCCTTATATCTATATAATTATATATAATGTATAAAGTATAATTATAAGTAAGAATATTCTTTATTTGACTACCAGCATTCGCACAGTATCTTACAGAAGAAATATATGTATGTATTTTCGTTTATTCAATCAAAGATTGTTGTCAGAACGCAACAAGTGACAATAATTGTTCTGGATGTAGCAGTTATGAAACAGTTTTTACCTAATTACTTCAGCTGTCTGTTATAACTAATAAATGTTTTTATACATCATACGAGACAAAAAGTTCTTATTGTCTTTGGCTGGAAGGGCGAATGGATGGGGCCTAGAGCGTAGAAACATTTTATGCAAAGTCATATAATATTCTCCTAAAATATATTTTGGCAAAGGCATCATATCCAGGCAGGGTGAGATCAGATGGCCTGGGTCGCGTATTGTATGGAGTGACCATACGAGGAGGGAGGAGGTCGTGAAGGATGTGATAAAGGTTTGAGAGAATAGACCGGAAAAGAGTAAGCTTAGAGAGCTCTAGAACAAAACTAGGAACATCGGCAGGGAGGAAGCCTGAACGGGTCAATTTTTCACAAGACCGTTAACCGTGCACGTTATCCTACAATGGCTAATGCCCGCCAAACAGAGGAGGCATAAAGTAGCCGTGAGAGAGTAGTAGCTCTAACAACGTCAAACAGACGTTGACCGTAGGCGACTAAAACACCTAGAGAGAACATGCAGTGATTGTCACACAAGTATTTTGAAAATAGCTTTCTATTTTCAAAATAGAAAATAGGCCTACTTGTATTTTGTTTTGTCAAAATACTTTTGAATTTTTTGTCAAAGTATCTTCAAAATAGTTTTAAAAAAGTATTTTGTAGAATAATACTTTTTGAAAATACTTTTCCAAAATACTTTTCTAAGCTACTTTAAAAAAATAAATTTTATAAACCCTCTGCCAAAATTATTTTTTACTGTTTTAACCCTTTCCACTCGGATTAAATATTGGTATCGTTCACCCCAGATCGGAATATTTTTACATGTATGTACGTATGTATGTATGTATGTATGTATGTATGTATGTATGTATGTATGTATGCATGTATGTATATATATATGTATGTATGACATTGTATGTATGTATGTATGTATGTATGTATGTATGTATGTATGTATGTATGTATGTATGTATGTATGTATGAATGTATGTATATATGTATGTATATATGTATGTATGACATTGTATGTATGTATGTATGTATGTATGTATGTATGTATGTATGTATGAATGTATGTATGTATATATGTATGTATGACATTGTATGTATGTATTTACGTATGTATGTATGAATGTATGTATGTATATATGTAAGTATGTATGTATGAATGTATGTATGTCCGTAATGACTAGCAGCTGACAATCGCCTTTTCCCACTCACCATTACCAACGGTTAGGCCCTATGCCAAATTTATTTATAGAAGTCACTTGTTTCCGGTTCGTGTGTGCGTTTCTTTTCAAGTCGCCTTTATCCGATAACATTATGTCCCACTGGGTAAGCCTTACGATCGTCAAACTTGTATGCTACTCATATGTCCCACCAGGTGGGACATACGATCGGAATGAGAAAATTGAAATGTCCCACCAGGTGGGACAGTCGAGTGGAAAGGGTTAAGGCTTGAGAACTCGACTAGAATTTTGACGTTTCGAAAATTAACAATCTTCTGGTTACACCAACTACTTGTGAGTGTGTTTTATCAGGATACTAGCATTTTTTATCCGGCGTTCGCCCGGGTTTTGCCCAGGCGTAATTTTTAACGGCTGCAAATAAAGGCTACTTACTTACTATATTTGTTGATGGGCTTCAAATATTTAAAAATGTCCATATATCTGAATGGAAACGATATTTAGAGGTGAACATTGTTGCTTTGTCCGTGTACTGCACGGGCAAAGCAAATTTATATATAGGCAATATTATTTGTTCCCCGTACTACACGGGTTATCTCTACCTTAAACGAGTCATTTTCCGGTAACATGGTAAATTCAGAATTCAGCTGTCCCCGGTCATTTCTCGAAAAACTATACCTAGTCTGATTATGCTAAGTGTTGATATTAAAATGTATTTGATCAGTCAACAATTTCAGATATTTGAAAGTAATTTAAAGCAATAACCTAATTTATTCAAATTTATTTTCAGTTTAAAATGTTCCACTCCGTTACTGTCCCTAGGCTCTAGTACTTATTGCTTTAGTCTACAATTTCGAAATGATTTGTATTGAGCCAAAAAATTCACGTGTTTCTTATGTATTATATATTTGTGTATGTTTTAAAATACAACTTGGTGAACCGGATCTTCAGCATAATTAAAGGAAAATTTTTAAAACTTGTCCCCAGGAATTATGTATACTCCGTTACCATGTAAAAAAATAATCTTCTATCTCAGAACCATTCAATTTTGTGGTCGCGCAACTAGACTCATCTCTTCTATGTAATCTATGTAAGCTATTTATATCTTCACCAACGATATAAATGGTCCGACAAATTTCATACGAATTTTCATTTATTTCGTACCAGATGTGTTTTTTATTATACGGCCACTCCGTTACTGCATTTTTGCCATGATTATAAATGAATCTAATTCCAATAATATTTGTAATATAACGCTTATAAGCAAAATAATGATTTTACCAACGATCGATGTGGACGCGTGAGCGATAATATGGTATTTACCGTGCTGCAACCCAAATTGTCTACTCCGTTACCTGTCCACTCCGTTAACATTTATTTGGTAACGCATGGGACAGCTATGTAACGGAGTGGAAAAATTGTGTTCGACACTCGAAAGATAGTAACGGAGTGGAATTATTATAGGCTAAATGGTGTGGTATTTTGATGCTGTGAGCAGATTTTTAAGACAATACCATAAATATTTTAGTGTTTTCTGTCTATTCGATCACTGGGAATGATTGGCTCAAGTGATTTCTTTTCAGTTGTTTGGGCAAAAATATTTATTCAACTTAACATTAAATGCTTTTATTTCCATAACGGAGTGGACCTTTTTCTAAATAAATGAAACTGTGATGGAATCAAATCATTATAAGTTTTATAATTTCTTTTATTTCTATTTTATAAATATTAATACTAGAAACATATTGGAATGTCAAAATACACAACAGAAGCTGTACAATGTATAAAACAGATCTCATATGTATACAGTAACGGAGTGGACAAATATTTTAGTAGGGCTATTTTTTTCTACCAAAAACTTTTTACATTTACATATTAGTGCAAAACCAAATATATATTTGTGAAATAGAAACATTCAAGATTTGTTCCAAAGAAAAAAAACTGTATTTTAAAAAAAAATTTGTTTGCTTGTTGAATTTGTGAATTTACCATGTTACCGGAAAATGACTCCAATAGGCGTATTATTTGTTCCCCGTACTACACGGGTTATCTCTAAATTATAATAGGCGTATTATTTGTTAAATAATAGACGAAGTTATGCCGTTAGCCTGCGTGACGTAAGATTGCATAATTAGCATGCGTGACGTAATTTAAGATTGCATATTTAGCCAGTGTGACGTGGACAAATGGCCATGCTATTATAAGATAGCCTCGTCGAAGCAGTTGATAATTTAAAATGCCCATATATCGGCGTTTAAATAAAATTGCGAGCTGATAATAGTCGCGTTGACCATGACGTGGCGTAATAATGTTTTGTAAAATTTTGTAAATCGCTAAAGCGTTCCGTTTCGGAGCCTTTAGATGACGGACATACATACAAACAAACATACAAACAAACAAACGGAAGGACAACGTAAACAGAGTAAGACTTATAATATAGATATACATGTATGAGGGTTGTGTGCTTAGTCCTCTTTTGTTTACATTATACACCACACCACTACGAACACTGTTGGATAATCATTCTTTGGGATATAATTTCTATGCTGATGATACTCACATCTACATTTAATTTGACAGTATGTCATGTGACTCATCTGTGCAGCTGTTGTCTGCTGTCTTTGATGAGGTACAGTCTCAGATGGCGGCCAAAAAAACTCCTCTGTAACCCATCGAAGACTGAATTTCCGGTACTGGGCATTGCACAGCAACTTAAAACATGTAATCGGCTTAAGTCATTGAAACTGAGTGACTCAAATGCTGAGCTGGCAGAAGCTGCTCGTAACTTAGGCGTTGTTTTCACTTGTAGGCCTATACCATGTATCTCACTGATCATGTAAACAGTATTTGTACGTTATGTCATTAGTGACATACGCAGAACTAGGCGTCATGTGTCCATGTATGCTAGAACAGCGATTCCCAAACTTTTCAGTGTCACGGACTGGTAGGAATTAACTTTTCAGTGTCACGGACTGGTAGGAATTAACTTCTCAGTGTCACGGACTGGTAGGAATTAACTTCTCAGTGTCACGGACTGGTAGGAATTAACTTTTCAGTGTCACGGACTGGTAGGAATTAACTTTTCAGTGTCACGGACTGGTAGGAATTAACTTTTCAGTGTCACGGACTGGTAGGAATTAACTTTTCAGTGTCACGGACTGGTAGGAATTAACTTCTCAGTGTCACGGACTGGTAGGAATTAACTTCTCAGTGTCACGGACTGGTAGGAATTAACTTTTCAGTGTTACGGACTGGTAGGAATTAACTTTTCAGTGTCACGGACCGGCAGGAATTTTCCCACTGCAGGAAGACCGGTGCCAAATTTATTAATTATTTCTTTTTTTCATTTTCGATCACCTAAATTCCTCAAATAATTATGTAGGCTACTAAAATTGATTTAAAGGCATGTTTAGTCAATTATTTGACTCTATTGCCCTTTAAGTGCTGGCCTAATCAGTGTTTTTTGTTACGACTTTTAAAACTATAATAACCAATTTTTTATTTCGAGACAATTTGACCACTTTCACGACTCACTTTGGGGACCGCAATTGAGGGCTCACGGACCGGCACCTGTCCACGGACCACCACTCTGGGAAGCACTGTGCTAGAATATCACTGACAAATACATTGTTTTCCATTCGCCTAGATTACTGCACCTCGCTTATAACTGGTATCAATAAGTCAAACATGTTGAAGCCGCAGAGAGTTCAGAACTCTTTAACAAGAGCCATAACTACCGTAATACATTTAAATATGAGCGTATAACTAAATAACTATACCTAGTTATATCTATACCTGTGTTTAAATATTTGCATTGGCTTCCTGTCCAGCAAAGAATTAATTTCAACTTGGGCTCATAGTTTATAAAACTGTGAGCTCTGTCCAACCACATTACTTAAAATCAGTTCTTATTTCGATGCAGGCTTATCATTATTCAAGAAGGTCATCTTATCGTTGTCTGGTCACACCTAAATCGAGAACTGTTCTTGGTGAACGAGCTTTCTTTGTTGCTGGACTACTTTTTGGAACTATATCCCTGTGTCTGTGCGACTGCTGGGTCGTTTGTGTCATTTCGTTCTCAACTTAAAACTTACCTCCTTTCAATTCAATTCAACACTTTTTTATTGACACTTTTATTGACACATTGGCTTTAAAATTGTTTATCCATCATAAGCTGCCTCTCTGTCTAACGGACTGATCTGGATATATTGACGTGATTACAGTTTGGCTTTAGTGCGCTATCGGTTGATGCATTGTGCATTAGGCAACGGAGCAATAGAAGTTACTAATTAGAATTTCATAAATGTGAAGGATTGATAAAATTGTAATTAGTAACTTCATAAGAAACCATTGATCACTGCCAAGTACACCAATGCTATGTAAATGTACACAATAGCGAGTAGCGATAAGGTTCAAACTGTTGATCTCCCAAAAGTATTTAAAAAACTATTTACAAAAGTATTTTCAAAATGCTATTTTAGTTTGTATTTTAAAAATACTGTTCAAAAGTATTTTATTTTGTATTTTCAAAATACTTTTGAAAGGTATTTTGCCCATCACTGCGAACATGGATTGGCGGATGGCGGGCTTTGCAGCATATTTTGTCAATGTGTGTCCCAAAGGCCAAAGCCAATCCGATCAGAGATGCTGACACCCAAAATAACCATTTCCTGGACCCTCTCGATGTTCGAGATGGGGGAGGGATGGTAATAGGTATAATACAAATTATTATATAAAATTATGTACTTAATATTATTAATATATAATAATAATATATAGCCTACTTGAAGTCTGTACAATGTTGGGGCTTCCGCTTAGAACCCTAGATTTGAGGCATTAACAACCTTTCTATTAAACTTTCGTCACTGGTTTGTTGTGGTTACTGCAAAAGCAAAATTTTGAGTTGGAACTATCATGGTACCGCACACTTTGAATCTTAATATAATTTTAAGGAGTACATAATTCTTTGACTTGGGACACAAATAATATGTCAAAATGTGAAAATATTACTCCCGTGCTTAAAATTTAGCATTAGCTTCCTGATCCATAAAGGATTTGATTCAAATTGGAGATCATAGTTTATAAGTCATTGAACTCTGGCCAACCACAAGACTTAAACTCAGTCCTCATTCCTCAGACTCATTATTTTCAACGAAGTCATCCAACTGTCATTCTCTGGACATACCAAAAACTAAAAAGGAAGACTTTGTACAGTAGCTTGATCTATTTATTGTCCGATGTCGGCAACGCAGCATAGAGCGATGACAGAAATATTTCAGACTTCAATTAAGGCAAAAATTAAAAACAGATGCTTCACAAAATAGCTGTATGGAACAGACTCAAAGGCGGACTTACTATAGAAGCAAACAAGGCCATGGCCTTGAGCGGATACCATTTAAAAATAATTTGGACCCGCGAACGAGAAGACAATCAGTGAATACAGTTGTAATTATATCATATACAGTTAAGATTCTAGAACACATGCTAGGGACGTCAAAAACTTGGTCTGAAACGGTAGTTTGGTAGACACGTACCTGAGCTGCAGACTGCAGATGATTATTGCGAAGTCTGAATAAATAGCATTGCCATGGTCAACCCTGATGCATCGGAAAGCGTGACTAAGTATCGTAGCTTCTTGAATATTGTCATTGAACGGTGCACGGTATGCTATGTTATGCGTGGTGGTCGTTTACTATTATCTTCTTTAAGTTCTCTGCCCTTCGTCAGGTTATTGTAAGTGTTTCTTGGGAAATTAGAGAGGTGGTTTCCCATTGCCTTCCTCTCGGTGTTTTTAGCGAGACACCATCTCCGAGCGTCGATGTCCTTCATCGTCCGTCCTTCCGACTCCTTGTCTTTGGGCTCGCATATACCGGCGAGGGCTCGGTCGTCCACCACGCACTTTGTTTCCAACAGGGGTACCACGTGAAGGTGGCGTGGTGGGCATTTGGGTTTACTATATACTAAGACGTGAATGTTGTTGTATTTCATCTTTCAGTACTATTTCATCAAAAGCAGTCTGAACGGGATGGTACTGGACGTCGACAGTGGCAAAACTAGTCCTGGAGCACTGATATTTCCATATCCAAAGCACGGCGGCCCAAACCAGCTATGGCGCGACGACCCTAGCACAGGAACTATCCGTAGCAAACTCAATGACCAGCTTTGCATGGATATCGAGGGTAAGACTTTCAACTTCATACTGAACTGCAATATTGTATTTATTTGTTGTTGATGGCATAGTAGTCACAGTAGTAGCGGCAGCAGTGGTGCGGGTTATAACCGATGTAGTAGCAGTAGCAGTACCAATGGCAGCAGTATTAGCAAGCAGTGGCATTCAGTGATATATCAGTTAACTGAAACAGAAACGAAAACGAAAATTCTTAATTTTCGTCAAACGGAAATTGAGACTAAAACGGAAATTATTTGCAAAACGGAAACGAAACAGAAACGGAAATTAAAATGTTAAAACGAAATAGATATAGAAACGATAAGTAATATTTGATCTGAAATTATTGAAAATGCATAAAAAATTCTGCGCTACTGTTGGGCTTTATTTGGACAGTTTCGGCTTTAATTATTATTCAGTTTTCGGTTGAATTGACCAACAACCCTCATACGCTTAGACTTAGAAAATGAAGTTGCTAACACTTCATATTCTTTCAGGGTTAATTGAAGAAGCTGTTGTTCGTCCTCTTTCATAAAACATGTGAGTTGAGAGTTTTAATTGGGTCTGGCGTCCAAGGCTTACAAATTCACTGAGTCGTTTAAAACCAAACTTAAATTAATTTTTGCAGCCTTCTTACCCGGCGAAACTAGACTTCCTGTTACTGTTACCTAGTTCCTCGGGCAAGGACTGCCACGGCCCAGCACCGTGCCTTCGCCATCGTGGGCCCTTCTATGTGGAATGACCTCCCCCTCAATCCGCAGTAAGATTTTAGTCGGGGCCCCACCTTCATCCCTTCGTTGTTTGAAGACTTTCTTATTTCCTCGGGCTGTCACGGTGAGAGCGCCTCTGAATAGCTATTAGCTAGTACTGTAAGAGGCGCTTTACAAATTCTCAGATACGATACGATACGATACTGTCATTTATTGGGTTACGGCCTGGGTTTTAAAATGAATTACGATTTCACTTGCAGCGACCCTTCACAGGTGCTTTAATGATCAAAGTAATATTATATAGATTACACATGAAAGTAAATTGACGCAAGTATACCATAAAAAGGATCCTGAGTGGCCGAGTGGGTTGGTGCCCGCTCATCGCGCCGGCGTCCCGGGTTCGCTTCCCGGTCGGGTCGGATTATCATAGATTAATTTCTCGGATCTTTACTGCGGGTGGCTCGGTCGCATTATAAACGTGGAGTACAATACAACACACAATACAACACATCACAATACAACTGGGGCGCGGTGGTGTAGGGGTATGTTCGGTGCCTTGCAGCTGGAGGGTTGCGGGTTCGGATCCACCTCAAAGTCGCCGCGTAGGGACCCTGGGCAAGTCCTTCACTCGCAATTGCTCATGCGTTTCGGCGTGAAACTCCGACTCAGCGTTCGCGCAGTAGTCGGGAGCGCCTCTGAATGGGAAATCTGGTTGGGGCGCTATAACAAGTGTTCAAATACAATACAATACAATACAAATGGATTTTATCGCCCAAAATGTCTTCTGTTAGACTTCAGGCTGAAGGAATATGATTGACTTAGAATGTGGAAAAACGATTAAATTTGACTAGAACACCTAAATCTTAGGTAGGAATCAATGAAATGGCTAATTAGGCCTAGTCATTTTTGAAACCGTCGCCTCGCCTTTTATATATGTGTTCCAGGTGGACGACTTGTTCTGAATCCCTACAAGGCTGGAAAGTCTGACCAACAGTGGAAACGTAAATCCGATACGGTTGTCAATCATGGCTGCGACTGTAACATGGTCCTTGACATTGCCAGTAAGAATTCGAAAATAAACCGATATCAGTCGAAATAGGATTGGATAACATTGTCGATAGACTGCTGTCTGCTTAAATGTACTATGAAAACATGTAGGGTGCCAATGCGAGCCATATGTATAATGCTGACAAACACTTTATTCAAAAAGGCCAAATTTTGGTAATATTTTATTTATTAGATTTTTATTCAGTCATGCGCTATAATTGAATGGAAACTTGTTGGATTGTCCATCAAAAAGGCGGTAGGTCAAATCCCCGAAAGAGCAGAAATTCTCTTTCAGCTTCTGGCTCCACTTGCGCTCTCTAGCCACCTCAGCTATTGTAGTACATTGACAGCACATTCAGTTAGAATACCAGGCGGCAGGGGAGATGGCCTGCCAGTTGCTCTTAGGCCAATAAATTATGCTAAGCGAAGGAAATGAGGTCTTCAACAATTCATAATTATAAGACTTATAGGTAGCATCTAGGGGATAGTTTAATGGACTGTCCTTCCATTAATAATTTGGCAATTTATAATGCCTTTATCTAATTACAAGGAAACAACAGATGGCTCCGCAATGATAGTTTCAGGAAAACTACACAAATCAATACATTACATTACATTAATACTTTACTTTCACACTCCTCATTATTATACGATAACGCAGCCAAATAACACTCCGTCTGGCACCCAGCCATTTTATTAAGAAACGGCTTAATTCTTATGCCGTGAGGCAACATTTCTGATTCGATCTTCCTTTGCATACACGTATAAGCTGTAGATTGTTAGCTTAACGTAACGATATTGTTTACAGATGGCGATAAAAATCAAAAAGCCAAAGTGATCAAGTATAAACCACACGGTGGTAAAAATCAGTCCTGGACTTTCGAAACATGCTGTTGAGGCACCCGCTCAACAGACGCCTGGGATCGCGTTCAATGCACCGTATCCGCTGCTACAATAATATACAGAATGAAATTGTTGTGAACTTTATATTATCATCATATTCGGTTATTTTTATGCTTACATAATTTTAAAAAACGCTTTCAGTAGTAGTCTTGATATAACATTAAATATTAGCCGACCTATATATAACAAAGTTCAGTCCCGCATCATGAACAAATGATCAGCATCAACGTCATCGTCATAATAGTCATCTTCTACCTTAATAGTAATAATTGTAACAACAATTTATATAGCGCCGTCACACAGCCATGTCGTTACAAGGACGCCTTCCTTCCTCTCCTCCTCCTCGTCCTCTCTCCTCCTCTTCTCTCCTCCTCCTCTTCCTCCCTCCTCCCTCCTCCTCATCCCTCCTCCTCCCTCCTCTTACTCCTCCTGTCTTCATCATCATCATCATCATCATCATGATCTTCATCGTCGTCATTATGACATGTCGGGAACCGAAACTTTAAGCCGTGTTCGAATAAATTTTAGCCATGTGTCTTAACAAGGCTAATTAGTACCATTGTCTAATGAATTAATCCATTGTACGTTGTAAATTTTACCGCTTGCTTGACTTTAAATATGCTGGAGTGAAGAGTTCTTGCATTCAGATGGAAATCTCGCGTGATTTGAATTGATAAGAAGTCGTGGAAGAATGTATCAATGTTCTTTCCCATGCTCACTTCCTTTTCATGGGTTCAATAATCAAGTTTTCATGTAGTTAATAATCAAATTTACTGATGCCTAATTGCTCATTTTGTTAAAAAATTCATTTTGTGACATTTTTTTTCATGTTTAAAAGCTAAAAGCAACTGCTTCGTAAATAAGTTTAACTGTCTTTGGTATTTTGTTTGGTTGATGATACTTATTAATCGATAGCTTGTCATGCTTTAGAAAAACGCTTATTGATAATTGGCCCTTATCAACATTGTCTCTTATCATGCAAAACCTTGTTACACAAATGTCCACTTGAACTCATCTATTAATAAATATTATGTTACGAAAACAATGTTTCAGACTCATGTTTTATTAAGGGGTCGTCCATTAATTATGTCAACAAAATAGGAGGGAGGGGGTTTGGAAAGGTTTGACAGTTGTTGACAAAAGGGAGGTGGGTTCGGTACAATTTGACGTCAACAATTTTTTTTCCAATGAATCAACACAGACCCTTCAAAATGGTAGCTTAAACATTAAGTAATGCTAAAAATGTGTTTCCAATGAATCAAGTGCTTAAGTGCTTAAATAATACTAAAAACCTGGTAATAAACTAAACTCATATATTTTGAAATTCGAGATTGCATTTTTTAGTGTAAACAATCTAAACGTGATTCTACATGTATTGAGCCATTGTGGGTTTTTTTGTAGGGGGTGGGTTCTGGGATTGTTGACGTAATTTTTTAGGGGGTCCTTCAGTGTTTGACAGTTGTTGACAAGGGGGAGGGGTCAAAAACTGCCTAAAATTTGTTGACATAATTAATGGACGACCCCTAAATACCTTCTTAACAGCGCGGCTTCCTAAATGAAGAGTCGTTAGGCCCTTACAAAGCCCCAGGAAAGTCCTGATGTGTCATAAATCTGTTATAAGTGTTTAGTTTGGTCAAGTAAATACTTCTCGAGACTGTTAGAGACAACAGATCTTTTGGTTTGGAACCTTGTACAAGTCGTTCTGGTTGGAATATAAGTAGCCTGCAGTAGCACGACTCACTATAGTGTTACTCGCGAAGGGTTTCATAGTGATGAATCGTTTATGTCAACAAGGACGAGAGCAGTCTGTTAAACCAGGTGCAGAGAGGCAGCCGTGGCTATGATCCCCAAACATATCCTTGGCTCTTGTGTAATGACAGAAAGATTTGAAATCTCTCGTAAATATTCGAAGAATATTGATAACTTTGAATTTGCTTGATCTGTTGTCGGGCGATAAGGCATTGTTCAACTATCGTCTCTTCGAATTTTAAAACGAATTTCTCGGCACATTTCTCAAACTTTCTAAAGATTTCAAAGTTTGCCGGATATTTTTTGATAGCCACACACAAGAGAATCCATGCATAATAATTAACCTAGCCACATTATAAGGGCCTACTGTACCACAAGTCATTGAGGTAAGTTTCGTAGAGTCTACATCCTTTTCGACACAATAAACATTTCAGTCCCTAATGTAATCCCATTCACATCTAAACAGAATACGGGTTAATGAATACTTTTATTCCACTCAAGAATTGCAGGTTGACTGCTGACCGAGAAAATGTTTGATTAATTCAACCTCTAAAACTGTTTCGGACTCCGCTCTCTGTTTCTCTATTTCTCTCTTTTTCTTTGTGTGCTTTTTCTCTAGATCTCACACTATCTGTATCTCTCATACTTTTACATGATTCTTTTATTCTCCCCAAATTTGTTGCTTAAGCTAAGCTGCAAATTAATTTATGAACGGATCATGTCTCTCGGATTTATACCACGAGCTTCGCAGAACGCAATCAGGATCCCCCTAACTCTTTTGTAACGACAGTACTGGAATCGATTCCTTCGGTAGAATAATTTGTGTATGTATATAGCCTGTCTTATATATATATAGGACATTTGCAAATTTATTGTAGGCCTATAGTTAACAGACTGCTACTGTTTAGTGAATCACTTGTGAGATTACTGTAATTGACTGTACAAAATTGTAATTTGGGGTCCCAACCGTCCCAATTCTTCTGGGTGCGACGCACCCACTGAACTTTCTCTCTGGGTGCATTCGCACCCAAAGCTTTCAGAGAGTCGGCGCCGATGAATAGATGGTTCGACAATATTGCTCAAAAAGCGGCTCGAAACTAAACGATTCGAAATAGAAGTATAAAACTCAGGCAAACAGCTAGCGGGTCACATTTAAGCAAGTGACTAACACACGGCTCAAACACTGAGTACATTTGTCGCTTAGAGCTTTGCGGCTCTTGAAATAGAAAGCCGAGATCTTAAGAAAGCATTTAATAAGAAGCAAGGTTTGCACAGTTTTTATTACGGTCAACTAGAGTCAAGACATTTGTGGCTTCACTCATAATGTGATAATAGACAGTGTCGTACTGTCGTAGGCTAATTACCCAGGCGCATGTGTTTCTAAAGCATCACATGCTGGCCACAAATAAGTATTATCATCAACCATTGTCAACAACAGAAAAGAACTCACAACATGTGCTTAGAGGCCTCTTTCCTCCGACCGTACGTAGGCCATATGCTCTGCGCCCTAGGCCTCATGAATATGAACTGCCCAAAAAGATGACCACAATTTCATCTCTAGGGTTCTATTTCGGACCATTCGGGATGTTAAGATTTAACTCTCAATCTGACTAAAGGCATAAACTTATAGTTTTTAATTTAATTACTTTCATTATCCCATGTAAACAAGTTGCGGTATGTCAACTTAGTATTTTAATAAACGAAATCTACTACGTATGCAGACGTGCAGTAGACGAAACCGAAATGGTTATTTGCCTTCATAAATTAGAAATAAAAAGCAGTTAATCATTAGAGACAGTTAGATGCATTGACGATGGGAACCGTTAAACGACATAAGCGAGAATAATTGCTTTCAACCGCCATATAAAATTTTCCCAGTATGACTTTTAATCAGTTACAGCTATTAGGCCTCAGTAAATTTGATTAACGGCTGCTAATTTTCCGCTAAATATGACGTGTGCCCAAGTATACTTTAAATTAAATGGCCTTCATGAACAGGAAGTGAGGAAGGAAAACGAAATTGATACATTCTTCGAAGACTTTTGATCAAGTCGGATCACACACGAGATCTCCAGCTACATACCAAAATTTCGTGTCTCCAGCATGCTTTAATAGTACCATTGACATCAGCCACTAGTCTATTACGTACTTATACAGGAAATGGTACGCTTCCATACCCTTCGGTTATATTTATCCCAACATGGCTTCGAGTGTTGACACGTCATGAGATGAAGATGAGGTGGAGAAGGAGCAGGAGGAGGAGATGGCTGATGATAATAACGACTACGATGGCGAAGACGATGATCTTGTTTTGGCGATGATTATTCTAATGATGATGATGTCATCTAATCTTTGTCTTTATGCTTCGTTGGACATCGTAATCTTCAATGTTGGCACGTTGAAACTGTTCTAATAGTCGTTGAAAACAACTGAACACAACCTGAGGATCTTCCTCAGCAATTTTCTAAAATTAGCACTAGGTGATTTCCCGTCCTAAGACGGTTGACAAACAATTATTGAAATTGTGTTTTCCAATGTGCGTGAGGTTGTTGCTCGTGTGGATTATTACCCGTTCAAAGACGGTTTAAAAACAATTTGAAACGTATACGATAACAGCGATTTCTGTTCATTTATATAATTAATAATACCTTCCAATTCCAGAACTTGAATAGTTTTTTTAGACCATACAGACTCTCAGTAGTCATTTTGCGAATAGTAGGCTAACTAGAATAATTGATGGAAAGTTCAGATAAAGGTCTTAAGACCATTAGTTTATTGTAACGAAGTTACAAAATGTGATTTATTTAAATGCATTGAAAGACCGGTGGCGCCTGCGGTGCGGTAATTTTCTGCACTAATACCTCAAGCTCGGTCTACTTAGTTCGTCGCCTCGTGTCGCCGATCGATGGAAAAGCGTGGGATACTAATTGTCGCTCCAATGACTTCAAACGCGATACCGTCGACTGGAAGTTAAATATAGCTCGGTTTATGTCTTTTTCACACACTTCGACGTCCGATGCTCGCTAAAATTGGAAGGGGCAGCGATAGATAGTAGGACTTAGACATACATACAGACAGATAGATACACGGACAGCAGAGAAACACGTGAATCGTCGTCTTACTTCAAACGACGCCGTCTTCCACAGGTGTAGATCGGGGGTGACCAAGATTCAGAACCGTGAGATCTTCCCATGAAAACAGACGGAAGAAGGGATGAATTTACGGCGGGAATCTGTACTTCTGTGTGGTCGGCCGCCCGGAAACTAGACGTCTTGGGTGGTATTTTTGGCCTATATAAGTCGGCGTCGTTCGGTCTTTGCGTGGTCTTCTCGGTTTTGACGGCGCTGTGGACGGACGTAAGGGAGTTCTCTGGTCGAACGTACAGGATTAGCGGTCGCTCTACGATGTTTTACTCGGTTCGATAGTAACGTCGGTGGCGTACCGAATAGTTCGAAGTGATACGAAGTAGTGACTAGGGTTCGACGCCGTGCTGTCGAATCTACGCTGGATTTACGTTGATTCGCTAATTGTTCGTTGTCGATCGAAAGTTATATCGTTCGAAAGATTGGGATTAATCGCTTCGTTCTCTACGAATCGCCTGGGCGTTGCGTCTTTGCGTCACGTCTTCGTATGCCGAGACCGAGTGTCTGAAGTCGTCTCTTGCTTCGAACATTGTCCGTATAGAGGTAAATCATTTAGCCAAAATTCATTGGGGAAATACTTTAATTTCTGAGTTAGATAATTCTGTTGAAGATTATTTTACTCCAAGTTGTGTCAAGGCTGATAATTGATTATTGTGTATTGAATAGAAATTGCTCTGATTTTGCATTGGTAATAAATCTGAAATAACTTAGAAACATGAGTCATAGTCTTTCTCAGTCGCCTACACTTATGGAGCGGCAGCGTGAGGAAGATGAAGACAGAGCTTCGTCTGTGTCCCAGAGATCTAGGGCGGACTCAGTAATGAATGTAATGCTTAATCGGTTGGATGCAATGCACTCTGACGTTATACAGCGCCAATTAGACATGCAATCGCAAGTCGGCTCCATACAATCACAAGTCGGTTCAATGCAATCACAAGTAGGCTCTTTAAGGTCAGATATTCAATCACAAGTAGGTGAAGTAATGACCCGTTTGGAGAGATTAGAAACATCGCCTACACCAGAATTCGCTGTAGGGCAGGATTCGAACCCTGATTGCAGCGTAGGAGCTGCGGTTGCTGCCCATCCGGTAGCCGCGACCTTCCATTCGCGCCATGGCCTGGTACATGTTGATGAAGATCCTGGTATGTTGAGACGCAGTTCTCGTCTCTTACACAAGCCTCGTGTGTGTTACCGCGAGAGCGATAATCGATGGAATTGGCCACACGATGTGGGCCGGGATTTGAACTCTGGCAGGGATGCAGCTTTACCACCTCGGAACTCGCCTACAGCCCTACAGCGAAGCGAACCGCCCTTGGCGATAGCGAAGACCGTGGCGACGTCTGTCGACGCGGGGGCGGGCGCCACAATTGGTACCAGAAGTGGGGTAATGGCACTTCCGGTTAGGTCACTTCCGGTAGGGTCACTTCCGGTCCAGGAATATCCGGTTCCGGCAAGGTTAAGAGTATCCCGAGGAGTAGGTGATGACGAGGTTGACCTGGAAATTAGGAATTTAGGAAACGCCAAAGGTCCATCATATTTGGATAGCATAGAGATAGATGAAGTTTTAGAAGATGCTCCTGCTAGCGCTAGACTAGAACCAAGTAGCTTTCAGTCGTATCACAACTTGGAGTATGCAAAATTGGGGCTTACTAATAGAGAAATTAGTCGTCCTACCCAAGTCTTTAACTCACGGGAGGGGGATGGTCTCTCTAATCTTGTCTTTGGCACTCGACCACCCATCACGACCACGGTGCGCTCACTCTCTGAGCCCCGCGCTTCTCATCGCCTGGCTGATCGAGACCAACAACTAGGAGCTGATCGACGGGATATGGCTAACGAGCGAGCCACACGAAGCCGAGACGAGTCTACGCCTCACGCATCGATAAGTCTCGCGACATCTACGCCTTACCGGCCGATGCCTGTCTTCGTTCCGAATGATCGATGCGCTCCGACTATTTCGATACCGCTTCTGCACGACCAAGCGTACTTCCGCCTTTCTCGATGTACGATCCTGGCCTAGCCTACAACCAACCTGCCTTATCGACAGCCTGGTTGATGCCTGTTCCAGTCTCTTTGCCTGGAGCCTTCGGAGAAAACTTCGCTGATGGCTTTGCTGAATGGACAAGACGAAACGAAGCCATGCGACGGAGTGATGGCTTTGGCGCTCAAACGTTTGGTCAGAGTCGCGATGCTACCTACTCTACGCTTCCAGCTCGACCGCCGCCAATGGCTACCGAGGAAAACCGACGTGATCTCGACCGAAGGCCAAGACCTGATGACCTGAAAGCAGAACCGACATGGCAACCTACAGCTACGAATGAGAAGTTGTCAGTCACACCGATGACTTCCGTTGCCACTCAGACGTCAGGAGACGTCATCGTTTCCATGAAAGCTGAGACTGAGACTGCGATTGAGGAGAAGAAATCAATCTCAACTACGAAGGGAGATGCCGGAAACTCTGCTTCGTCGACAAGCCAGTCTAGTAAGCCAAGACAATGGATTAAGCTGGGAAGCTACAGCGGAAGAACCGAAGTCGAAGTGTTCTTGCGTAAGTTTTCCATTTGCGCTAAAAACAATGAATGGACTGATGAAGAACGCTTAAATCAACTTATGTGCGCGCTTGTCGAGCCTGCGAGTCAACTTTTGTGGGAATCCGACGCCGAGAATATCACGACCTGGTCCGACCTGGTTCAACGATTACGCGCCAGATACGGTAGCGCTGACCAGGCTGCTCTGTACCAGACGCAGCTGAGTACCAGAAAACAACGAGACGGGGAAGAATTCAATACACTGGTGCAAGATATCCGTCGGCTGATGACTCTCGCGTACCCCGGAGCCACAACGGTCCACAGCGAAACTATCGCCATCCGCGCTTTCGTCGACGCCTTATCCGACAAAAGCCTGGCTTTGAAAATTCGAGAACGCGAACCACGTTCCTTGGAAGAAGCATACCATGTGGCTGTGAAACTAGACTCTTATCGAATCGCTACGGAGATGAGTTATCCTCGCCGAAATTGTGGACATATTAGGGCCGCAAAGTCTTCTGGTGAGACGGAATATGATAAAATGCTAGAACGAATCAATCGCATGGAGCGGACGATAAAGCATCTGCAGTCCCTTTCGACTACCCAAGGATTATCGTACGGGAGGCGTCAACGTGGAAAACCGAGATGCTTCTACTGTGGAGGATCAGATCATTTAATCCGCTACTGCAAACGCCGACCACGAGAGAATTATGCCATACGACAGGTGAAGACAACTGAAGATGATGAGCGGTCAACCCATCCTCCGAGCTGGGTGGCTATAGAAATTCAGGGTCAGGAAAGGATGGCTGCAGTTGATACAGGCAGCCCCTGGTCAATTGTCTCGTCAACTTGGGTGCATCCGGATGAAATGCGTCCTGTTGACATGACATTGCTCGCCGCTAACGCAACCGAGATTCACGCTACAGGCATTACCGTCCTACAATGTCACATCGATAATTGTACGACGAACGTATGGTGCTTGGTTACTGATGATGTCGATGGCCTAATTCTCGGAATGAATTGGCTAGAGAATCATCAAGCGGTGTGGGATTTCGGAACAGGGTCTCTACGTGTACAGGGTCGTCCTCTGCCGGTTCACCGAGCACCCACAACCGCAGTCTGTCGACAGATCACTGGACCTTTGGTACAAAACGACATCTGCCGACCGGTAGTTGAGGTTCAATTATTGATCGACGCGCCAGGTGCTCTTGCTGCGAAGGAAATGAGTGACGACGATTTCTCCGAGCCGGATCCGACTCACGCGATTCGCCCCGGTTCCCCGAGGCGAAAGAAAATAAACAGTGGTCGGGCCACGTCTTCTGTGATCGAGAGTCATGGGTCTCGATCTCACACTTCAGTTGCTATGAAACCGCGACATCCTGGATCATGGATGCCGAGGAGAACAAATAACTTACGCCGCACCTTCAATAAGAATTTAATAGTAGGATGGCTAATGTGTTGTTTTATTCTCCATGCTTACAGGATGAGTAAAAGCGATTCATCCCCAGATAGCTTAGTTCTGGTTGACTCGCCAACCGTTAGTCTTTTGCAGCCGGTGACTAAGGGTTCGAATCTAAGGTGCGCTGAAGCTGGAGGTCCTACCACTCCGGTTTCCCTTGAACCGCGTAATGGCGGGTAGTTAGTATTTGCAAAACTGATATGTGGTTAAAGTTTTGTTTGTTTGTGATGAAAATGAAGATGACATATGCTTTGTGTTAAAAGCTTTATTGTACATAACTGTTATATGTGATGATACCACTGCAATTACGGATTAGCTGACAGCTCAAGTCAGTAACACACCGCGTAATGGCGGGTGGTTTGAGATTAGTAGAGTTCTACGTTTTTAGTTTGATTGTGATGAATGACTTCCTTTTCAATTTCAGGATTTCTTGAATGAACATTTGCATTAACTGTATGTCTTTATCTGAATTATGATGGACAAGAATTTCAGAACCTAACAGATCAATGTAACGGGTGCTGATAAAGCTTGATGATGTGTAATTGTACCTAATAGTTAACTGATGCCTGTTAATTCATTGTGTAGTGCTATAATTATAGAGGAACTGTTGAATCACTAGTTATGGACAGTCACAGGAATGCTATACAAGTAGAGTTGGTCATTGCACTTAGAATGAGCGAGTTAATGATGATGGACATGAGTGAACTGCGTGTTGACTGAAGGTTAGATAGGAAGGTCTTTACGTATGCTTGTGAATAAGCCTGATACTTAGACCTATAAGCCTAATAGTTTCGACAGGAATTAGTGTATGTTCTGAGGGTAGTTTCGTGAATTGGTGTTTGTGCTAACCTTATTTGTATTGTCGTTTCGCTATGATAACTGTTGATGTAATCTGTTGTATGACTACTGACATTATAAAAACTTTCTCTATGTCTCTTTTAAAATCTCTTCGCCCAGTAGAAGAGCTTTTAAAAGTTGAGAAGGTTGGGGGCAGTGTAACGAAGTTACAAAATGTGATTTATTTAAATGCATTGAAAGACCGGTGGCGCCTGCGGTGCGGTAATTTTCTGCACTAATACCTCAAGCTCGGTCCACTTAGTTCGTCGCCTCGTGTCGCCGATCGATGGAAAAGCGTGGGATACTAATTGTCGCTCCAATGACTTCAAACGCGATACCGTCGACTGGAAGTTAAATATAGCTCGGTTTATGTCTTTTTCACACACTTCGACGTCCGATGCTCGCTAAAATTGGAAGGGGCAGCGATAGATAGTAGGACTTAGACATACATACAGACAGATAGATACACGGACAGCAGAGAAACACGTGAATCGTCGTCTTACTTCAAACGACGCCGTCTTCCACAGGTGTAGATCGGGGGGTGACCAAGATTCAGAACCGTGAGATCTTCCCATGAAAACCGACGGAAGAAGGGATGAATTTACGGCGGGAATCTGTACTTCTGTGTGGTCGGCCGCCCGGAAACTAGACGTCTTGGGTGGTATTTTTGGCCTATATAAGTCGGCGTCGTTCGGTCTTTGCGTGGTCTTCTCGGTTTTGACGGCGCTGTGGACGGACGTAAGGGAGTTCTCTGGTCGAACGTACAGGATTAGCGGTCGCTCTACGATGTTTTACTCGGTTCGATAGTAACGTCGGTGGCGTACCGAATAGTTCGAAGTGATACGAAGTAGTGACTAGGGTTCGACGCCGTGCTTTCGAATCTACGCTGGATTTACGTTGATTCGCTAATTGTTCGTTGTCGATCGAAAGTTATATCGTTCGAAAGATTGGGATTAATCGCTTCGTTCTCTACGAATCGTCTGGGCGTTGCGTCTTTGCGTCACGTCTTCGTATGCCGAGACCGAGTGTGTGAAGTCGTCTCTTGCTTCGAACATTGTCCGTATAGAGGTAAATCATTTAGCCAAAATTCATTGGGGAAATACTTTAATTTCTGAGTTAGATAATTCTGTTGAAGATTATTTTACTCCAAGTTGTGTCAAGGCTGATAATTGATTATTGTGTATTGAATAGAAATTGCTCTGATTTTGCATTGGTAATAAATCTGAAATAACTTAGAAACATGAGTCATAGTCTTTCTCAGTCGCCTACACTTATGGAGCGCCAGCGTGAGGAAGATGAAGACAGAGCTTCGTCTGTGTCCCAGAGATCTAGGGCGGACTCAGTAATGAATGTAATGCTTAATCGGTTGGATGCAATGCACTCTGACGTTATACAGCGCCAATTAGACATGCAATCGCAAGTCGGCTCCATACAATCACAAGTCGGTTCAATGCAATCACAAGTAGGCTCTTTAAGGTCAGATATTCAATCACAAGTAGGTGAAGTAATGACCCGTTTGGAGAGATTAGAAACATCGCCTACACCAGAATTCGCTGTAGGGCAGGATTCGAACCCTGATTGCAGCGTAGGAGCTGCGGTTGCTGCCCATCCGGTAGCCGCGACCTTCCATTCGCGCCATGGCCTGGTACATGTTGATGAAGATCCTGGTATGTTGAGACGCAGTTCTCGTCTCTTACACAAGCCTCGTGTGTGTTACCGCGAGAGCGATAATCGATGGAATTGGCCACACGATGTGGGCCGGGATTTGAACTCTGACCGGGATGCAGCTTTACCACCTCGGAACTCGCCTACAGCCCTACAGCGAAGCGAACCGCCCTTGGCGATAGCGAAGACCGTGGCGACGTCTGTCGACGCGGGGGCGGGCGCCACATTATTACATAAACCAGTGGCTCCCATCCTTTTCAAAACAACTCAGTCTTACTAAACTTCATTAGTCAACGGCATCTTGACTTAATTTCATTTATTTTCTTCCAGCTAGTACTTTATTTCTACGACGAGCAATGTTCGATATATTCAACTGCAGCGTTGCGATTATTTTTACATCACTCTAAGTTTTACAAAATATTTCTAGATGTAAGTCAAGAGTAATTATCAGTGCTTCTGACAGTTTGTGACATAAAGCTATTCAAATATTATTCAATCGCGATTCCCACAAAACAGATTAACGACACCCTTGCTAACCGCGAGATAACGACTGAATCAATACAATTATCCAACTGTGTCACATGATTATTTCTATTTAAGCATGTGACAGATAATTACAAAATTAGCATACAGAGGATAAATAGAAGTTTGCCGATGTCAAAAATCTAAAACATTAACGTATCTCAAATCAAGGAGAGCTAGATCTCAAGCCTGCAGCTGAATCTAACCACTGAGCGTAGACCAGACATAGGAGTGAGAGTTACAGAGACGGAGACAGAGATAGATAAATATAGAAAGGAAGAGAGTAAAGAGCGTAGGATTGGTCGAATGGACGAGCGTAGGCAGCCTATCCAGTGGAACCTTGCGCCGTGATCAAACCCAGAAGGTCGCATTTTGAAACATCATAAAAGCGTTAATGTTAAACCTACAAGCAGAGTCGATACAACGAAGTCGTGCCCTTTGTCGAATTATCAACTCTACATCGTCCTGATCGTTTTTTTCCATCGTTCGTTTATTCCGACTTCATCCGGGCAACATCCACCCTAACAGTTATTTCTTTGTGAACAGGTTCTCTTCGTTGTTCCATTCACACTTCACGATGTGTTCGGTACGTATGTCAGCTATGATTGGTCACACAAACACAAAAACACATAACACAGTCACACACACCACATATATTATAATATCTATAATATAATGTCTATGTACGTTGTACATGCACATTGCATAATAATTATATATACTTGAAGTCAATACAATGCTGGTTCTTCCGCTAAGAAACCTTAGGATTGTGAGATTAAGAACCCTTCTGTTAATTATAATTGTAATTGTAATTGTAATTGTAATTACGACGACTTATATAGCGTTGTTGGTAGCAAGCTACTTCTAGAACGCTTAGTTAAACTTCCTTCACTGGTTTAACGTGGTTACTGCAAAACCGCTGAATTTCATCAATCAATCAATCAATCATAAAATTTATATAGCGCCTCTTCAAGGGCTCTACTCAGAGGCGCTCCCAAGCCAGGCCTGATCATACAGAAAAGTCTTCAATTGGGCGTAGAAGGAAGCCGAGTGAATGCGAGGAGATAACCGAAGGAAAGATGGCAAGACATTCCACGCTGTTGGACCAACAACAGAGAATGCTCGGTGCTGCATAGTAGCAGTGCGGGCATGTGGAACCAAGAAGTCACCCCGAGAAGAGGAACGGAGGGCTGAGCGACCCTTAATAGACGAAGAGAGAGTGAAGATGGTGCACAAGTAGCGAGGAGCTGAACCCAAGACGCTTTGCCAGACGAGAGTGCAGAGCCGATATAGGATACGCTGCCGGAGGGGAAGCCAGTGTAGAGTATGATGCATGTAGGAGGATACACTACCGCAGCGAGGAATGGAACCAACAAGGCGCGCCGCAGACCGAAAGACCCTCTCAAGGGAGGACAAGCGGACTTGAGGAAGACCAGTGTAAAGAGAAGAGCAATAGTCTAAACGAGAGCAGACGAAGGCATCGATAAGAGTAGAAGCAGCAGAGGTTGAAAGAGAGCGAGCAACGACCCTAAGCTGACGAAGATGGTAAAAGCAGGAGCGAGACAAAGAGGAGAGGTGCTTAGTAAAGGTTAGTTCCTGATCAAGGATGACACCAAGGTCTCGTACAGAGGTAGAGAATGATATTAGAGGAAATTCAGCTGCAAGAAGGTTCAGGTCAAGTTTTGCCAGCTGCTGGCGGGTACCCATAGGCATTCATATTATTAAGCTATGCTGGTTAGTCGTTTACGACAAACGGCTGAATGCTGTTCTATTTCATCTTTCAGTTTTATTTCATAAAAAGCCACTTGAACGGACTTGTACTGGATGTGGAAAATGGCTTTAGGCTGCCTGGCACACCGATTTCTTCATGGTCAAAAAACGGAACAGATGCACAGAAATGGCGCGACGACCACGAAACAGGAACTATCCGTAGCAAGCTCACTGGATTTTGCCTGGACCTTGAAGGTAGAGATTCAATTCGGCAGTAAATTATTATCATAATTTGTACTGTTACTAATGTTTGTAGTGTAAGCAGTAGCAATGCGGGTTGTAGTAAAGATTGGCTGACTTCTTAGATATTTGCGGACTATAATGATTGTGCACCAAGGTGCAGTTGATTTATTAAGGGATATTGTCGCTAACTTACTTAATGTGAAAAACGTTAATTGTCAGAAACTTTATACTTTTTAACTTTGTTTATAAAGATGTATGTACACCAAAGTGCGATTAGCAATTGGTTAATAAAGAATATACTTACTTACTTACTTACTTAGTGGTGGAAGTAGTAGTAGTTACAGCAGCAGTAGCAGCAGCAGCAGTAGCTGTCGAAGAAGTGACTTTAACAGAGTAATGAAACCACTGCATTGACTACCTATGGAAAAAAGAACGAATTTCAACGTTATTGTAATTGTAACTTCTATGATAAGTGTTTCGTTGCGCCATTTCAAGAGTACACTAACCAGAGGCTCTGCATGTATTTGCGCTAGCCAGTAATAGCTCTATGACACGTTCTATACTAACCTGAAAACTGTTTTTTTGCTGTGCTGGAGTCGGGAGCTCCTCTGAGTAGTTTCCTTGAAAAGGTGCTATATAAATCTCCGGCATGAATGAATGAATTAAAATGTTATTACGAACTTGAAATTCATCAGTTAAAAAACAATGGACAGGAAGATAGAGGTTTCGCGAGTGGCAGACTCTACCATTACTACTATTACTGTCACCACTACTAACACTAAGTCTTGTACTAATACTACTACTATTGCTGCTACTAATGCTGCTGCTGCTCCTACCACCACCACCACCACCACCGCCACTACTATTGCTGTTGCTGCTTCTGCTGCTGCTGCTGCTGCTACTGCTGCTGCTGCTACTACTACTACTATTACAAGCGTACACATGGTGCCCAGCCAACGGATTTCTGTCCAAAGTTGGGAGCTAGCATTGAGGACTGATAGTTGGTAATGCTCGCAGCAAGCGATTACACTGCTTCCGAGCATTCCCTCATTAGTAGAAGATGACGCTAGTCCGGCTTTTGGTCTCATGAATAGGTAAAGATGTCCCAAACCTATTGAATCAACAACTGCTTAAGATATTAAGGCTAATTTCGGACATTTTGTTTCAATTCAATGTAATCAATGACTGCTTATGTTATTTCAGTAAATTCGTACCAAATCAGTACACTTAATCTCTAGGCGTCATTTAACGAATGCATATTTATAAGGTAATATGCAGTATTTGGTATATTTATGTAATTAATTAACCAGCGTAGTAATCAGTTTCCATTGAATCCTTGCATATGTCAGGTAACCGACTAGTTGTGAATCCATACCAGGCTGGAAAGATCAACCAACAGTGGGAACGCAAAGACAAAGTGATTGCCAATCGCATCGAGAAGAACATGGTTATTGACATTAAAGGTAAGAAAACGATAATATATCAGCTAATTAGATTGTATCGTAATTGAGATTCTAATTAAACAGTTTTCTAGAATATGTTACAGTGTCATTGTTCAAGGTATGCAGAACACTTTATTGCTACACTTTACTTATGTCTTATAAATTTAGTTTTTTCTAATATTTTGCATAATATGAGTTTTAAATGGTTAAGAAAACATGCTGGGGCCAGAGAAAGTTAATCTAGATTGCTTAATAGCTCATACTTCGTAATTTCTTCTTGACGACTATCGTAGAGAACAATGATCACTGAATTATTACCATCATCCCGACAAAAAATGCGTAAGATGATTCGAGAATTATAATGAAACTAAACGCTCCATATTACAAGAGTAAAACTCCGCCAATCATCGAAAAGGTTGTAAGAGCTTGATTAGTATTGTTGCGTGGATCTACTTAAATATAAAGGCCGTAAACTTATTACTTAACTTAATCGTTGTTTACAGATGAGGATCCAAAACCAAGAGCGAGAGTGGGAATTTGGTCAGCACACTATAGGCCATGTCAGTGCTGGACCTTTGAACTGGCTCCTTAAGTACGGATGCCAGTAAGTGCAGAGCCGCCAGCTCTGGTGATGCGAAAAAACACTGCACATCAGGAATCGCCTGGAATATTCATTGAACAATTAGGCTACACTTGATTTTAAAGAAACATGCAAGTTTCATATAACATTTACGCGGATTAATAATAATAGCTTTTATAGCTCTATTACACAGACGTAATCTCATTTTTACTGGTAACCCGTATAATAAAGCCCCTCAACAGCTGTAGAAGATAAACCGTCTATGCAGAGTAAACTTTTTTAACATTATGGATGATTTTTAAAGAAATCTATCGTCGGTGCCAGAATGACAGAATCACAACACATTATCCACTCCATTAAAGTTACTTTTTCCTGTTTTCTGGTGGCAAGCTCAATGGAGCGCAGTCATGCGAGTGATGCAACGCCACGCTCTTCCTCGCTGCCTCTTCTTCCATGATTTACTTAGGCCAAACTAAGGGAATGTCAGGTCCTTCTCTATCACTCTTGTTTACGTTGTTCTAGGTCAGCCGCGTGATCACTTCACTTTGCAAACGCATACAAGTTTTTGTATTATATACGTATAATATTTACAATGTCATGGATTAATAATAATAGTTTTTTTTTATAGCACTATTCCCACACTAAATATAAATTTATCTGGCAGGCGGCTCAAATGAAGAAGCCTCTGAAAGCTGTAGACAAGTATCCAGAGTAAACTATTTGTTAACGTGATACTGGATTTGATTAGGAAATCTGTCGTCTGTGTCAGAATGATAGAGTCACGCCACATTATCCACTCCATTAAAGTTACTTTTTCCTGTTTCCTGGTGGCAAGCTCAATGGAGCGCAGTCATGCGAGTGATGCAACGCCATGACCTTCTGTCCTTTCTCTTCTTCCATGCTGTACGAATACCAAACTATGGGAATGTCAGGACCTTCTCCATCGTCCTAGTCCATGTTACTCTAGCTCAGCCGCGTGATTTTCTAAAGTGCTTCGGGGTGCTTTCACTGCGATCATCGTATACCTTGCTTTTGAAAGCTTAAGCTATTTTACTGAGGAAGTAGTGAATCATTCTCTTTGGCATCTGTAACAATTATGTTAGTTAGCCAGGCCAGCTAGCGTATTGAGCGCATATGCATTAGTTTCTTTTCAACCAATATTATACAAGTAAATATTAAATACAATTAAAACTTGGCGGTCATACTAAGAAACTGTAGCCTTGTCGCTAAATAAATGCTCTGTTGCGTTTCTGTGACTACTTTTGATCGTTTAGTCGTTGTATAGAAGTGGAAAGTGCATTGTTTATTAAAATATAGGCCTCCAAGATCATTATGTTCATTTATTTCCGTGTTAATCCTAACTGCGTCGAATATTAAATTAAATGAAGACAGTAGGAGTAGATAAAGAAGAATTCGCAGAAGAAGAAAGAGAAGAATACAACGAAGAAGAAGCAGAAGAATACAAGGAAAGAAGGCGATGAATGCGAAGAAGAAGAATGTGAAGAATACAAAATATGCGAAGAATGCGAAGAAGAAAAATGCGAGGAATGGAAAGAAGAACAACAAGAAGAACAAGAAGAAGAAAATGAAGAGGAAAATGAAGAAGAAAATGAAGAAGAAGAAGAAGAAAATGAAGAGGAAGAAGGAGACTTGAGTCATGTTCCAGCATCATGATCTAGAATATAACACTCTCTGTAACAAGAGGCCAGTGTCATATAAAAATATTTAGGTTTGTTGGCTACTACACGGGCAGCAAAGTTGAAGACGGACTGGACCTGGCGCAACCGTAGCTTTAGGCTAAAATTGAAATGATTCAGCTTTGTCATAGTGTAAGCTTGATCGTCTTATGTTGCGACGTCAACTCAAGATTCTACATTTAGGCCTACCCTTGTTTCTACAACATATGGTCCAGTGGTTTGCATGCTGTACTGTCAGCAGAGTAGTCAAGGTTCATATCTTAACTAAGGCGAGAAAAATATTTAGAAAGTTCTGTTCCATTTATGTCGATGGGAATATCAGAAGACCACGCATGCCGAGGCCAAGAAATACGAAGTCGCTAGCACTCCATACCCCTGATGCCTGTCGTGATTAGATAGGCGCTCAAGGTTGCCTCTCCAACCTTCTATCTTCTTTGTAGCCACAAACGATTTGATCCATCATTACCAAACCCCTTGCAAGTAATATGATAATCATAAGTCTTGTTCTAGGACAACTATAAAATTATTCCAATAAATACGACTTGCATAAAATGTACAAGGTCCAAAATTCAGAAATCTGTTTCCTCCAACAGATTCCAGAAGCATTGATTTGGAGAAACAAACACAATAAAAGATTCTGAGACGTTTGACTTTCTTCATCCTAGGGCGTCTCTTGAAATCGGAGACCGAGATCTTAAGAATTTAGCTATTAAGACTTGGGCCTGTAAAAAGTTTTATATTGTTTTATAATATAAGATTTCAACCAGATATTTGTGAAACATAGTTTACCCATATTGAGATTAGCAACAGTGTCGTAAAGCAATTATTATGGCACATGTTTTCTAAAACATCACATGTTGGCCAAAAATAAGTGCACTCATAAACCGCTGTCAGCAGTAGATAAGCAACAATGAGATGTTCGATATACAGGCTCAGACGATTAATTGCTTTAATAAATTAGAGAATAAAAAGCGAAGTATAATCAAGGACAGTTAGAAAGAGAAACAGGCAACGTGAGAAGCGAAAACAGTCGCCTTCAAATAAAATTTTAACAAGTCTTGAGTTCTAGCAATTTAGTCTCCGTAAATTGGTTGCTTTGCATATCGCTGCATGTGACATAAGTTTAAACAATTTAAAATAGAAAACCTTGATCATAAGGAACTGAATACGGAAAAGGAAATTTCTACAATCATCCGCGACTTCTGATCACACGGTTCTATTCTCCAGCTAACTGCTCTCTCCCGCATTCTTGAAGTCAAGGAAGAGGTAAATTTGACAGCAACCACTACACTAATTCAAGCAAAATACAGAATATGGCGCGTATTCGCGCTTTCGTGAGACATGCGTAAAATCCATTCAAATATGACGTCAAGTGTTGGTTTACGTCATGGAATGATGTAAGAAGAAGGAGCAGGAAGACGATGACGACGATGACAGTGATGCTGATGATCAAAACTAATCCAATGACTTTCTGTATATATAACGCTCTAATAGCAAAATTCCAGCAAAAACGAATAGTTTTAAAGTGCTAACATAAAGTAGGCCTACATGCAGAAACATTAGCTAAGGCAACGCGCGGATCCAACGGGAACTTGTATTCTACATCGATGGTCAAAATGTCGAATCAAAACTTTTCGCGTCACAGACTACAACAGTACGTCAGCATCTCAACTCAACTGATTCATCAATGGTTTTATTCTTCAAAGCCTTTGCTTCGATAGTTTCAAATGAGGGTCTTATTTTGCGATGTCGACTCAAGCTTCACTCATAATGTGATAAGAAACAATGTTGTAAACGAAGATTGCGACGCATGTTTTCCTACAGCATTACAAGCTGGCCATAATAAGAATTATCAGTAACCATTGTATAAATAATAATAATTTAATAAATAAAAATAGCATTGTCAACAACAGAAAGTTGTCATGCAGACATGCAGTAGGCTAGACGAAGCTCAAAATAATTTGCTCACAAATTAGAAATAAGAAGCGGTTAATTATCAGAAACAGTTATAAATATGTATTTGCGATGAGAACCGCCAACGTTGGAAGTGAAAATAATTGCTTTCAACCGCCATATAAAATTTTGTCTATATGACTTTTGACCAGTTAAACAATTAGGCCTTAGCAAACTTGATTAGCCTGTAGGCTTCTGGTTTTTTCCACTAAATGTGACGTGTGAGTAAGCAGATTTCAAAAATGACCTTCATGATCAGGAAGTGAGGAAGGATTAGGCAATTGATGAAATCGTCGAAGACTTTTGATCAAGTCCTATCATACGATTATGTCCGCTGAATACCAAAACTCCTCTCTCCAGCATACTCTAATAGTAACATTCACATTAGCTATAGTAGACAATTTCGTACTTAATGCAGGAGACGGCACGCTTTTACAGCACTTCGGTTAAATTTATCCCAACATGGCTTCGAGTTTTGACTAACATCATGAGATGAACATGAGGTGGAGGAGGAGCAAGGTGGAGGCGATTATTATTATTATTATTTTTTTTTGCCCCGAGGTATACATGATCCCTCAGGGACTTAATATTAATTAAGAACAATAAAATTCGTCTGGAACGGCACCTAATCGTCGTTAAGGTCCAGCGTGGCAAAAGTACCGCGGAAAGCCACCGCATTGAACCGCTGGATCATTATTATTATTATTATTATTATTATTATTATTATTATTATTATTATTATTATTATTATTATTCCTATTATTATTATTATTATTATTATTTATGATGATGATGATGATGATGATGATGACGATGATGATCATGATGATCATGATGATCATGATGTTTATGATCATGATGATCATGATGATGATCATGATGATCATGATGATCATGATCATGACGATGATCATGATCGTGATCATGATCATGATCATGATCATGATCATGATCATGATGATGATGATGATGATGATGATGATGATCATGATCATGATGATGACGACGATGATGACGACGATGATGTAATCTAATCCATTCACTTCGATATCATAGAACACAATGCCTCAAACCACAGTGTTTTAAAACTAATAATAGGAAAAACCAATAACCAGCATAAGCAGCGTTGCAGAGTAGGATAATGTAATGCATTGTCACCGGACGTAATGCAATATAAAGTACCGAAATTTAATGTAATGCCATGTCATTTCACGTTATGCCAAGTCATGTCGTGGCATATAGCGGCGTTTCATTTACGTCATGATATGCTATGTGGTGTCGTGTAAATGACATCGTATTAGGAAATGAACTAGGCCTACTCTAATCTGTGGATAGTAGAAGGTCTGTCGAGAAACGGTCCTTATTATCTAAGCTCTTTTGTTCTATGCTTCGTTAGATATCGTAATTATCAATTTTGGCAAGTTTAATTGTCAATTTTGGCACGTTGAAAATATTTTAATAGTCATCGAAAACAACTGAGCACAACTTGAGGATCTTCCCTCAGCGCTATAATTATAGGTTAACTAGATGATTGCCCGTCCAAAGACGGTCGAAAAATATTTGAAAATGTGTTTTCCAATATGCGTGAAATTATTGCCCATGTAGATTATTGCCTGTTCTAAGATGGTTTAAAACAATTTGAAAACGTATACAATAGCAGCGCAACCTACTGAAATGAAACGAGTCTTTCATAGCGTAAGAAAAAGACCAGTTCACGCAAAGGATAGCAGCGCCACCTCCCGAAAGGAAATGAGTCTTTCATAGCGTAATAGAAAAGTTGACTTCATGATTTTAGAATTTCGTGACACATATCTTTTCGATTATATTATTAATAATACCTTTTAATTCTAGAACTTGAATAGTTCCTAAGACCATACAGACTCTCAGTAGTCATTTTGCAGATAGTTACTAAAATAATAGATGGAAGTTCAGTAAAGGTCTTCAGAACGCTAGTTTATCAAGTAAAGCAGTGATTCCAAACCTTTTCAGGGTAAGGCAACCTTGATAAACGTTATTAGTCAACTTAATTTAATTTGTGTTTCTTCCAGTTTCATTTATACGAAGAACAACGTTTCATGTATTCAAACGCAGTATTGTGACTAGGAGGTGGATAGTATAAAGGATAACACTCTTGCCTGAAGTTTTCACGGACCCGGGTTCAATTCCCGTAAGGCCCCTGGGTTTGGCTCATGCCTTCACTTCCTTGTTGGTAGCAAAAAATACAATGAGCTTGCGCCTTGCATGGCTGCAACTGTGTTGATTTATGTCTTCTGTATCTTCTGTAAATAGTTGTGTTTATGTGAATTGTGCTTAATCGTCATAACATGTAGTCTACATGTACAGCGCAGTGTGTTTGTCAGGCGCTTCATTAAAGAATAAATATTATTATTATTTACACTAATATTAGTTTTATTAAATATTTCTAGATCTATGTCAAATGTAGTAATCCGTGGTTCTCACAGTTTGTGACATAAAGCTGCTCAAATATTACTCAACCGCGATTCCCATAGAGCAAATTCACGCCACCCTTGGGAACCTCGGACCGAGGTTGGGGATAGTGACTGAATTAAATAACCAACCAAGTCTCATGCGTTTTTCTATTTAAACACATGATAGATAATAAATTATTTTTGAAGAGTCAATTGTTATTATCAGTGGTAATCACAGTTCGTGACAAAAAGCTGCCCAAATATTTTTCAACCGCGGTTCCCATAGAGCAGTTCACGGCACCCTTGGGAACTGCGGATCGATGACACACGAGATAACAAATTATTATGAAGTGTGTGACTGTGTGTGTTTACTATTCTAGTGATCCTCCAGTGACAATTATTTATTCACTGTATACAGTGAATAAATAATTGTCACTGGAGGATCACTAGAATAGTAAACACTGGCGTATCTCAAATCAGAAGAGCTGGATCACAAGTCTGGCGGGATCTCATGCCCAGAGGGATGCAGCTGATTTAACCACTGTTTGTATACCACAAAAAGGAGTTAGAGCTATATATAATTATATATACATATTTTGTTTAGGGTTGCAATAAATTGATTTGATTTATTTATTGATTGAAGTGAAGACTTAGACAGAGTTAGAGAAACATAGAAAGAGAAAGAGGAAAAAAGCGTAGGATGGGTCTTATGCCCGAGCGTGGGAACCCTAGTCAGTCGACCCTTAAACTGTGATAAATCTCAGAAAGCCGCCTCTTGAAACATTATAAAAGAGTAACTGTTAAACCTATAAGGACAGTCGATACAAGGAGGTCGTGCTTTTTGGCGAATTAGCAGCTCTACATCGTACTACATCGTACTGATCGTTTCTGCCATCGGTCGCTTCGTTCCGACTTCATCCGGGCGACATCCACCCTTGCAGTTTATTTTTTTGTGAACAGGTTCTCTTCGCTGTTCCATTCACTCTTCAAGATGTGTTCGGTACGTACCCTCGTATGCAAGCTATGATTGGTCACACAGACACAAAAGCACATAACATACCACATATCTATCGAGTATATAGGTCTAACATCTATGTAATTATATTAGGGCTGGTACTAGGGTGGTTCTTAAAAACAAAAGTGTGAAACTAATGTTCGCCAAGGTTCCATTTGGTTCCATTCCATCCAGAAACATCACACAAAAAGTTGTTTGAAAAAATTTTAATATTTAGGACTGCCACAACACCGTCAAAGTTTCACCCTTTATCAAATATGGGAGCACTCGAACAGTAAGCATAATAGTTGTAATCAACCATGAAATGTGAACACTTAAACCAGGAATAAATTCAACTGCCTGTAGTAGGTCCAGATTACAGCACAATTACATTTATTGCATGCCTGGTTACTAGTGATTACACTGATTAGTGATTAAAATTATTTATTAGAGTTATTATTATTATTGAGGAAATGGTAAAAAGTTAATAACTTCTACAAATATGGTCATATTCTGAAAATTAACACATCATTTTATTCAGTTTTAAGAGCTCTTTCTAGCGGTATATTGACTGGCAGTTAATTAGTTTTCAATTAGAATATTTTACAAGAAAACCTAAAATTTTCTCGAAAAACGCTTTGTCTCGTAACTTTGGCCCTCTGGTGGGGGCGGAAGACATTAATATTTTTTTTTTCAAACTTTGAACACTGTTTGATCCATGCCATTAGGCAACTTTTGGTTGCTATTACTTTTCGAATTTCTAATTTTCGCTTATTTTCCACTGCACCCTGTTGTGTATGCTTGTTCGAATAGATTTGTGGTTATCGGTCTCAGGAACTCACGGAACAAATACCACTAAAATGCCAATAAAAATTAATAATAAACAATCAACGAGAACATAAACATTGTAGAAATTATTTTGTAGTTGTGCTTAAGTAATACCATCCAGCTTTTCTGTTGAAAACTAAACATAGGTCCAAAAATGCGAATCAAATACTTATACTCGAAATGACGAAAATTATCTGTAAAAGTCAAAATTTCAAAGACGTTGTGGCAGTCCTAGATATTGTTCAATCCTGATAATTTTTGGGCTACATTACCTCTAAACCAATTGGCACGGAATGCCGGGTTGGCGAAAGTAAACAACTGAAGTTGAAAACTTTCCATTAGAGATGCAACCACCCTAGCTGGTACTGATTAAAATAATTTTAATCGAGTAATCTCCTAAATTTAATCGAAAGTAATCGATTAAATTCGATTAATTTGGTCCATGTGACATAAAGCGTGAAAAAACTGTTTAGACTGTATACACTGCAAAATCCTTCAATCATTCGACATGCTGAAGTTCAAAATGTCGAACTGAGAAATGTAGTCAGTAGTAACTACCTTCTATCTACAAAAATCTTCAATAGGCCCTAATTTCGCCATTTTTGACGTTTCCATCAGCATTACCTTAAATGCAAAATGATCGCTTAATTTTCCACTCAAATGTTTCACATTATTACTGTTCGCCATGTTGTTTATATCCGAAATAGGTCGTTTGACGTCATAAAATAAGTAAAAAAATTAATCGAAAATTAATCAAACAAGCCGAAATTAATCGATTAAAATGTTTAACGATTAATCGATTAATTAATCGTTAAAATCCGCAGCCCTAAGTTATATAAGTATAAATTATATACATGAAGCCAATGCATTGTTGGGGCTCCCGCTTAGAACCCTAGGATTTAAACCTTCTGTTAAACTTCTTCACTAGTATGATGTGGTTATTGCAAAACCAAAACTTTGAGTAAGAACTATTTTATCCCGCAATTTAAATCTTAATTTGATCCATGACTATTTTTAAAGAATACTTAGAAAGCGTTTTATATGACAGGCGAACAACTGAAAATAGGCCTAAACTGTCTGTAATTATTATATTTTGAGAATGAGAAAGAGAGAGGGAAGAGCAAAGGCAGAAACTTGAGCTGTGAGTTGGATTAGGTGAGTGCACGAGCGTGGGCAGTGGAAAGTACGCCTTGATCAATCCAAGAAGCAGCGTCTTAAACGCTATAAAAACGTTACTGTTTGGCCTATAAGAGAGTCGATACAAGGAGTCGTGCTTGTTCTATTGTTGGTCGTAGAATAAACGGCGCTACATCGTGTTGTTCGATTCCGTTATTGATCGACAACTATGACCTTTTCCAGGCGACCACTACCATTAGAATTATTCCTTCTCTCAGACTAGGGTCTCTGTTGTTCCATTCACACTTCACGATGTCTAGGGTATGAACCTACGCAAACAATAGTTGGTCATAATACTTTCAAACATACATGCATGCATGCATACATACATACATACATACATACATACATAATTACATATATTCAGTGGGATATCATAATTTATCAGGGTTTATGATAGTAAAATCTTCATTTCATTTGAAAATGTGTCTAATTTCTTGTATGTGCATCTGTTGTCCTCATGTCTTCAAGAGTATCTCTTGCAAATCTTTCTAACCGCTAGCGGAAAAGGAGGTTGTATGGGAAGAGTTGTCCAGCTTTTCCAGAATGAACAGCCGAATAATACTGAGGTAGTATGCGCTTATTTGTTAAGTTATGATGCCTACTCGTTCACGGTGAAGACGTGAATGTTGTTCTATTTTTGTCTTTCAGTATTACTTCATTAAAAGCCATTTGAGCTGGCTTGTACTTGACGTGGAAGACGGCGTTAAGTTAGCTGGGACGTTGGTATCAACTTGGGCTAAAAACGGGACAGACGCCCAGAAATGGTACGACCACCCAGAAACAGGAACTATTCGAAGCAAGCTCAATGACCTTTGCATGGACATTGAATGTAAGATATTCAACACGGCTGCTTATTTACTTGATGCATATTACCTGCATTTTGTTTTCCTGTTACTACTTTTAGTAGTAATAGTAGCGGTAGCAGCAGCAGGCGCAGCAGCAGTAATAGTAGTTGTTGTAGTGATAGTAGTGTATATTTTGTGGTCGTGGTAGTAGTAGTAGTAGTAGTAGTAGTAGTAGTAGTAGTAGTAGTAGTAGTAGTAGTAGTAGTAGTAGTAGTAGTAGTAGTAGTAGTAGTAGTAGTAGTAATAGTGGTGGCGGTAGTAGTAGTAGTAGTAGTAGTAGTAGTAGTAGTAGTAGTAGTAGTAGTAGTAGTAGTAGTAGTAGTAGTAGTAGTAGTAGTAGTAGTAGTAGTAGTAGTAGTAGTAGTAGCAGTAGTAATAGTGGTGGCGGTAGTGGTTCTGACGTTAAACCAGTTCTGAACTATTGCATTGGCTACCTATTTGAGCATCAAAACTGGTGTAATTGTAATTGTTATTGGAAACTTATATAGCGCTACTTCATCGGCAAACTAATCAGAGACGCTCTGTACGCTGACCTATATGATGTAGAATTGTAACAAGAACAGCAAAACAATGAAACGTCATGGTTGGCGACAACAAGAAAGCAGGAGGAGACCAGCCAATCTGTCCTCATTTGACAGATAGCATCACGCTTTGTTTCAGCGTGCTTCTCTTTCTCATACTGCCTTTGCGTCTCATTGGTTTGTCCATTGAATTGACCAGATCGCGATTCCTTTTGGAATGCCATCGACACATGCCCGTCGCATTATTCTAAATGTGCTATGGAAGCTCTAAGATTTTACTACAATACATTAAACCAATAATTTATACACAAAAAATCTCTAAGCTTCGGTTAGAGTAAGCATACTTATTTGATAGCATGAAGCATATGATATATTTATATCACCAACTAACAAGTGGGGTAATCATTTTTTTTAAATTTAATTATGTTAGGTGGCCGACTTGTTCTGAATCCCTACCAGTCGGGTAAGGAGACCCAGCAGTGGGTACGCAGAAGCCATGTGATTGCTAACCGCATCCACAGCAACGTTGTTCTTGACATTGCCGGTAAGAAAACGAGAATAAATCAGATATTAAGGTTGGATCGTCATTGGGATTCTAATAAACAGCCGTTTTAAAGAGCTACAGCGTCATTGTTTAATGGTACTCAGAGCACTTTAATGCTAATACGTAGGCCTCATTTATTTAGTCATTCGCTATAATTAGCATAACAGAGATTTTAAGTGGTTCAGAAGACATACAATCTCTATTGGAACCAAAACAACTTAACCTGGATTGCTTAGTAGGTCATCCTTTCTAAATCTTCTTGAAAGCTGTGATAGTCTTCACATAAACTAATTGAGTATCACAACTATATGTGAAGAAAATGCCTAAATCGATGGTTCGACCATTATAGTAGTTAAATGAGCAACAGACCTGACGCAGTTTCAACCTAGTAATGGACCCACGCAGTTTCAACCTAGTGCGGGTTCTGCCGCAGTTCCAACTTGGTTCAGGTTCTGGCGCAATTAAAACCAAAACCAAGAATTGAAGCTGGTAGATTTAATTACGTTTCCAATTTTAGTTATATTAAAATATATTTTATGTTATACTTTGATTATTTTAATGTCAACCTAGGTTGTACTCTTGCATGGCTATTTTCGCAGCCTGTGGTGGGAGTTGCATAATATGGGACCGTATAATTCTAAACAAATATACAGTTTAAAAATTTACTTGTTTCAAATAACACTCACTTCAAATTCACTAGAACTCGCACTAGGTTGAAACTGCGCCAGGTCCATTACAACGTTGAAACTGCGCCAGGACCATTACAACGTTGAAACTGCACCAGGACCATTACAACGTTGAAACTGCGCCAGGTCCATTACAACGTTGAAACTGCGCCAGGTCCATTACAACGTTGAAACTGCGCCAGGTCCATTACAACGTTGAAACTGCACCAGGACCATTACAACGTTGAAAGTGCGCCAGGTCCATTACAACGTTGAAACTGCACCAGGGCCTGCACTAGGTTGAAACTGCGCCAGGTCCATTACAACGTTGAAACTGCGCCAGGTCCATTACTACGTTGAAACTGCACCAGGGCCTCCACTAGGTTGAAATTGCGCCAGGTCCATTACTAGGCTGAAACTGCGCCAGGACCATTACTCCCTTAAGTAGTGACCAGTTTCGTTTAGGTAGGCGGCTCGTATACTTACGCGATCCAAACTACAGGTTATCAATCTAGGGATAATACTTACATTAATAATAATAATAATATCTTTTCTTTTATTAAGCGCCTGACAAACGAACTGCGCTGTACATTTACATGTTATGCAATTGAAACAATCTTAACTAGTTAACTACTAACAGAACAGACAGCCTGCAATACACGGCGCTAATAGCAGCCTACAAAGCATATCCGCCCTACGGGGGCTCGAACTCGGTACCTCTCGCTCTCTACGCCAGCTGTTATCCAACGCGCATGACACACTTTTCACTCCGTTTACGACGTTACATCAACGCAGAAGAAGAGTGTGCTTAATACATGACATTAACACAAATTGCGTTCGCTCGTTCAATCTATCTTTGCTTAAATCCTGTACGTAGGCTGTGGGCTTTATAGGCCTATTTATTACTTTAATTAATCATTGTTTACAGACAACAACACCAGACAACGAGCGAGGGTGCAAACTCGTCGTGCACACAACGGGCAAAATCAGTCCTGGACCTTTGAACTGGTGTGCTGAACCGACCGCTCACTCTGACGATTGGTGGTAGTGCGAATATTCAGCGCACGTCCGGAATCGTCCGCAACAAAGTCGGCATTGACATGATGAAAACTTAAACTTTATTACACAGGCACATAGAAGTTTCGTTAAAATTATATGGATTAATTATTCTAGTTTCTCTAGCACCATTACACAGACTTTATATATTTTTCAATAGCGGTATACATTATAAATAGGGTTAGACGAAAATCACGATCAAGAAGTGAAAAATCACAGCATACTTTATAAAAAATTGCCAAATTGACGGCGAATTCACGGCCCCAATTCATAGTCATTTTGGGTTCATAAAACATCGCACTGACAACACTCTTCACTCCGTTTACGACGTTAAATCAACGCAGACACTGTATGACTTAGTCAGTAAGTAAAAATTAACGATGTCATGGGTCCAAGTCAGAATGCAATGGTCGAATCTACTTTTGGCGCCATCTGGCAGTTGATTAATAATGTTTTTCGTTCTTATCCAATGCATTATTCATGATCAAGGCGGCTGTTTTAGGTCCAATTTCTTATGTTTAACATGAGAAATTAATGGGCTTCGAGAAAAAAGTGAAGCATATGTGAAAAATCACGGCAAATGCTAACATTCAAGGTTTTCGTGAATTCCGTGAATTCGTGATTTTCGTCTAGCCATAATTAAATAGCTCTGAAAAAATACTGTAAAAGATTAACCGTAAGCTTATGGAGAGACAACAGTTACTATATTTTTTAGCATAACGGTGGTCTTGATTAAGAAAACGTTCTTTGGTGTCAGAATGACAAAATCACTGCACTCCATAACAGTTCATTTATCTACAGAAATTATCACACTATGCTGAGTGTAACCTTGTGGACGATGCGACGGTAAGCATTTCTGTTCTGCGTTTTCTTCCATGTTGTACGAAGGACCAACTGTGGGGTTGTTAGGTCCCTCACCATCACTCTAATCCATATGGTCCTAGGTCATCTGTATGATAGTCTCCAGTTCTTCGGGGGCTTCTTTGTTGCGCTCATTTAACAGCACCTTATTTTTAAAAGCACCGGCGCATCCACAGAGACAGAAAGCAGGAAATCATTCAAGTTGTCAAATCATACAAGTAGTTGTTAGTAAGTCAGGTCAGCCGACCTATCGAGGTAACAATAAATACAAAAAAGAATCTACGACTGCAGAACTGTTTTATCATCCAATCAGCTGTTAAATAAATCCAGCAATATGGGTAACGCCGTTAGATCCTCTGCATGATTAGTTACATAGGCCTACTAAGAGATGCTATACTTAGTTTTTCAGTTACAATTTTAATTGGGCTGTCACACTAAGCAACTATCGCACCGTCGATAAATAAATCAGAATTTATAAGTATATTTAGACACTGCTTGTGATCGTCTAAATAGTCTCTACGGAAGTGGAATAATGCATTGTTTATTAAAACTGATTAATTTTCCTAGCAAAGTTTTTGAGTGTATTCCTTTACAATATCTAATTTAATGTAAAATTAAATTAACGACAGAAAGAAGAAGAAAATGAAGAATGCGACAAAGAAGATTGCAAAAGTCATAGTAGTAGTAGTAGTAGTAGTAGTAGTAGTAGTAGTAGTAGTAGTAGTAGTAGTAGTAGTAGTAGTAGTAGTAGTAGTGGCAGTGGCAGTGGCAGTGGCAGTGGCAGTGGCAGTGGCAGTGGCAGTTGCAGTAGCAGTAGCAGTAGCAGTAGCAGTAGCAGTAGCAGTAGCAGCAGCAGCAGCAGCAGCAGCAGCAGTAGTAGTAGCAGTAGTAGTAGTAGTAGTAGTAGTAGTTGTAGTTGTAGTAGTAATAGTAGTAGTAGTAGTAGTATTAGTAGTAGTAGTAGTAGTAGTAGTAGTAGTAGTAGTAGTAGTAGTAGTAGTAGTAGTAGTAGTAGTAGTAGCAGTAGCAGCAGCAGCAGGCAGTAGCAGTAGCAGCAGCAGCAGCAGCAGCAGTAGCAGCAGCAGTAGCAGTAGTAGCAGTAGTAGCAGTAGTAGCAGTAGTAGTAGCAGTAGTAGTAGTAGTAGTAGTAGTAGTAGTAGTAGTAGCAGTAGTAGTAGTAGTAGCAGTAGTAGTAGTAGTAGTAGTAGTAGTAGTAGTAGTAGTAGTAGCAACAATAGCAGTAGTATAGTAGTAGTAATAGTATAGTAATTATTACAGTAGTATAGCCCAAGGTGGCAGGAAGAGTAACCTTCCAGGGCAAATGCTTCATATTCAGTGGAGTCCTTTCGATTGGTTGACTATATCCTAAATCCAGATTGAAGAGGGGTGTAGAAGAATAAGAATCAAGATTGTCAACCAGTTGAAAGGACACGCAACTTTCAAGAATTTTAGGAGGTTGGAGATGGTTGGTATTTAGATATGTCACTGGGGTCAGTCTGGTGCTTGAGAGTGGTTAAATTGCACATCAGGGTTCTTGAGGTTCATATTCAGGTCAACGATTAGCTGATAGTTGAATGTGGCACAGACTTTCACAAATAAGGAACCCTCGGTGTAGAAGGTCGACGTGGGAGGTGGGGAGTCCGGTCGATAGATGGTCAAAACAGTTCCAGGCTCAGGAGTCGTGTCGCAGGAGAGGCATAAAGCTTCGAAGGTGGACACAGCGAGAGGATGAGAGACCTTTCTGAAACCTAGATAATCTCGCTGACAGACAACAGTGCCATAATGTTTTGAGCGGGAGAGTCTGTTGATAGGTCAACCGAGGCGTGGCATCGAGGAAGAGGTAGCCCGTAGGGGCGGCGCTTAGAACGGGAAAATAAGAGAACGAGGAGTGTATGTACAACAATCTCAAAAGCAAGTAATATAAAATTTAGCTTATATCATGAATACGTAGCGGGATTACAAAGTCATAATATTCTTTCACTCCTATTTGCTTTTGCGATGGATTGTCCCGTGCGGTCGGTGTTTAGTTGAATGCACAGCAAAGAGAATAATGAGAAACGATCAGAAGTAGACCTGAAGAAATTGCCAGAAGCTGAAGCCTAATTATTGAGACATAGGTAACGTTTTTGAAACATCATTCTCAGCAGAGAATAGCCTTCAGCTAGGCAAACTCTGATTTATATATAGTCTATATATATATATATTGTTTTTTCCTATGTTTTTTATTTTATTTCCTGAACCAATATAATAATATCATGACAGTTAATGTAGTAATTTGCAGTAATATTGGTTGCCAAGGGTAGACCCAGAAGGGATGACAAATCCCGCTAGTAAGTAGGGACACCTGGAAATTGCGAATAACATAAAGTCACAATAGCGCAATACGTATGACAGCAAGTTCGTATAATTACAGGAATACACTGATATTCAGGAAATGGCTTAATTAATAGAAGCTTACTAACATAACTTAAATGAAACTTAACTAAATACACCCAAGGAAAAAAGCATTCAAGTAATTTATATATATAAGCTGATATATTAGGTAATGTTATGTACTTGAATATTTATATAGCGCCCCTTCAAAATATTTTCTCAGAGTCATTCTCTGCGCAAGCCTATAATGATGTTAGGTGTGATTACAAACGAATATATTGCATCAGTTAGCAAAACAATGCAAAGAAAGATTAAAGACTAATCAGTAGCAGGCCCACGCACACACGTGGAACCAATCAACGAATTCGCGTCAACAGCTGACAGATGGCATAGATGTTCAGAGTGTCTGAGCCACGATGTTCCGATTGGGTAGAGTGGTCATATCTGTGTCTCTTTTATTGACTGTACTTAGTGTACTATGGTCGATATAAAATTATATATGAAACAGGTGCTTATATATCTGTTTATGATATATATGTGGGGCGCGGTGGTGTAGGGGTATGTTCGGTGCCTTGCAGCCGGAGGGTTGCGGGTTCGAATCCACCTCAAGCCGCCGCGTAGGGACCCTGGGCAAGTCCTTCACTCGCAATTGCTAATGCGCTTCGGCGTGAAACTCCGATTCAGTGTCCGCGCTGTAGTCGGGAGCGCCTCTGAGTAGAAATCTTGAAGGGGCGCTATAACAAGTGCTCATACATACATACATACATACATACATACATACATACATACATACATACATACATACATACATACATACATACATACATACATACATACATACATATATTATATAGATATATAAGGCAGGTGCTCTTGGTCGACTCCGCACGGGTAAGTGGCGTCTCGTTCATGTAAATTCGAATCCAAAGCGCATTTGCTTCGATAGTCATATGTGCAGCGCTTCTAGGAGGCTTCTCAAATGACCCTATGATTTATTAAGCGCTGTGATTCATACATAAATGTTTACTAAATAAGCATGCCGAACAGGGCAGGAAACTAATCAACTGTTAAAATCATAAACTCCCATTTGCAAGGAAGTCCACAGATGACAGAAGTAAGAAAATAAAACAATACGACCTCTGTCGATTTTGTACAAAGGTGTCCAGCATTCGAACCCAGATAGCAGAAATTAAAATCCGACGCGTACCCGCTGGGTTAATGCGTCGTGGTCCAACAGAAATGGAATTCATGGAAGCATGCGCAGTTCCTATTTCATTCGTTCGCTCGAAATTCGTCTCGTGATTTTCAACAGAACACTGGAGCAGAAATGAAACGCAGATGTGTCGCCATCTGGTCCAAACACAAGGTAATTGACGGAGGTGGGTCCAGAATCTCCAGGTGCAGTTCAATCGTTCACTCCTAGCTCGAAATCCGTCTCGTGATCTCCAGCAGAAATGTAACTGAATCCGGATGCGTTACTCGCTATGTCTGCATTGGTCCAATACAACAACAAGGAGATTCACGAAAGAAAGGCACAGACACGGTTCAATCTTTCAGTCATACGCTTCAAAATTGGTCTTAAAATAGTCTTCATCAGATAACGGAACTGAACAGCGCTGCTAGGTTCATTGCCTTGTAGTGATGATCCTTTTGTGCAATCTGTTTAATTATAATTATAATATACAGGCAGAAAAGGAGACGAAAATGCTGGCGTACAGCTAATTACACGGCAACATAGACTAAAAGACAGACGACCAGACAGTCACAGACTTACAGACTGACAGGCAGACAGATGAGTGGGCGATGTTTCGTCACCGGTGTAGCTCGAAATCATATGTCCTTCTTCAGCCTACCTTTTCTTGCAGCTGAAGCCAATTACTCTGTTAGGAACTTTGCCCTGAATGACAGGCAGTGGTGGAGGAGTTACGTCCTGGACCTACAGCATATAAGGAGAGTCAATCCAATGAAGTCCGTACTGCATCTTAGTGTTCGTTTCCGTTATCGATCGACTGCTCCGTCTTCAGCCGGGTGACCAACGCTCTTACAACTATTTGCCTGCGTACAGAAGATTCCGCCAGTTGTTCCACTCAGACCTCACGATGTCTAAGGTACGTACCAATGTAAGCTATGTAAGCTAAAGTTGGACACACATGCAGAGACACGCACACGAACACACGAGCGCCTCTGAGTAGATATCTTGAAGGGGCGCTATATCAAGTTTCATTGATTGATTGATTGATTGAACACACACAAACAAACACACGCATATTGTAAAAGCAAATATATATATATATATAATAAATTATTGCTAATAAATTTGACTTTTCTAGTCAATAATTCAATATTCAGACTGTCATCAACTAACTGAACACACAACTTCTTGTCCAAACTGTAGTCAAATGTTCATATACCCAAAACTCCCTCGCAGCTGCATTTTCATTATTTTATATGCATAAGGCAATTCCTCTAGAATGTCCAGTCAATGTCCAAAAGTCACCCCAACCGTAGCAATACATAGTCTATTAATAGTGTTTTACCCACATATGCTAACACGAATCTGCGCAAAGGAATTTATATGCCCCGTGAAAGATCTAGAAGTTGCAATTTAATGTAAGGAGAAGATTCCACTGTCCACTCACTGTCTGTTACAGTAGAAGTGTTATTCACAAGTTTTCATAAATATAATTATGTATCTTCGTGAGGTAGGCAAAATTAGACGTCATGTAGGCTAGTCGTGGATTCAAGGGCATCTCAGTTGCCTTGATTACTGTTACTCGTTTCTTGTTGATCTATCAAAGTCACGCATGCTAAAACTTCAAGAAGTACAGAATTCTTTGGCTTGAGATATAATTAATATCAATACGTCAGATGCGAAAATATAACCTACGTGCATAAAACGTTGCACTGGCTTCCTGCTCATCAGAAGATTTCTTTCAAAGTGGGGCTCATAGGTTATCAATCATTGAACTCTGTCCAAGCACAGTATTTAAAACCAGTCTTCATTCCTCAGATTCGTTACTTTTGAACTAAATCATCTGGCTGTCTTTCTCTGATTATACCAAACACTGGAACAGTTACTGGGGTCTGGTGCATGAGCTTGGCCTGTTTTCCCATGTAGCATAGGGCTATGTCACCAACTCTTTTCCTTTCTTAGTTGTGACCTAACTCAAAACACTTTTCTTTATCTCTACATATAAATTGCTCAACGTCTTTTAACTGTTGTTAGAATTAAATTAACACAGTTATTTGAATGTTTCTCCTTTCTTCAAACACAGTTATTTTAAACACAAATAACTCAGTATCAAAATTCTTATTAACGCAACTCAACTGTAACTTCTAATATACAGCTCTCTACTGCATTAAACAACTACTACACTGTATTGTTCAAATTCACTGTCATCAGCAGTTTGGCGCGCTAACTGCACGTGTAAAGAGAATCTACCGTCAGCCAATGTTTAGGCTACTTTAGGCCAAACGCCCGCCAGCCGACAACGCAACTAAGGTCTAAGACTAAAACCGCTTAACAATCGAATACACATTATATATATATCAACATAAGGAAACACCTGTGCTCATTATATATGCAAAACATTTGTTCACATTACCTCCTTCCCTTTCTTTGGATTGAGCAAATTAAACTTAAAAATTTGCGAAATCATCATGTACTAAATTATGCAATAAACTTAATACTATACAATACAGTAAAATAAACAATCTTATAATCTAGATAAACAATCTGCTACAACATTTAATCGTCCTTTCTTATAATTAACTTCTACATCAAAAGTTTGCAGTGCCAAAGCCCAACGCACCAGTTTAGCAGACTTAGACATAGATTCAGTCAGATAAGTTAAAGGATTGTGATCAGTAAAGATGTGAACTTTAGATCCAATGATTATCTCTTTTAACTTATTTAAAGCCCAAACAATAGCATAGGCTTCTTTCTCCACAGTTGCCCATCTCCTTTGGGTGTCAGTCAACTTCTGACTTATGAATGACACCGGGCGCTCTATTCCCTTCTCATCCATCTGCGTTAACACAGCTCCTACTGCAAAATCACTACTATCGCAGTACAAATTAAAAGGTTTTCCAACATCAAAAACATACAAAACAACTTTAGAGCGTACAGCATCTTTAAGTAAATCAGTCCAATCAATCTTATCTGAAACATGTTTCTCTAGTTTTTTTCTTTTCTCCAAGATGTCCTCCAAATACTGATTCATGAGCCAACTCCATCACTTTAATTCGTCGCTCTTTCGTACCAATTGATATATCGTTTGTTCTAATATATTCGATATCTCTTGTACAGTAAGCCAGGCTATTTACCACGCAGAATTCAGATTCTTTATCCGGGGTGCTAACGTCCACCATGCTTTCAATGATTCGTCTTGTCTCTGCTCTTCTCTGCTGTTCTTCGAATTTCTTTACGTGTCTGAAATCTGCATCTGTTGTTCTTTCATCTTTCTATCCCCTTCAGAAGCATAGATCGGTATAGCCAAGTGACAGCCATTATCTCTCTTTGTTTCATTTAAATTACCATTCTTGCATGCAGCCATCTCTTGTTCCCCTTCATCTCTGCTGTTATACCGTCTTGTTGACCATCGCTTTCGTTTTCCTCTTCACTTGAACTTTCAGTTTCACTTTCCTCTTGTTTACTTGTGTGATTTCCTTTCTGGAAAACACGAGTTTTCTTTTGTGTTTGAAGTATCAAGGGATTGTTCTTTGTTTGAAAACAACAAACTTGTATACCTTTGACGTTGAGGTTGTCGTAGATTTACCAATGATTCGAATACGTATTCACCAGTCGACGTTGTTTCGGATTCCACCGCTGCTGCCACCAAATATGTCACCAACTCTTTTCCTTTCTTAGTTGTGACCTAACTCAAAACACTTTTCTTTATCTCTACATATAAATTGCTCAACGTCTTTTAACTGTTGTTAGAATTAAATTAACACAGTTATTTGAATGTTTCTCCTTTCTTCAAACACAGTTATTTTAAACACAAATAACTCAGTATCAAAATTCTTATTAACGCAACTCAACTGTAACTTCTAACATACAGCTCTCTACTGCATTAAACAACTACACTGTATTGTTCAAATTCACTGTCATCAGCAGTTTGGCGCGCTAACTGCACGTGTAAAGAGAATCTACCGTCAGCCAATGTTTAGGCTACTTTAGGCCAAACGCCCGCCAGCCGACAACGCAACTGAGGTCTAAGACTAAAACCGCTTAACAATCGAATACACATTATATATATATATCAACATAAGGAAACACCTGTGCTCATTATATATGCAAAACATTTGTTCACAGGCTATGACAGCGTTTTTCACACTGCTGAAGGCAAAAAAGAGCGAGTGTTCTCCATAAAATAGCACGCATGTCAAAAACTAGATTATACCTCCAATCAGCTGAATCACAGCATTTTTTGGAACAGACTCAACGGATTTACTACGGAAACAACGGAGGCAATAGCCTTAAGCGGAAAAATGAAAATAAAAATAAATTGAACATCAAATTTTAATTTAGAACTTCGAGCCAGAGGAGAAGTAATAAATACACTGTGGTGATGACATTATTTAGCGTTAAAAATGGCAAAAGCCTTTGTCTTCAATCGGTGGTAAATACGCCCCTCAGCGGATTGCAGCTGATTACTTCGAGGCTTTCATAAATAGCCGTGCAATGATCAACCCTGATACACAGAAAAGCGAGTATTAAGAGTATTGAGTTGTTTCTGAACGGCATATTGTTTGCTATGTTATGCGTCGTAGACGTTTACTACGAAGACGTGAATGTTATTGTTTTTCATCTTTCAGTACTTAATTATAACCAAGCTGAACGGCATGGCACTGGATGTCGACAATGAGAAGACGGAGCCTGGAACCCAGGTATTTATATATCCAAAACACGGAGGCAAAAACCAGCAATGGTACGACGACGCTAGCACAGGAACTATCCGAAGTCAACTGAATGACTTTTGCATGGACATTGCAGGTAAGCCTTTCAACTTTCATATTAACTGCAGAACTGTGTTTATTTTGCTGTTGAATGTCATAGTAGTCAAAGTAGTAGAAGTGACATTGGTGGGCTTATAGCAGATGTAGTATAGGGTAGCAGTAGCATTTGGCAACAGCATTTAATTATAATAATCTTCGTTCAATATTTTCATTCTGACAATTATGCAGTATGATTACAAATCAGTATTATGAATGGATGATCACAAGTTATTACAGGAGTCGAATTTAACCGTATACAGCAGCCATGCAAGGCGCCCATCACGTCCTACATCTCATATTACCAATGCGCCATCTCGCTAATGATAGGCTGAGTGGACATTTGGGAGGGCTACGGGAAGCGATCCCGCTATCTACATGTACTGCTCTTCACGCCAGTGATGTTACCACTACTCTATGGACCCGCCCTAAACTGAATTACTTTTGCATCGATAAGGAATGTGAATTTCAGCTTCCATATTAGACTGCTATTTTTTTAATTCGTTTATGATATCCCAGTAGAAGTAGCAGTGGTGGTAGTAGCAGTAGTGGTAGTGGTGATGGTGTTGATGGTGTTGATGGTGATGGTTGTGTTGGTAGTAATTGTTGTTGATGATGATGATGCATTAATTGTAGAAGTAGTAATGATAGACTTAGTTGTAACAGTCGTGGAGGTGGTAGTAGCAGAAGCAGCAGCAGTATCAATAGTAGTAGCAGAAACAGTAGCGGTAGCAGTAGGTAAAGAAGACAAGAAAAGAAACGAGAAGCCTATTAATAGTTTAATTGGACGTAACAGCAGTCTCCCACTGGACTGGTTTTTGGATGAGCCATTGTTGGTTTTTGGCAACACCATCGTCATCGTCAATTTTACCATTATTAATTATTACTGCTACTATTTCTTTTTGCTAGTTTAACTATGCAACTGTATTTTCTTCTGCTATCAATATCATCATTTTGTCCATCATTTTATAATTTGTCTGCCAAATTATAAAAACTGCAGTCTGTAACAATTCATATAATTATTCGTTGCCTTTATGGCTTTGTTTTTGTCTTACTGATTTTTGAGTAATCCTACGCTGCCTCTATCTGATGACCAGGGACGTAACGAAGGGGCCAGAGGGGCAGCTGCCCCCGGGCGCAGCACCAGAGGGGCGCAAAATTAGCTTTCAGTGGTACACAGTACTATGCCAAGAACGATTAAAAGCCAGCAAGAAAATTGAAAGGGGGCGCAGTCATCAACCCTTGCCCCTCAGTGTAGAAATCAATTTAATATGCACCAGACATAATCTTAGGTAGGAGGAATTAATGGCTAACTAGCCACTTTTAAAACTGTTGTCTTATCTTTAAAAACTGTGTTCCAGATGGCCGACTTGTTCTGAATCCATACCAGTCGGGAAAGAATGACCAACAGTGGGAACGCAAAGGCGATTTGATTGCCAACCGCAAAGATAACAGCATAGTCCTCGACGTTTTCGGTAATAAATCGAGAATAAACCGAATTGGATAACGGGATAGATAATCGGTTAAATGCTAATAAAATGAATTCTAAAAATATAGGCTAAGCATCGCCTTGCTGTGACGCAGACAAAACACTTTATTGAAAAAGGTTTAATTTTTTATACTTTATTTATTAGTTTATCTGGAGTTGTGCGCGATACTCTAATTATTAACGCGCTGGACTGTCATCGAAATGTCTGATCCCGCCAGAGTAGAGATTCTTGTTAAGATTGTGGCTCCACTTGCGCCCTCTAGCCACCTCAGCGATGATGAGTACACTGACCGTACACTCAGCTGGGAAATCAAGTGGGAAGGAAGACGGCTTGCACCTGCTTTTATAATTTATATGCCAAATTATAAAAACTGAAGTCTGTAACAATTCATTTTACCTTATTCTCATATTTCCATAGATGTCTGTTTTATTGTATTGTATGACATTTTTGACATTTGTGATTTTTGTGATTTGTGATTTCTTTTACTCTATCTGATGTTCCCGCAGTGCGTTTGCAGGCGGTTCAATAAAGCACGTACTTACTTTACTTATATAATTATTGGCTTTGTTTTTGTCTTCTTGATTTTGAGTAATCCTACGCTGCCTCTATCTGATGACACGAGAAGCAATCGATGGCTCTACAATTACAGTTTCAAGTAAAGGCTCGAACCCGCACGTGCCATTGCAAATCGACAATCGTCTTTCACTTAACCATATGATCAAGAAACGGCTTAATTCTTTAGCTGGGATGCTACATTTGCTGAATTGATCTTGCTTTGCTTAAGTATATCAGTTATTAAGTTATAGCTTGACTTGATTGTTATTTTCAGAATCCAAAAAAGAACCCGGAACCAAAGTGATCAAACATAAGGCACATGGTGGGGTAAATCAGTCCTGGACCTTTGAACCAGTTGCCTGATTGTGCTGAGCTGTCAGCTCATTTGGATACTCGGAAATGCGAGTATTCAGTGCACACTATCGGCGGCTAGAATACTGTACGGGAACATTGCACTTGACATTATAATCGTATTCGAATTTATTTAAGCTTTATATAAATAAACCAATTACGCTTCAATTATACAGGTATGTAGTAGTCTTGATATACTTTAATAATTATTGGTTGATCTGCATAGCAACTTTCTTCAGATAGCATGTAGAAAACAAACTGTTGAAGAAGTGACCTATTTTAATATAACGGTAGATTTAAAGTGATTTAGAAAACTTTCACCTGTGTGAGAATGACAGAATCACTACACTTCATAAAAGTTCATTTCTCCTAATCTTCTGCTGGAAAGCTGAACTGAGCGTGGCTGGGTCAAAGATGCTAGTCCACGGTCTTCTGTCCTGCGTCTTCTTCTATGTATGTGAAGGCGAAACTATGAGGTTGTTAGATACTTCTTCGCCACTCAAGTCCATATGATCCCTGATTGGCCGGTAGATCTGCTCCAGACTTTCGGTGGCTTGTTCACAGCGGCCATCCTACCTTCCTCCTCCTATAAGTATCAGTTTTCCACTGAAAAAGTACTGAATCGTCATAATTAGCAATTCACATACGCATCTGTTAGTTAGTCAAAACCCTCTAGAGGAGAGAACAGCACTAAACACTTAAGCATGTGCTTGACATTATACTGCAGCATCAGTTGTATGAATAGAATCAGAGAAATTGACGGTCTTGCAAAGAAACTGTTACATAACTGTTACATGAAACTGTGTCTATATAAATCCTGTTATATTTTAAATGCTGCGTGTGATCGTTTAGATAGTCGTTGCAGACGCGGACAAATTAATTGTTCATTAAAAAGATTTGCTTGAAAGAGTAGACTATTGAGTTTTAATGATTCTATTACAGGGTATAACTTCCATTCATGGGGAAATCTGAGTAGGTTACTGTCACTCTAATTATTGTTTCGCAAATTTCTGTCCACTTTTGCCACATAGCGGAATTAATCACTGAACGCGTACATTGTCGCTTGGAATATCAGGCGGCGAAGGAGGGTGTTGACCACCTGAGGAGGGCGTTGACCACCTGCTGTTGTATGCCGAGGCCAAGAAAGTATGAAGTCGCTAAAACTTTATATCTGTGGACTTCTCAGGATTACAAAAAACGACTGTTGTCTCCTCTGTTTCCCAAGTTACTTAATCAGTTATTAGGAACCCCTCGCAACAAGAATAGTCGTAACTCCTCTTCCTGGGCAACTCATTTTCGTTAAATACGACATTTAGGCATAGGCCCCTATAGGGTCCCAAACTCAAAAATCCTGTATCGCTAACTTAGGAGAATCTCAGTTAATAGCAATTAGTAGTCAATTAGGTACTTTCTTAATGATCTTTAAAAGGAAGTAATTGTGGAATCAAGATAATTATTATAGCTTGAAGTGTTCGGTTTTCAGCCGTGAGTTGAAAGTAGCAGAGGTAGGTGCAAGCGGAAGAGAGGTTGAATTAACAAGCGAGATAGGAGGATGAGCAAATTGGCGGAGGTCTTTTCGGAGTCCGTTCCAAAGAGCTGGTGCAGCATAGACTAAAAAGTTGCTGCAGAATATCAGAAAGGATGATACTGGAGCCCGAGGTTAGAGAGATATGCTGATGAGTGAATAGGCCTAGGCGGTTCGATGGCGAATAGCTGGCGAATGTAAGAGGGTTGACAGGTTTCAAGGGTGTTATAGGTTACAGATACAATTTGTAACGGAAGCGCTTAAGGACTTCTAGGCAGTGAAGCGATTTGAGAACAGCGGAAAGTGCGAACCATAAGTACCTGGACCTACATACATACATTCAGACATACATAAATAAATACATATATCCATACATAAAAACACACGTGCGTACATGAATACATACAATACATACATACATACATACATACATACATACATACATACATAGATACATACATACATACATACATACATACATACATACATACATACATACATACATACATACATACATACATACATACATACATACATACATACATACATACATACATATACATAAAAAGAGACATACATGCATACATACAGACATACAGACTTGGACCGCTCCCACTCTGTCTTTGGGCCCTCGCGTTCCGTCTGGTCCTCTATTCCTTTGGCCTTCCACAAGTTCGCTCCTGGCCCTCTCCTATAATTTCTGTGCACTGCCGACCTGGAGTGGAATCTTCCTATCATGGGTGTTGCTGTCCATCAGCGCGCAAACGACACCCGGGTCTTTGCCTATGGCTCTTTCTTTGGTAGAGAGGATTCTTGAAGCAACATCTACACCCAATCTATCAGATGTCCTCTAACCGCCTCCGATTAAACTGTAGTATTCATTCATTCATTCATTTCAGGGATTTATATAGCGCCCCTTCAAGATTAACTACTCAGAAGCGCTCCCGACTCAACCCCGGCTAAAGAGAACAGTCTTGAGGTTAGAGAAGAATGTGGCTGCAAGGGCTCTATGCATTAGGCGTAGATCCACAGGGAGCTCATTCCAAATTGCAGGGCCAGCAACAGAAAAGGCACGGCGCTGCATGATGCATGTCCGTGACCGGGGAACAAGAAGCTCAGCCTGCTTAGAGGAGCGGAGAGAACCACGGCGCTGGACGCTCAGGGTGGAGCAGCAGAGCTCCTGTAAGTAAACAGGGGCCACACCCGCGAGGCAGCGCCAGACCAAGGCAGAGATCCGGTAAGTGATCCGCTGCGGGAAAGGGAGCCAATGCAAGACATCCCGCATGTAATCACTAACATGGCCGAATCTTGAGATGCGGCCAATGAGGCGTGCCGCCGCTCTCATGACCCGAACCAAGCACCCAACCCGAGCCGCCGGAAGACCCACATAGAGGGCGCTGCAGTAATCAAGGCGAGAAACAATAAAAGAGTGGATGAGCGTTAAGGCAGCATTAGAGGTTAAAGACCGGAAGACCACTCTAAGCTGACGCAGCTGGTAGTAGCAAGCGCGGCATAGTAGGTTGATATGCCGCGTGAAGGTTAGTTCTTGGTCCAAAGTGACACCAAGATCCCGGACAGAGGATGAGAAAGTAAACTGTGGGAACTCCTGGGCAAGGGCCTCAAGGTCAATCTTGGCAAGCTGCTGGCGGGTGCCAAACCAAATAAACTGGGTTTTAGAAGAGTTCAGCCGTAGCCGATTGGAGGACATCCAGGCCTCCAGAGCCTCCATTGCCCGGTTCATGGACCGGACTGCGGTAATGGCTGCTGACGCAGGACAGTGCAAATACGCCTGCAGGTCATCCGCATAAGACTGGCTCAGGATAGAAAGAGCGGCTAAGAGAGGACCGAGATCAGCAGTATAGATAATGTATAGAAGAGGGCCAAGCACAGAACCCTGTGGCAGTCCAAACGGGGCAGGAACCCATGGAGTCCTGGTAGACCCGTGGACGACAGAGAAAGAACGGTCATGGAGGAAGGAACCAAGCCAGTCAAGAAGGTTTCCAGAAAGACCAAAAGAGGCAGAAAGGCGCATAAGAAGGATACCGTGATCAACGGTATCAAAAGCGGCGCTCACATCAAATAGTGCTAAGAGGGTGACCTGTGACCTATCAATAGCCCCATAGATATCAGACAGCAGGCGAACCAACAGGGTCTCCGTGGAGTGGCCCTTGCGAAAACCAGATTGAAAAGTCGGGAGCAAATTGTTCCTAACAAGATATGCAGTTAACTGAAAACTAACAATCTTCTCAATTATTTTAGAGAGAAATGAAACGTTCGCGATAGGCCTAAAGTTGGCCGGATCAGACAAGTCCAGTCCTTCGCGTTTCGGAACAGGAATAACGATGAACTTCTTCTGTGACGGAGGAAGAACACCCTCTTGTAGAGAACGGTTACAGATGACTGTAAGGAAGGGAAGAAAGACGTCGACGAATTCTTGAAGAAGAAATGTTGGAAGAGGATCCAGGTCACAGGTTTTAGGGGCAGAAGCAAGGATGATTCGTCGTAGTTCCTCACTGGAGATCGGATCCAGGACTGAGAGAGAGCATCCTGCAGGAGGAAACGCTGGCGGAGGAGAGCCAGCCGTAGCTTCGCGAACCGATCGGACCTTTGAAGTGAAGACGTCCAGATAGTCAGCAGCCGTGAAGAGCGGAGTGGCCGATCGGCTCCCGGGTTGAGACCGACCGAGGAGGTCATTGAAAGTCGCCCAGAGTTTCCTGGGTTCCTTGGAGTGATTGGTGATCTTATACTCCCAATATTCTCTCTCCTTCTCCCTGTATCGGCGGTGCATTTCACGGACAAATTTCACCCAGCTAGTGCGATCGGCTGGCGATTTCGTACGTCTATAAAGTCTCTCGAGTAGTACCACCCAGTTCATTTGGTTTGTGATCGCCTGAAGTCCGTATTATTCGACAGTATAAAGAAAGAAAGAGAGAGAGAGAGAGAGAGAGAGAGAGAGAGAGAGACCTCAGAGACAGAGACAGAGACAGAGACAAAGACAGAGACAGAGACAGACAGACAGAGAGAGGACTGGTCACCAGACCTCATATACCGAGGTTAAGAAAACGAAGGCCATAACACTTCATAATGATGGCTGTCTCTGGGAGTTAGCTTAAGAAACTGCTCTACTCATTGTCTGCATTATTCTTAATCTTCTTCTTCCTTTTCTTCCTCCTGTCTTCCATTTCGTTTAGGATTTCGCTCAGTTGCTATTCAAACGGAGATTGTAAAGAAATATAATATTCAAAAATCTTCCAAGCAAATCATTTTAATATACCGTGGATGTTTCCATTTCTTCATCGACAGTTTAAACGATTTACAAGAATGTTTTATAATACGACATAACATTTAAAGTTACTGTGTTACAGTTTCTTAGCATTTCTAATTGTAACTGAAAAACTTTATCTGGAACTGCTTAATATGAAACTAATCATGCAGCGAAACTAACTACGCAAGCAGGACTATGCAAACCCATAGTGCTGGATCTAAGAGCTATTATGTTCAGTCATGGATGCTATATGCTATATCATGCTAATGATTTTACAGTATATATTTTCCATACACATGCCCAACATCTGGTGCTGTTATCTCGATGAGTTTAGTGACCCGGCTACCCGACATCTATGTGTGGGAACTGCCAGCGAGAATGATTCACTATATCTTCAGTGGAGATTTCAAAATGAAGGGTAGGGTGACCGCAATGAACAAGACCCTGAAGGACTGCGGAAGACTACAACCCATAGCTTGACTTTATGCAGCATGGTAAAAGACGCCCGACAGAGTAGCTTGGCGTCGCATCGTTGACTCGGTTATGCTCCGTTCAGTGTGCCACCAGAAGACGATGAAAAATTAGCTTTCATGGAGTTGATTATGGGTTGTGACTTTCCGAATAAAATCCACCGTTATGTTGTTATATAGTTGTCTCTGTATGGACGGTTTATGTTCTACAGTTTCTGAAGAGATTTATCATTATATGCCACTAGTTGAAATTATGCTATGAAATGGAGCAAGATAAAAAAAATTATTACTAATTCGTGTAAATATAACGAAACGTGTATGTGCTCTGTATAACAAAGTTCAATTGTTCGATTAAATCGATTCGAACTTTATTCTGGTACTGGATATTCGCGCCGCCAATCGTCAGAAGAAGCGGGCGGCTTAGCACGAGCAGACAGCTGTGCTCAAGCACAGTCCAGGACTGATCTTGCCCACCGTTTACTTGATAACTGATCACTTTTGCTCCCTGTTTTTTGTCCTGTCCTGTAAACAAATATCAAGTTAAGTTATAAATATAGGGCCTACTGCCCTACTGTTTAGATATGTAAGTATTGTATTGTATTGTATTGTATTGTATTTTGAACACTTGTTATAGCGCCCCTACCAGGAAGGTCATTCAGAGGCGCTCCCGACTACTGCGCGAACGCTGAATCGGAGTTTCACGCCGAAGCGCATGAGCAATTGCGAGTGAAGGACTTGCCCAGGGTCCTATCTGTTACGCGGCGACTTTGAGGTGGATTCGAACCCGCAACCCTCCAGCTGCAAGGCACCGAACATACCCCCAAACCACCGCGCCCCAGTATATTGTGTTGTGTTGTGTGTTGTATTGTACTCCACGTTTATAATGCGACCGAGCCACCCGCAGTAAAGATCCGAGAAATTAATCTCTGATAAACCGACCCGACCGGGAAGCGAACCCGGGGCGCCGGCGTGACGAGCGGGAACCAACCCACTCGGCCACTCAGGATCCTTAAGTAATATAGATATAAGTAAGTAAAACTAGATGCAAGCAGAAATTATGATCAATGTATCAGACGTGTATTAGAAAAGCGTCTACACGTGTCCCTTTGATTGACTGGTTGCGTTTTACCCTTATTATAGTTTGGATTGTGTGGGTTCGAACCGCCTTCTGAAACCATCATCATCGAATCATCGATTTAGACCTTTTTGTCACATAGTTGCACCATTCAATTAGTTTGTATGATGGTGCTAATTCAGTCGACTCTATCACAGCTGTCAATAAGAAGTTAGGAACAATCTCGTAAACAATCCAGGTTGACTGCAATGGTTCCAACGCAGATTACATCCTTTTAAATCGCTTTAAAACTCCTGTTATGTTAATTAAAATAGAAGACCACCCAAATAAGAAATAACTGTATCACTAAAGTATTCTGAGTGCCATAAACAATGACAGCGTAGCATTTTTAGAATACTGTTTATTACAATTCCACTGACAATCAATACTTATTATCTGCTATTTGTCTATTCTAGTTGTCTAACCGGAAATGTCAAGAACCATTTGTTAGTGGATGCGGTTGGTAATCAATTTGTCATCGCGTTACCACTGTTGATTCTGCTTACGCATCTGGTAGGGATTCAGAGCAAGGCGGCTACCTGACAATCATGAAGATTCAGTACAAAATGTTTTCTACACTACTAGTTAACGGGTGATATAAATGCACCAACTCTGCCTATATCAGAAAGCATGCCTTCGTGAACTATACGCTTAAAGATTAAGTGTATTAAGTTGATATCATAATGACATAATTAACCAGTGATTGGTGATATTGAGCTGAGACCACGTTTAGCCAAGCATGAGAACTTAAATAATATTATTGGAAGTTTTCAGTTTTTGTTCATGCGCTGCGTAAGTATTTATGTGGTCCTGACTATCACTATGTTTCACAAGAACACTGCCTAAATTAATTATTAGAAAGCGTCATTGCGAGAACAAAATAATTAAATTTAAAAAGGGTCATTACGGCACTAGTTTAATCTAATCCAATCCAGAATGTCTATAGCGCCACTATGCTATTGCAATAGACATCTATCGATGGCAATCCGAAAGGAATCGCAATTCGGTAAATGCTAATGACTATCCGAGTGAGACAGAAAAGGCAACCTCAGGATGAGAACAAAACGATGAAAGAAAAAACTTAGTAAGTTGAGAATGACAAGATGCCAAGCATACAGCAGAACGAACAGAATGTGGACGTGCATTCCAAAACCGTTTACCAGCAACAGAGAAAGATGTGCTACAAAGCGAAGCGACCATCGACAATAATGTCTTTGAAATGTTGAAACGGCGCTACATAAACCATCAGATTAGATTATTCACTCGAACTGAGGCAAGGGAAAGACAATAAGATGACTTTTGGAAGTGATGATAGCCTAACATAAGTCTGATGGGAAAGCCTATGTTGAACGAAATGCGGTTGACCAGAACGTAGCAGCGGCGTAGCCAGGAATTTATGATGGGGGCGGGTTTTGGGATTGAGAAATTTTTTTTTTGCATAGTTGACCTAACGGTTGCCGACCTATGCAAGCTCCGTCCCGAGTAATACAAAGGGAATAAAGTAATAAAAAGAATAAAGTATGAAAAACAATTGTTACTAACAGTTGCTTTGTTTCTTCTTATTTAAAAATTTTTTCCCCTAAGCCAATGGGGGGGTTTTAACCCCCAAACCCCCCCTTGTCTACGCCACTGGAACGTAGGATAAAAATAAATGGGCAACTTGAGTTCTGCGCTATTTGACACCTGTGTCATTTTGGCGAATTATTTCGTCTAAACGCAGAAGTTACGAAATAATTTGTAACTGTACATATACATGACGTGGTTTATATTCTGGTGCTGAATTTGTTTGTTTCGACAGTATTTTGTTCGCATGTGGTCTTAGCCTACTTCACTGGAGACAAGTAGGTTCATCTTTTTAGAAGTGCGGTCGAATTTAAGATGCAAAGCCCGACCTGCGCCATCTTCTGACTTCTGACAATGAAGGACTGCTTGGCGGCAGTTGCATATTGTGCTGCGATCTCTGCCATCTGTCACTGTTCCAACCTACTGACTAAATTTTGTCCAGAGACTATAAACACAATGCTATCTGTCAATTGTGGTCGGATAGGCCTATCGCTTGGCTGAGCTCCGCGCGTGAGCTTGAGATCGCCACTAGGGAACCACTTGGCTGGTCATTCTCTTCTGGTCTTCTGTGCATTATTGCTGTTGACTTATGAAATTCCATTGGTTAATGGCATTAACATCATAGCTAGGGCTATAATTAGTTTTGTCTTGAAGTAGCGCTTTAAAAATGTCATGCAATAATTTCAAGCGCATCAATTTTTTATATTAATTCTCTGCTAACGACGCATCCAATTATTTGATTTCAGAACTGGAGTTAGCCATCACCACTACTACCACCACCCGTATTGAGAATTAAGGTTAAGAACCCTTTCATCAAAGCATAGACACAAATTGCAAAGTATGAAGCTATTCTGGACTTGGAAACGTACATTTCCATTAGAAACCATTTAGTAATAATATTAATGGTATCGGTATCGGTGCTTAAGTAAGCAGTCCGCCAATGTATAGGCTACAGCTATGCAAACCGATTGAGCCTTAGAGAATCAATTCGTAAAACTAATTCTATTATTGCATGACCTTCTGATCAATTCTGTTTCCTGATCATTCATTAGAGCAGGACTATATTATTTGTCTCCAACTTGAAGCTCTGGATTCTGGAATGACAAATAATAGGCAACGTTTCTTGTGGAAAATTCTATAAATTGCAAATTTGTGACCCAAGGGATCAAAATGAGTCGGATGTCAGCAGTGTGATTCTCGTTAACGATAACGATAACGAAAATGTTCGTTAACGAAAATAAAATGATTTCGTCAACGATAACTATAACTATAACTAAAAATATCATTAACTATAACTATAACTATAACGAAAATAACACTAACGAAAATTCATCTTTATTTTCGTTAATACAAAAAATAAAATTATAAAATGCAATATGGACGATTCGACATAAATGAGAACGAAACAATCCGCTATAAATAATAGTCTATGTTCGCCCTGGATTTTTCATGCGTGAATTAACCCAGTAGTAGTGCGGCACTTTATTATTAGCTGTTTTTAAACGTCTCTATTTCATTGCGATTGCGACCAAAGTTCACTAGCGCAATATCGCAAAATTAGTAGTCATAGTAATCCTGTAGTCAAAATGTCTCTGAGATTTTGAGCGGCTGCAAGCGTGGGAATGCTCGGTGGAATCGTTTCAAGTACGAATCGGACTCAAAGAAAAGTTCGTCAGCGGTGTTTTCAAGTTCGTGAAGCATTAACGGTGTTGGTCAGTCGGTGTTAATAAGGGGAAATCTTGTGGCTTTCCTGTTCTCTGTGTATTTGTTAAAACAGTAAAATATGAAATTCTCTTCTACATTGACACAGGAATCATCATTAGTCAGCAAGTTCCAGTAACTTTAATTATTGATATTTTAATTATGCAATTTGTCAGTTACTTTGGAAAGTCGTGTATTCATGAAGATGAATGGTTCAAAGGCTTTCAAAGCTCAGAGAAAATTGTGAAACAGCGTGTTAATACCCACAATTTTGCTTATAGCCTTAATTATTGTAACTAAGAAGTAACTGTATTTGTTAAAACAGTAAAATATACAGTTACTAAAAATGGCGTCGTTGGACATATGAACCTACCTGAGGGCAGAGAACGTGAAGACAAGAAGAAGTAGTAACTAAAATTAACTAAAATAAAAATCCTTTAACTATAACTATAACTAAAAAATATTACTAACTATAACTATAACTATAACTAAAATAAAAAACCATTAAATATAACTGTAACTATAACTAAAATAAAATCTGTAAGGAGAATCACACTGGATGTTGGCAATTTATATTGCTACGAAAACAGCAAAATATGATCAGAAGTGACTTTTTCTTTTTTCAGATTTTAATGGAAATGGGTGAAACAAAATTTTTACATTTCTGATATCTCACATTTGATGAAATTCGTTGTTTTAATGTGTATTCCCAGGATTTTGTACAGAGAATAACTTACTTGTATTTTTGTGTGATTATATATGAAAATAAATTAAAGAAATTTTCAACAAAAAACACATAATCATTCGTAACTTTGTCAAAAAGTAAGGTACAACCAAATTTTTTGTGTCATTTTAAAGAAACAAATGTGTTCTTTAAGAATATTCAAAATACTCATATTCTAAAATTTCCGACATGCGACTCATTTTGATCCCTTGTGTCACAATTTTCGAAGTTTTCCCTACAATGTTTGTCCATTCAATGAAGTTCTGTAATTTGCCACGCAGATTTAATGTAGTCTCCGCTATTTTGAGAAAATTCTGAATGCGACTGTGTAGGCCTACATTATTTTTATGAAGTCACTGATTGAAAGTAACTGATACCGGTATCTAGAAAAGCAATACTCCCAATGTTTCCAAAGTTTTCACTCCGCCATTGTATTCTTACTTTGTCGCTATATACACAACTTATGTCTGCAACGTGTTTTATATTAATAATATTCTAAAATCGTCGAAGTTTTACACGAAGGAAGCAACGCATCATGTGCTCAAACGGAAGATTGCTTTTCAGTTTCTTAAATTCCAGCATAATCTCTGAAATTGAATTATTAAGGTCGATTAGGCATCTGGTTCTCAAGTACCTTGCTAGGAAATGTCTTCCAATGAAATGATGGCAGCTTATCGAGTAATTAGAGTGAATAAGTGTCATAGGTAAGCGCTTCTTCAAGTAAATGTTTCTGGTAAAAGCATTCTGGAACGTCGACTCACTTGTACATGTTATTTTCCACAAAAGTTCATTTCGAGCAGACAGATAATAAAACAGTGTGCGAAACCCAAGCGAACATTGGACCTCTCTGTCGAAATAAGCGTCAAGTGGAGTCGTCACAATTACGTTTGCAAATGCAAATTCCTTAAAATCGCTCCGCAAATCAGGCTGTTCGAGAATTCGCTCACACAAACGCAAAACTTCAGGATATTTACGACGCTGGTACAAATACGTAGCACGGTAACAGTCAGCTGTGTTGCAGCGAATGCCAAAATCTTTGCATATGGCATTGTAAAATGATGCCATATTTTCTAAGGAATATTCCATGAGCAGTTGAATGATGTCGTCTTCGTTTCTCATCGAACTTTTATCGGGCGTCTCCGATTTATTAATAGGATCGCCTGCTTGATACACACGTAAAACTCTGTCCGCCCTCTTTGATAATCCAGAAGATTTCCAATTCGTCATAGTCATTAGAATTTCATCCAACGGAAATGCCTGGGATCGCAAATAGCACAAATGTCGACACTTTTTATGCCCTTTTGCTTCCGATAAATTTATTAAATACATGGCAAATACCTCTGGTGTAATACGCAGGTCAAGAAGATATAATCTCCCATTGTAATGGAAATCATATTTAATCTGCCTGTAAAGAAGGTAAAATCCAATGCTTCTGGCAATATTTTCAATGTAGAGCAAACAGCCGGCATTCATCGTTTCATTCTCCTCTTCCTCGGTTGTTTGATTTATGCTCAGTTTCAAGCATAGGTCTATGGCAGTTTCGTATTCTGATGCAGCAAAGTGAAGACCAGCCATGTATGCCAAACTTGCATTGGCGATAGCTTCAGATTTAAAATCCTCGCATTGTAACGCTTTGCGAAGAAGACCGTTTGACATTTGGAACAGCAGTTTAAATTCTACAGAACTAATTGCTCCATTCAAATGTTCCATGAGATCTTGCGCTGTCAAGAAAAGGACGAAACTGCTGTTTATACTTGTTCTATTGGGTTTTGGAAAGTTGTGATGTTTAGACTTCAAGATCTTCGATTGCCATGAAACTTCTCTGACAAATTCAGTGATGATGTTGCTATCGTATGTTATTTGCTGATTGTCCAATGCGTTTGCAGCATGTAAACTGAACAGCACTCTTACAAATTGTGGAAAACTTGATGAGAACTCTACTGTTGATACAACTAAACCTGGAGCAGCAGTTTTCTGAAATCTCTTTTCTGTAGCATGGAGCCACAGTAAGCATCTGCGGTATGCATAGCTTGTTCCCCGTATGACGTCTGTATCAGTGTGCTTCACACATTGAATAAAGCCGAGTGAAAACTGCCGATCAAAGAATCCCAGTTTCCCTTTCTCCATGATATCGCAGATACGCAGCATGCATTGGCCAAAATCAGACAAAAGATCCGTCGTATCAAAGAATATAGAAATTCTCTCTAAAATGGGCAGTATGTACTTTTCTGCAAACCAACCAGCAAGAATGTCGGAGCGCCAGAGTTCATTCAATCGCTTAGTAGTCTCATTAACTGCTTTCTTGTTCATGCGTTCATGAAACAAATTTGCCTGAGGAATAAAATAGTTCGGACAATGACTCATCGTCATCCATTCTGAAAGCTTCCGTAATTGACGACAGCATATCTCCATAACAGACAAGGAATTCCACCAGTCTTGTGGCATCTCTTCACATGACCACAGCATCAGTGTTTTAAAGTGGTATGTAGAAAGAACCTCATCTTCCTTTCGACAATCTTTTTTGATTAGTTCTCTCTTGGCAAAGAATCTGAGCATATGATAGACAATCTGCTGAATTGGAGTCCAGCTCTGAAGTAAAATGACTTCTGCAACTGAAAATGACAGCCTGCACTGGAGTACATCATTTCTGCAAGCAGGATGTTTTGCATTCACAACATGACAACCACTTTGTACTATCTTTCGGATGTTGGCAGTTGTCGGCCACCCATGCTTTCTTCGACGAAATGGCCAATCATTGGCTTCTTTTGGCCACTGTGGGCACCATACGCAAAGAACAAGATCTGAATGGAGATTGCGGTCATTAGTTAATTTAACCGCTGGACCAGTACAGTTGCGTTCTTCTTCAGCAATGTGCTCAGACGAACTATTTTGTGGGAGCTTGATAAGACGTGTAAATTTACTTGGTCTGGAAACCTTCTGAAATTCAAATTTCTTGTGATTCCAATTATATATAATTTTTCCCAAACATCGAAGCTTCACAAATCCTGGATAATCAATATAGGGCGTAATCTGTGAACAGTTTATGGTGTCCAGAAAACCACTGACATCATCTGGTAGAAGAGGAATGTCTTCTGTGAAGGCCATCTCATGAACAAAAGAAAGCATAATGTCAGTGTCGCCGATGCATGAAATCATGGGTTCAACGTAGAACTCGACAGAGCTGCCGCATAGAAAGTGATGATGAAGCACTTTGTGTTGACACATAATGCGAAATTGCATAGAATAAAAGACATCGTTACACGACTTCGGATGCACAAGGCTTGTACCGACGATGAATGCAGAAACACCTTCCATTCTGAATGACATATAACGCTTTTAATTTACCAGTTCACAATCTATATAATTAAGACGTCTTCGAAATACGAGTCAAAAGTGTTACTAAGCTTCCATCTAATTAAAATTTGTGCCAGACTTGGCAGAGACGTATATGGTAGGGTGTAGCAAGAAATATGTTTTGGTTTAAAATTAACTTTGGCATAAACCCAAAGGTTGCTCCTGTCCAAAACCATGAGTACTGAAGAAAGATTGCATCAAATCTATTGCATCTAACTTTGCCGCCGAGTAATGGAAGTTTCGTCTACTTTCGCAGGTGAAAACCATGGCTAAAAGACATGTACTTTGGAAAAACGTTATTAAAAATGGCGGTAAAACTAGACAGAAAAGTTGCTGTCCCATAGGAAGTACACCCATAGCCAAATATGCCACAAAAAGTGATTGGAAATAAAAATGTAAGCGAGCTTGTGAACTGTTTGTGAAGTAAGCGTATTTAAGGATTACAACTTTTTCGACCTTATGTATTATAATTATTAGAATATTGTAGTGCTTGTATCTCATAAATGTGAGAATTGTCAAAGAAATTCACCTGTGCTATAACATCCGGCTATCTATAGCTTACAATATTCCTATAATTACTACTTCAGTTAATAAAATAATCAAATTTCACCGGGGTTATTCCGGTACCTCAATAGTCGCATAGGACGGTATAATGGAATAACTTCAGAGCCATGGCGGCAAAGTTAAGCAGCACACCAAACACAAAATTTCTATACCAGACACTACCTTATGCATAGGAGCAACAAATTAATATATGCCATACATAATCCGTTCTGGTCGCTATGCCCTAGTATATGGTAAAGCAACGGAAGAGCAGCTGGTAGGGATTCAAGTGGCAGAGATGCAGGTGGCATAGATCTATACAAAAATTGAGGAGCCATAAAGTTTCTAGTTTTCTAGACGAACAGCCCTTGTTGCTCTTCCACTCAAGATAATTCAATCGATGGTCTCTGCGCTTTGCAAACTAGAGTTTGTTCAAAACAGCTTTAATTGACCAATCATTAGATTTATGCTAAATTCACGAGTACTGAAAAACGCTGCAACATCTAATTAAACCTTAAAACTTCTCTGATATAACTGTTATAATGCTGAGGGCATCAGTCGATGGCCGCTACAATGTAGGCTCTAAGGTTGGTCCAATCAATGCCAAGAAGGAAATCCGAGAAAACGTGGAAACAATGTAGGCATACAGAAGAAAATAGCCTTGGAAGATTTGAGTTTAAAGTTGAGATCTGAATGTCAGAACAGAATTTGCAGGAGGAGAGTAATAAATTCAGGGGTTAGCAAGAGAAAATGAGATCTTACCGCGAGCTTGCCTTTTCCACGGAATAGTCATATTGGGAAAGTCAGACGAACTGGTCGAGTATAGGTCCTATAGAGAAATATTTGGAGTCCGCATTGACTGGAGATGGTAAGGTTACCATGGCCAGCCAGTGCAATGATTTTAAGTTGCCGTATACATAATTATATTCGTATTTTTCAGTCTTAGTGACAGATTTGGCCAAGTAATTTGGAAATAATACAAGGGCATTATCAAATAACAGTTGTATTATATTGTGTAAGTCACTTAAATTGCATAATATAATTTATTAAACCATCTCAAAAGCAATTTGCAACTCGACAACAGTGAATACCTGGCACTGGTAGGTTTTCAGTAAGACCCGTTAACGGAATCGTCCATTCTGAACAAGATGAAGCGATAAATGGTTCTGACATAGTGAATAGCTATGTGCATGTAGTCTGAATACAATGTAGCATAAGCTCATTAACTCAACTAGCGGTATATCAGTTGACGGTACTTTTGCTTTGGCTTATGCTCTTTCTGTATTGGGCTCTGCGTCGTAGCTGGATTGTATTACCGGTCAGAAGGCTGAGGGCTGTCGACCCACCCACAGGCCAAGATCAATCTCCGCCGATGTCCCGTGATATTCTATCCCCTTAAAGCATATCCTCCCGGATGAAATAAACCGGTGTAGAGCATCCGGGGGATAAACCATTCTATCCCCCATCGTCATACCCATCACGACAGCGAAGACGAAAATGCAGTCAAAATCACCAAAAACGAAGTAAATTAATTTAAGGTCGACGTACAAACTAAAGATAAGCAACTTTAAAAATTTCATGCGTAGGCCTACAATAAATCCAAACAGTACGACTGAATACACATAGAAATCGCCAATAATTCAAACTAAACCAGATACCCCATTTCGCTAAGGGGATACTCATTTAGTGGGGACACTCTAATTTCGTGACACCGGCAGCGATATTATTGTTTTCGTCAATAATCAAAGAAAAGGAAACGATCGCTCAGTTCCTGATTCCCACAGTGCGATGTCATTAGAAAGAGATATATATATATATATATATATATATATATATATATATATATATATATATATATATATATATATATATATATATATATATATATATATATATATACACACTTATGATATCCTGCAAAAATTCCATTTTACTCAATCTTCGTTTTTCAATTCACTCGATTGGCTCAGCTGTTCTTTATTTGAAATTTATATCTTATTCCAAAGACTTATTCGTTAATTGGTATGTGTATGGACTTAGTTGTGACGCGCCGCCTTTTGATGATAGACCTATTTGCAGACTTGTATACGAGACATAAAACTGGAGACCGAGACCGAGACCGAGACAGTGGGGTCCGAGACCGAGACCTAGACCGAGACAGTGGGGTCCGAGACCGAGACCGAGACATCAAAAAACCTGTCTCGAGACGTCTCGAGACCGAGACAGTGTCTCGAGACAATACAACTCTGCCTATTTGTATTAAACATTAGCGCCATGAAAGTAATTCGTTTAATAGGCAAGGGAAATAGTGAAACGCGTCTGCAGGGCCTACTAAGAGATCATAACGGCGCCATTTATTTGCATACAAGTGTGCTTCATACGCTGTCCTTTTGTTAAGCATAGGCCCTATACACTATTAAATAAATCATAAGTTCATAGCCATAATTATGTGCGACATAATATTTACGGCGTGTATAGTAGGGATCTAGCGGAGCAGACAATGCGTACTATTTACTTAAACGAAACGTATCTTAACTATTGATGATCGGACTATTTGTATTAAATATCAGCGCAATGAAAGTAAGGCTAATTCGTTTAATAGTTAACGTATACTGTAAGGAAGACGATATATATATATAACGGAAGTTGAAAGCAAAGCAATTTCTTGGGTGAGTCATTAACATAAAGAGTTTCCAGAAAGTCAGTAAACCACTTCGAATTTCATCTTTAAAGTTTTTTTACAGATCAGGCAAAAGTATGAGCGCAAACTGCATCGTTGTTCTGTGAAAAGCCAGCGAAGAAGTCAATCAGGAGAATGACCTATATCACTGTTTAGTTAGGACTTAGGATCATGTTGTGGATTTCTTCAATGATTACCTTCGGTTTATAACGTTTACTTAACGACGCCGCCATATCGACCATGATTGGCGTATTGATTACCTTTCCACTGTGAGTATAACGTATAGTTAACGTGAAAGATCTTTGTGTGGTGCTAGATGTTAACGTTTATTCTGCTTATTCGTTATGGCATGATATAGGTAAGATTAGTTAGTGTAGTATTTCATAGGTGGAAGTCTGTTAGAAATGCAACCACTCCTAATGTTTTTTCGATAGTATCTATTTATGTTGCTAGATACGTCTTGACTTGATTCTTTGGGAATAGGAGAGAATGTCCTGAATTGGGTCAATTTTTACATTTTAATGCATATAACTGGTGTTAGTTGTAGTACATCTATTTTGTTGTCATTTTCAGAAACCAGCAACATCTTATGAATCGAATACGTTATATTCTGCAATATTATTGCCATAATAAACCATAAAAATTTAGTATTTTCCGCACTGGAAAAAATCGTCCCAATGCAGGCCACTATGGCCTGCATTGGGACACTGCATGGAGAGCATTTGATCAAGCACCGGATTTTGTTCTAATCATATTCAATAGAGTGTAACAGATCATATTGCAGTTGAAGATGATATTCTATTTATATAGACTAATATATATACAGTAAATTATTATTATCTTGTCCATAGGCACTTCAGATCCACCAGGAATTAAACACTTATTATTAGTATGGGAGCGTGTCCTGCATTGGGTCATTTTTTCATTTTAATGCATAAAATTGGTGTTAGTTGTAGTATATAAAATGTTGACCTCCAAATTTCACTATGTGCTTCGCAATATACTGTCCTAAATAGTTCACGGAAAGTTTAGACTAAATTAGCACCAGATATTTAATGCATTCACTGAGACTGTACGAGTAAAAATTTACATTTTAGTTTTTTTTAACCTGAAAATGGAGATTTGCAATATCTCTGTCAAAAGCTGTTTATTTCGCAGCGTAAGACGCTTGATCATTTTCTCCACATGAAATACGTTCTCTGACCGACGCCACACGCGATAATAAGTCTTATAATTTATGGGGTGACACAAAAGTTCGTTCACCGTTTTCAAAATGCGTTGTCTCAGTAACAGCTGCATATTTCTTTATAATATTTTGTCAGTACATACATAAGTCAAACGAAAGATATAACGGTAAGAATTTGATTATGATCCGGTCCGTGGTTGCCATTATTTATAAGAAAATGTAAAGACCACCAGTTTTTGCGGAAAAAACTGCGTTCATCAAATTAACACAGTAAAGGAAATGTGTAGCCTCGTACACAATAAGACACTGTTGTTACCTAGGACATACAGACGTAGGCTATTAGCGTACAGTATCTCCTTTCTGCTTAATGACAGCACTGACTCTATCCGGCATAGACTGGATCAGCGTCTGAAGTGTCCCAACTGCTATCGATCTCCACGCTCGTTGGAGGCGACGTTTGAGCTGATTATCGTTTTTTTGGCTCACGATCTTTATAAACGCTGAGAGATCAAATACTCCACAAGTTCTCAATAGCAGAGAGGTCCGGAGAGTTGGGTGGCCAATCCTTCGGCTTTTTGTGTGACGGGATGTTGTCGTCTAGCCACCTCGTAGTCACAGCTGATATATGATAGCGTGCACCATCCTGCTGAAATACTCCTAGATCATTGTCAAGAAATAACTTTCGTTGCATGACACTGCCGTTGTCATTTTCTCTCTAGAACGCTGGCTTCACAATCTGTTCGAGAATGTTGGTGATGTAGTACTGCGAGTTCAGTTTGGTGCCATTTGGCACAATGTGAAGTTTAGTGAGACCTCTGGCAGTCATCCCACCCCAAATCATCACCTACGGAGAACAACTTCATCTGTGGAGCAGGCGAAACGTTCTCTTCCTGTTAATCCCAAACTGTATCGTTTTTGGCATTTGGTGCATAAAACACCTTGAACGGCAACTCATCAGTAAACATAACATTTGACCAGTCTTCCACAGTCCAGTGTCGATGTTCCCGGGCAAACGAAATCCGTCTTTGTTTGTGAGCGGCTGTCAGCATAGGCAACTTCTTGCGACGCCAGTTTCTCCACTTCAGATCGTTCACCATGTAGCGTCGAATGGTTTCTCTACTAGGTCTACCACGCTGATTATGAACTTTAAGTTGATTTTCAATGCGTCTCACACCATGTCCGCGCTTGTACTTCGTTGCACGAATGAGTCGCTTGGCTGCATTGGACAAAATCTTGGATCGTCCTCTGCGTTTCCTATCAATCAATGTGTCGTTATCCAGCGCTTTGAACGCTCCAACTTCTTTCCTATTACGGAATGTGAATATCCTTCACTAGCTAATATTATTGCTTGAGCACGAAGCTTGATATAATTAATTTTACCCATTTTCAAATAATAAACAACATAAATTATAGGCAACCTAATCACGCGGAAGAATATTCGGCTTCAGACATACACAGCGCAGGCTATTATTGGCCCAGCACCGGCTGCTTGACGTCATATCCAGGCACGAGCTAGCACGAGCTAGAAAATGCGTGATGTCATTTTACGATGTCTCATAATTATGTGAGTCCTGTATACGCTGGCAAAAATATTTCCGAAATCTAAATCATATTGACCCAGATATTTAAGTTTGAAAACGGTGAACGAACTTTCGTGTCACCCTATTATAACCACGGCTTAGATACCACCACTGTCCCAATGCAGGACATGTCTTAATGCAGGACATTCTCCCCTACAGTCTTAGGAGACAGCTGTTAAAAAATGAACACTCCTTTGAATTCTGTATTAGTCTGTCCAAATGTATCTGTGATTGTGTGGTTCGATACTTGCGAGAGTGTATAAGTAACTTTGACCCATGGGCGTATCCAGTCTTGGGTCGGATGTTTACTGTACGACCGGCCTTATCTTCTTTCGTTGGTGGTTCATCTAAAACTGATGCCCTTAGACGTCAAACGTATGCCAAAGAAAGCTTAGACGTCAAACGTATGCCAAATCCCTAGCAGTAGCTCTGTACTAATAGCTAGTAGGTTCGAATCGCTGCCTACCTTTGGCAGTATGGAAGAGTTTATGTCACGACCTTAACCTGACTTCCGCAAATTCTCCGTTCCCACACAGGTTCTTATCACTTCACAGGCTTCCACTCCCACTGAATAGTAGTTCCACCACTTCAAGAATTCCCACCCTAATTCATTAAATCCTCTGCCTTCCAACAGGGCCGTTTTAAGGTCTTCGTATAGGCCCTAGGCACTCTTGCATTCGTAGACCCCAATTGCCAGCTCTGTATACACACGTAATGTCATGTCAAATCGCAATCGCCGCTTTGCGACGGATGGCTTCATGAATGGACCTTCACTGGCTTGTGTCTTATGTGGCGTTCCGTTTTCATTAAACCGGACTTCATACTCTCACTTGAAACCCTCTCGGATAATCAGATGACCTCGTTGAATAATGGTACGTCTTGGGTTAAGGACTGATACTATTAAGTGAGTAAGCAGGTCACAGAAATTATAGCTACAGATGTTTGATGATGAGACAGAAAATTAACCCGACATTATAACCGAATAAAAGCCGCTGACATTCTTCAGTTTCTTTCAACGCCAACAATGGTTCTTAACTTTAATCGGATTATGTGAATTGAGAAGCGAATTCATAATACAGAAGGTGGACTTTATAGTTTTATTTACTAGTAAGCCAGTCAGATCTCTACTTGTCATCATTTTCTTGAGGTAGGCCTACCTAATGTACACGCTGAGGACTGCAAGGCCAAGGGCTGCATTGGAAACCAAGACACTAAGACCAAAGTGTGCTTCGTCCAACACGCAGCCTGAAATGCGAGGAGAAGCACAAAAAATATGCAAGAAGTGATTTCGATGATTGTGATGTTGATTATAATTATGATTATGAAAACAATATTATAATGAAACTTAGTACATATATACATATATGCGTACATACATACATACATGCATACATACATACATACATACATACATACATACATACATACATACATACATACATACATACATACATACATACATACATACATACATACATACATACATACATACATACATACATACATACATACATACATACATACATACATACATACATACATAAATACATACATACATACAATACATACATACATACATACATACATTGCTTAATTGCAGTTGGGATAAACAATTATTGAGTAAAAGAACAGTCAGTTCTAGACTTCATAAGTAAGGACAGTCAGTTCTAGACTTCATAAGTAAGGACAGTTAGTTCTAGACTTCATAAGTAAGGACAGTTAGTTCTAGACTTCATAAGTAAGGACAGTTAGTTCTAGGCTTCATAAGTAAGGACAGTTAGTTCTAGACTTCAAAATTAACTCTACGTAGTTGGGTCAGCTTTCCACACAGTCATTTTGCAATTGAATGAAAATATAGACATATTGGTCTCTCTTTGGTCACCATTGCAGTCTAGAGCCCATTGAAAAATTAAATACTTTCCCTCTTCTTATTATCGATGCTTTCCTTTTTCTCATCGTCAGTCTACATCAGCTAAAGGCTTCCTGAAAATGTTAATTGCTAGTTTTTGGGATCAGAGCAAAACAAAAACATACATTGTCTAACAATACATCAAAGTACTTTCCTTTGCGCGTTTTTTCACACCAGCACAGGCTTCCTGTTCTACTGTTACTGGTAAGATGATCAGTGACTCATTAACATATCAATGATCAACTTCAAGTTGAATTTATTGTTTCTTTTCAGGGCAGCACACGAAGAAAACCATCTAACTTCTGTTGTTTGCAATATACGATGCACAATCAGGGACACTGCTTGGCAATCATTCACTGGATATCATATCTATAACTTAAAAAATAACGGTGGTTTTTATTAAGAAATAGTCGTTTTTCACACAATGATAGAATCACTACACCCCATAACAGTTTTCATTTATCTAATTCTTCTTTATATCCGACTGAGTTGAGCCTAGCCGTGTTAACGATGCGTCGCCACGTTCCTTTGTCCTGCGTCGTCTTCCATGCTGCATGAAAGCCAAAAGGTGGGATTGTCAGGTCCTTCTCCATTATTCTAGTCCATGTGGCCTTAGTTTGCCGAATGATCTTCTGCAGCTTTTCGGGGGCATGTTCACTGCGATCATCCTACCTTAATCTAACAGCTTCGGCTAATCCACAAAGAGAGCAGTAAATCATTAACGTCGCGTATCTCACAAGCAGGTGTTATTTAGCCAGGTCAGTAGTCGCATGGAGGTTATGGCAGCAAAAAGAAAAAGAAGAAGAAGAAGAAGAAGAAGAAGAAGAAGAAGAAGAAGAAGAAGAAGAAGAAGAAGAAGAAGAAGAAGAAGAAGAAGAAGAAGAAGAAGAAGAAGAAGAAGAAGAAGAAGAAGAAGAAGAAAGAAGAAGAAGAAGAAGAAGAAGAAGAAGAAGAAGAAGAAGAAGAAGAAGAAGAATAATAATAATAATAATAATAATAATAATAATAATAATAATAATAATAATAATAATAATAATAATAATAATAATAATAATAATAATAATAATAACGACGAGTAGGGTCATCTCCAGACAAATTACATCGACGAGTAGGGTCATCTCCAGACAAATTACATCAGCTAGTAATATCTAAGTCCCTGAGGGATCCTGTATACCTCGGGGTAAAAATAATAATAATAAAAAATAATAATAATAATAACAATAATAATAATAAACTCCGGAACGAAAACGCTCTTCATATAGTTTCTTAGAGCCTGAGGGATTATTTCTACCTCGGGCGAAAAAAAGTAGTAATATTAATAATTAATAATAATAATGATGATGATGATGATGATGATGATGATGATGATGATGATGATGATGATGATGATGATGATGATGATGATGATGATGATGATGATGATGATGATGATGATGATGATGATGATGATGATGATGATGATGACGACGACGACGACGAAGTGGAGGAGGAGGAGGAGGAAGAAGAAGAGGAGGAAGAAGAGGATGAAGAAGAAGAGGAGGAAGAGGAAGAAGTAGTAGAAGAAGTAGTAGAAGAAGTAGTAGAAGAAGTAGTAGAAGAAGTAGTAGAAGAAGAAGCAGAAGAAAAATACCCATCTGAAACCAAAGGGGTGCATTGGTTGCCGCTGTTCTTAATGCCCAGTCTACGTAAATAAAGGCCGACAAAGTTCATGCCATTGCTGCTTCTGGAGTTTAGCTTATGTGAAATATACTGGCCTTATTTTCAGTTCTCCTGACCCACTAGAATAAGTAGAAGAAGGGCTGTTTCTTAAGCCAAACCCCAGAAGCAGCCATGGCATAAACGTTGTCGGCTTTCATTTACGTAGCCTCGGCATTTAGAACAGTGATCAGTCGTATCGCCCTAGGCTAAGTTACACCATCCGGTCCAATTAAACATAGGGTAATTACTAATTAATGAATGAGGCCTTGACGCACTTCAATCACACCCGCGCTCGAAATTAAACGGAACTGTTACAATAATAGGCCTATGTGCAATCCGCTAGGCTACTGTTTCACCATCTGGTCCAAACACAAGGTATTCAAGTGATGATGATGATGATGATGATGATGATGATGATGATGATGATGATGATGATGATGATGATGATGATGATGATGATGATGATGATGATGATGATAGAATTTGTAACGCGCGGAAGGTCACGTCGAAATGTGAATCTGAGGCGCGGATTCTCAGCCGCCAGGTGAAGTTGAATAATTAGGCCTATTATTATTTGTGTATTGCACAGAACCGGTTTTAGGTTAAAGTCAGGAAACAGCAAGTACAGTGCACTTAGATATCCAAATCCTTGAAATCAAAAAAGAAAGATTGAGATTTGAGCCGATTTTTGAAGAAATGAGTAAATTTGAGCTACAAAGAGACAGTCGATACCATTCCTTGGGAGCATTGGCATGGAATGCACGAGAGCCCATGCATAACTACATGTATTCTGGTTAAAAGACATGTACTTGATGATCGCAGACAACGAAAAGTGATTTAAGGAGTTACACAACATGTAGTAGCGCATGAAGATAGGTAGCCAAGATGTGCTGGTACTGAGGCTTTATTCTGAATGCAACAGGAAAACAACGCAGCTGATGGAGTAGGACTGAGGAGCATGTTCGTAGTGGGACACACAGCACTACGCGAAGGAGTTTTGGATGCGTTGCAACTGTTGAGTTCCAGGTCTGAGAGCCCACGAAAAGCGAATTAGCATAATCAAGGCGAAAGGATACAAGTGACTAGTTTTAGTATTTTCACAGGAATTAATTAACTGGTCGAAATGCAGGCTATTAAATGAATGAGGCCAACGCGCAATTCAATCGCTCGAAATCCGTCTTGTGACCTTCAACAGAAAACGGAACTGCACCTGGGTTCGTCATTTGCTGTCACTATGTCACCATCTGCTTAATGCAGTAACTCATGACACAATTCAAACTTTCAGTCATGCGCTTCAAAATTGTTCTCAAAATCTTCAACAGATGAACGAACTAAACAGCCGTGCTATGTTCAATGCATTGTTATTTGCCAGTGATGATCCCTTTCGTGCAATCTATATGTATTTTTTATGGGCAGAGCAAGATACGAGAATGCAGGTATACAGCCAATAAAACAGACAGAGACTAATGGGCAGACAAGCACACAGTCACAGACACACACATTGATGCGTGGGTGTTGTTCCGTCACCGGTGTCGCTCGAAATCATAATAATAATTATTATGTCCTTCTTCAGCCTACCTTTTCTTGGAGCTGGAGCCAATTACTCTGTTGGGAACTTTGCCCTGAATGACAGGCGGTGGTGGAGGAATTACGTCCTGGACCTACAGCATATAAGGAGAGTCGATCCAATGAAGTCCGTACTGCATCTTAGCGTTCATTTCCGTTATCGATCGACTGCTCCGTCTTCAGCCGGGTGACCAACGCTCTTACAACTATTTGCCTGCGTACAGAAGATTCCGCCAGTTGTTCCACTCACGATGTCTAAGGTACGTACCAATGTAAGCGATTGTTGGACATACTGAAACATACACAAACAAACGCAGACACACGCACACGAACAGTCGAACACATATCATACACACATAAATGTATATCTATATATAATGTTAGTAACTTTTCCCTGATCTGGTTAAAACAGTTTGTGCATATCAATAATTAAACGTTCAGACTGTTATCAACTAACTGAACACATGACTTCTTGTCCAAACTGTAGTCAAATGTTCATATATATATATATATATATATATATATATATATCATATATATATATATATATATATATATATATATATATATATTAGGGTGTCCCAGAAAACCAAAGTCCTCAAATTTCAATGGCCAACCTCTAAAAAGTTTCTCTTGGCTATTCTGATAAAAAATGCAAAGTTACAGCGAGATTGAAGATCATTTAGACGTGGCTCAAAGCCTTTTCAAATTTCGTATACCCCCCATGCAATAGCCTGTGTGGAAATTTTACCAACATATCTGTTTTCAATGCATAACTTGCAAACGGGAAGAGATATTCAAAATTCCTTTGGCGAGGTTTCCTGGAAAGGTTTGCTCACAACATAGGTTCTGTCTCATAAGGTTACTCTTGCATGACGCCATGTGACATGACGTCAAACTTTGACGTCACAGTTGACATTGCGTTGGATCAATGGTTCCTCTTAACGTGTTGTTCTTAAAAGGTTTATTTTTAGGTATCAAGTTATGGTTTTGGGAAAGAAGGATTTGCATAAAATATTCTTGAAACCCCTTAGCAGTTTCTTCTTCCAGAACATGTGACATAACGTCACTCAACTTTTGAAGTAACCGCTCCTATCTCCAAAGCCAGAAGTCTTGGAAAGGAGATCTCGGTGTCTGCAGACTAGGGTTATCGACTACAAGGAATTTGATTATAATGTTATATTTCATAGACCACGTGACCTCATTCACCGTGACGTTCCCAGTGACCTTATATATATCCATAACCACCCACAAGTCTTAGAAAGGTTATCTTGGTGTCAACTGTAAGATTTTTGGCTACAAGAAATCCTGAAGACACATGTTTGCCACTCTGCGGTAATTACATTCCATGATCTATAATATCAAGTAACACGTTGATTGGTTTGTAACAGTTCGTATGACCTTGTAGACAGTTTCCCGTAACAATTTTCTGTGAATCACAACGTAAAATAACAAATCTCATGTTTGGGATAGTGCTTTAATGCCTTCACCGAAGATAAACCACAATCACAATTCTACTGCTTGCAGTTTCCGAGAAACGAAGGGCAACCACGCCGGGTCGTCAAGTAACCTTGAAGCTCAGATGTAGTGTAATGTAATTAGTAGCTTATATAGCGCCGTTCATAGCAGTGACTATTCAGTAGTGCTCCCAGTGCGAGTACCCCGAGAGAAGAAATAGGTTTTGAAGAAAGAGAGAAGTAGGAATAGATCTAGAAGGAATGGAAACGCGTAAAGAGGAGGGGAGGGAATTCCACAGAGCAGGCCCAATGGTGAGGAATGACCTAGCTTGCGCCAAAGTGGTCCTAGTTCGTGGGACAAAGAGATCATGCTGGTCCAAAGAGAGGAAAGGTTGGAGAGAAGCTGCAGAATGAGGAAAGCGATCGTAACCTATAATGTTGAGTGTACAGTTTTTTGGCGGCCCTTAAAATCATAAAAATTATTAGACATCAAGAAAACTATTCTAGCACTTGTAGTTTCGGAGAACCAAAGGTTAAACATTGCAGGTCAATGGACACTGAACTACAGTCATACATTCAGCATATGATGTTCATCATAACTCTGTTGAGTGTACTTCTTTCGAATCCAAGACTCTGAAAAACATCATATACACCAGGATTTTTTTTACATAACTTGTAGTTCCAGTGAGGCCAAAGGTTAACCATAACAGGTCGAGTGACCTTGAACTACGATGGTCATACCAGGTTGTTAATAACTCTATTTTATTTCCTTGAACCCAGTGGACCTATCTTGGACTGACACCTTCTTTTTAACCTTCACCGATAACGAAATATTATGACAATGGATGTCAAATGACCTTGAAAATGAAGGTCATCCGATTGTCCTACAATGTTAGAAATAGCATATTTGACTTCTCCCCGGAAAACCCTGTCATAGACACAAAAAGCACTTCTCGACTGCTTTTAGTTCCTGAGATACTCTGGGGTAAAATTTCGCAATGGTAAATTAATGTGTATGGCTCAGCTATACAATGCTTAACTTAGAGTCGCTTGAGCCACGCCTAAATGTCAATCTAATTAGCTGTAACTTCGTACAATATAATAACTAGTCCTATAGAAACTTTCTAGAGGTTGGCCAGCAAGATATATAAACTTTTGAAAAGTTACTGTCTATTTGGGACACCCTAATATATATATATATTTATATATATATATATATATAATATATACAATAATCCCTCGCAGTCGTATTTTCTGCATTTATATGCATCAGGCAGTCAGTCCCTTTAGAATGTCAGGTCAATGTTCTAAATTCCTAAACCATAACAATAATAATAGCGCTTTACCGGTATACGCTAACAAGAATCGGTGCAAACGAATTTATGTGTCCTGTGAAAGATATTTACTACGAAGACCTGAATGTTCTTGTATTTCACCTTTCAGTACTATTTCATCAGAAGCCATCTGAACGGGATGGTACTGGATGTCAACAGTGCCAATAAGTGTCCTGGAACCCAGGTATTTACATATCCAACCCACGGTGGCCCAAACGAGCAATGGTACATTGACTGTAGCGCAAACCAGCAATGGTACGACCACCCTTGCACAGGAACTATCCGTAGCAAACTCAATGACTTTTGCTTGGACATTGACTGTAGTAAGTCTTTCAACTTTCATACTGTACTGTTGCTGATGTCATAGTTTGCCTTCTAAACATATTTTTAAAGCATAAAATTATTTATTACTGACATAACGACAACGCTGAATTTGCATTTACAAAGCAAGCTACTTGGCCTAACTGCAAGATATCTGTTCCGTAAACCCCTCACCGTAAATGATATCGTTATACCAGCAAAGCTCATTTTCGAAAACGGATGCAGACTTATGTCTTTGCATAAATTGCGATCTAACATGGTTACTTGCGCTTCATTGCCACTTCAATTATGAGTGCAGTTACCGTACACTGTCAATGGGTAGATCAGGATACAAGGATGAGAACTACCAGCTCTCATACGCCGAGGCTGAGTAGATGAAGTTGCTATCACTTAATATCATTGCTGGCTCGCAGAGTTAACTGAAAGGGTCGCTCTTCCTGTTTTTCATGAAACATGTCAGCTGGGGCTCTAATTGGGCGATCTCGGTGATTGGCCAAGGCTTTGGAATTCATTGCCTAGTTCCGTGTGTTCTATTAGATCTTAGTGTCGTTCAAAACTAAGCGTAAAACTCCAGTTTGCAGCTTGCTTACTTTTCGTATATCGACTTTTTGAATTGGACTGCGAGTGCTTTGTGCATTTCGATAAATGCGCAATAGCAGTAAATATAGTTGGTTAGATAATATTTAATTGACTTGAGCAATGAGCATATTGCTATAGGGATTTTATTGCTAAAATGTCTCATGCTAGCCTACAGGCTGAAGGCCTATAATTAATTTCGGATGCAAATATAATCGATTAACCTACACATGTAGAGAATGATTATACACCAAATATCTAAGTCTTGGTAGGAATCAATGACTTTATGAAATGGTCATTTTTCAGACCGTTGCCTCACCTTTGAAAACTGTGTTCCAGGTGGCGGACTTGTTCTGAATCCTTACCAACCGGGAAAGTCTGACCAACAGTGGGAACGTCGATGCGATGCGATCGCCAACCGCTGCGACTGCAACACGGTTCTCGACATTTGCGGTAAGAAATCGAGAATGGAACAATTTCAGTTAAAATAAAATGGATAATGGTATAGATATAATCGGTTTATTTCTAATAATATGAACTGTGAAAATATCTGCATGGTCTTGTTGTGATCCAGAGAAAATGCTCTACTGACAAAGACGTGGGGGTCCATCAGTGGCGTGAAGAGCAGTAGGTAGCCGGATCGCATCCCGAACCCTCCCAAATGCAGTGTTGTTCAGTAATTGAAATACATGTAATTGAATTGCGTAATTGAATTACTAGTTCCGTAATTGTATTGTAATTGAATTAGGCCTACATTTTAAGTCCAGTAATTGTAATTGTATTTCAATTACAATATTGCATGTAATTTGTAATTGAATTAAGTGTAAATTACAAATTACTTTCATAAAGTCAGCAAAGATGCCAGCCTGCCGGGTCTAGCCAAATCGATAACCTGCTGACACTTTACCTTATGATTAAAAACAGCTTCATTCCATAGCTGGGAGGCTACATTTGCTGAATTAATCTTGTTTGCTTAAGTATATCAGTTATTAATTTACAGATTGGCATAATTATTCTTTACAGAATCCAATAAAGCTGCAGGAGCAAAAGTGATCAAGCATCCAGCACATGGTGGGCCAAATCAGTCCTGGACTTTTGAACCAGCTGGTTGCTCATGTTGAGGAACTCATTAATTCAGATGATCGGGAGTGCGACTATTCAGTGCACAACATCCGCTGCTAGAGTATGTTACTGAATAAGAATTGCGGCGAACTTGATTCTATAATAATCATAATATTATGCGGTTGACTTTATGCTTTCTATAAATCAAATGATAACGCTTTCAGTAGTAGTCTTCATATAACTTTAATTATTAGTTGGCCCTAATAACAAAATTCTTCAGCATCATCAACAGCATCATTACCTCGACGTCATCGTCTTCTTCTTCTTCTCCCTCCACCTCCTCCTCATCCTCCTCCCTCCTTCTCCTCCTCCTTCTCCTCATCATGAAAACAAATAACAAATATGAAAGCAAATAACTATTCGAGCTGCATATATTTTAACAGCTAATAGCAAGGCTACGTAAATGCTTTTACTGACAGTGGTTGATGGTGATACTTATTTATTTGTTGCATGTGATACTTCAGGAAAACATATGTAACGATAATTGACCCACAATATTATCATGCTTTATATTATGAGCAAAACCTTGTTACACAAAATTATGTACTGTTGAACTCTTGATAATAAATAGTACCGGTACGCCGTGAAAACAATGTTTTAAACCAATGTCTTATTAAATTCCCTCTTAAAAGCCCCAACTCCGGCAAGACGAAAATCCGGATGTCTGAGAAATTCTTTATCAATTTTGGTTTGGCCAAATAAATGCTTATAAAAACGGTTAGAGACAATAGATTTCAATGTTTGGGACCATGTATAAATCGTTTCGATTGTATTATAGATGTCCTGCAATTAGGTTCACGATAATGTCACTCGCAAAAGGTTTCATAGTGATGGATTAAATGGTTTGTTTCAACAAGGAGGAGAGAGAGCAGCAGTCTTTAAGCAAGGCGAAGAGATGCACCCATGGGAAATGGGTATGAAGCCTAAGCGACTTCATATCTTTACGTTGCCTTGTCATACGAGGGCAGGTGGCCAGCCTTCCTTCACACCGCCGGATCATACATTCATTCATTCATTCATTCGGGAATTTACATAGCGCCCCTTCAAGGAAACTACTCAGAGGCGCTCCCGACTCCAACGCGCCCAAAAAGAACAGTTTTGAGTTTAGTAAGGAAAGTTTCAGGCAGACTCCCAGGGTGTAGATGCGCTGGCAGATAGGGAGCCAGTGGAGGACCTCCAGCATGTAGCTGGAGACGTGTCCATACTTTGGAATTTGCCCAATGAGTCGCGCTGCAGAGCGCAGGACTCGGTCCAAGCATGCTATGCGGCTAGATGGGTGGCCAAAGTAGGGCGATGAGCAATAGTCAAGACGAGCTGTGATGAAGGAATGCACTAGAGTAAGTTTGGTGGCAGACGTAAGCGAGCGAGTAACAGTACGAAGCTGGCGCAGCTGGTAATAGCAGTTCCGAGCAAGACGATGAAGATGTGGAGTAAAAGTGAGCTCTTGGTCCAGCTGGACGCCGAGGTCACGAACCGTGGTTGAAAAGGCATAATGAGGGAATTCAAACGTAAGAGTAGTAAAGTCAAGTTTAGCAACCTGTTTCCGAGTGCCTAACCAGATGAATTTAGTCTTGGACGGGTTCAAGCGCAGTCGATTAGACGACATCCACGCTTCTAGAGCATCCATAGTCCCGCGCATGACCCGAACTGCAGAGATTGACTTCAAGCAACACCAACAGTGTACCCATTTAGCAGATTTTTGCCCTGGGATGTGGGTGGAACATAACATTTCGGAAGAACAAGAAGAAGAAAAAGAAGAAGAGGAAGAGAAAGAGGATGAGGAGAAGGAGAAGAAAGAGGAGGAAGAGGAAAAGGAAAAATAAGTAGACGGAGAGCAGTTTCTCAAATTAACTTCGAATGATAGCGATGAGTGTGCACCTCAAATGATCCGCCATACTAGTACTAAATACTTGCATCCCTGTCAGTGCCGACAATTATAATAATAATTGAGTGATGTTCCAGCGTCATGATCTAGAAATGCAACACGCTCCACAACACGAAAACCGTGTAATATACGAATATAATTGTGGTGTGCTACAGTTGGCTACGACTCGAGCAGCACCATTATAGCTGGCGCGACCGTTGCTTTAAGATTCGTCAGAGTGTAAACTTGATCGTTCTACGTTGCGACGTCAACTCAAGATTCTACATGTATTCTTATTTCTACAACCTATAGTCTATTGGTTAGTGTGCTAGATCATCAGCCGAATGGTCGAGGTTCATATACCCACCAATGCGAGAAACAATTTAATTTTAATCCGCCATTATCAAACCCTCGCAAGTACTATGATTATATCGTGAGTCTTGTTGTTGGACAACTATAAAATTATTCCAATAAATACGACTTTTACAAGGTCTCAAACACAGAAAGCTGATTTCTCCGACAGTTTTCAGAAGCATTGATTTGGCCAAAACAAGCACAGTGAAAGATTTCTGAGATGTTTGGCGTTTCTTTACGATTGGGAGCTCGTGAAATAAGAGTGCGAGATCTTAGTTAGGAGTTTATCTATAAGACATGGGTCTGAAATAAGTTTTGTAAAGTATCATAATATAAAATTTCGACCACACACTTTTGTGACAAAGTTTACCCATATTGAGATAACTAACGGTGTCATAAACCAACTAATGTGACCCATGTTTATTTAAACATCACACATTGGCCATAATTAGGTTCCATGGCAAAATGTCATGCGACAAACATTTTGTCAGGCCACCCATAATTAAGTACAACCACAAATCACTGTCAGCAGTAGAAAAGCAACTATGAGACATGCGATATACGAGTTTCAGACGGTTAATTGCTTTCATAAATTAGAAAATGAAAAGCAACATAATATAATCAATAACAGTTAGAAAGAAAAATATGCAATTATAAAAGAGAAAACAGCTGCTTTCAAATGAAATCTTAACTACATGACCTTTAAACAATAATAATTATTAAGCAATTAAATCTCCGTCTGATTTGCTTTTCGCTGTATGTGAGGCTTAGCGTGATTCAAGTAGCCGTTTTGAATGGTCACTTTAAAAAATATAATGTTATTTTGGGATGTTTCAAGGGAAATAGGGCCTCCGTGCCGTTATGTGGCTCAAAAGTACACCATGTGACATGAATGACGTAGAATTTTAATATTATATCGACCGCGATTCGATAGGAAGCTAGGATATGAGAAGACCCGCCTAGATCAAGTGTGGTGTCCATACCTGAGGCAGGATGTAGAAAAACTAGAGAAAATACAAAGGAGAGCAACGAAGATGATAAAGGGACTCGGAAATCTGGTATATGAAGAAAGACTGAGGAGATGCAAGCTGACAACATTGGAGCAAAGGAGAGATAGAGGAGATTTAATAGAGACATTCAAGATAGTGACAGGAAGAGACAAGATACCAGCACAAAGGCTCTTTGAATTCGCAGTTGACAAAAGAACTCGAGGCCACAGCTACAAGATTATCAAAAAGACATCGGGGACAATAATGCAAAGATTCTTCAGTGCAAGAGTTGTGAACAATTGGAATAAGTTGGACGAGGAAATTGTTGCTGCGGACTCGGTGGCGGAGTTCAAGAAGAGACTCAGCAAAATTGGATATTAGGTCACGATGCAGTGGATGAGACTCGAGAGAGTGGCTCTGACACAGATGAAAGTCTTCTGAGCCACTTTAAACCTTGTTATATTATATTATAGATCCATTATCTACCGTCCGGTCATCTGCCACAACTACTAATTCAGTATCGTCCGGTTATATTATTGAAGAGTTAAGTTCTCCAACCGATCCATGTTCTACACTGCACCTCAACTCTGAAACTATCCTAACTTGATTTGATTTCCGCAAATTCTCCGATCGCACAACAACGTCTTCGTTCAGCCACCATTCACGCTCTTTTCACCCACATGCTTACACTCCCATTGAAAGAAGTCCTACCTCTTCAAGAAATCCTACCCTAAGTCCCTAATTCGTTCAATCCTCCGCCTTCCAAAGTTCCAAGCATTCTCGTCCTCACATGAATCCGACTTAGCAGCTTCTAGGCTTCCTCTCCATTGTCTCTTCGGTCTTTGTGGCAACCGGACCCTGATATTCACTGCATATTATGAACAATTCCTTTGACACGACGTTTCGCTCGTGAATAAGCTGGTGCCCAGCGCTTAGCTTTTGAGTTACGATTTATAAATTTGGAGTCTACTTTTACGATTAAGATTGCATTGGGTCCTGAAGATAACGAGTAACTTAATATTCCTAATTACTTCACATGGGTATATTTGTACGAGGGCATGGCAGATAAGTATGTAGTATGCACTGTGCAGGTATTGGTAAGACTATCATTGGAAATTTCGGATATCAAAATCTAAAACCTAAGTCTAAGTATAACTTAAACCAGAGGTGCTGGATCTCCAGGACCACTGGATCCGAATGATTTTAACCACCGTATCTAGACGACATCTTGGAGTTAGAGAGAGACACAGACAGAGAGAGGGAAGAGCAAAAGCAAATACCTGACCTGAGTAGGTGTGGCTGAATGCACGAAAACTGGCAGCCTAGCCGGTGAACATTTGCGATTGATCAATCCCAGAAACCGACTTTTGAAAGCTATAAAATCGTTGAAGTTCATCATGTGAAGAGCGTCGATACAAGGAGTAGTGCTTGTTGCACTGTTCTTAGTCGAATAAACAGATCTACATCGTGTTGTTCGATTTTGCCATCGGTCTACTACTCCGACTTCATCCAAGCGATCACTGCACTTAGAAGTATTTCTTCTATTTGAACAGAGGTCTCTCAACTGTTCCATTCTCACTTCACTGTGTCTAAGGTACGAATTTATGCAAGCAATAGTTGGCCACATATATAAATTATACATGCATGCATACATACATGCATGCATTCATTCATACGTACATACATACATACATTCAGTCATTCCTCTCTCAACTAAAAATGATCCTATTTGGCCGCGCTTGGGTTGGGAGCGCCTCTGAGTAGTTCCCTATACAAATTCTAGTAATGAATGAATACATACAATACATACATGCATACATACATACATACAAACAAACAAGCATACATAATATTACATATAAATATGGAAAGGGAGGGAGGGAGAAGGAGGGGGGAGGGGAGAAGGAGGAAAGGGAGGGGAAAGGGAGAGGAGGGGAGAGGGAGAGGGAGAGGGAGGGAGAAAGAAAGTGAGAGGGAGAGGAGAGGGAGAGGGAGAGGAGAGGGAGAGGGAGAGGGAGAGAGGAGAGGAGAGGGAGAGGGAGAGGGAGAGGGAGAGGGAGAGGAGAGGAGAGGGAGAGGGAGGGAGAGGGAGAGGGAGAGGGAGAGGGAGGAGAGGAGAGGGAGAGGGAGAGGAGAGGGAGAGGAGAGAGGGAGAAAGAAAGTGAGAGTGAGAGGGAGACGGAGGCGGAGAGGGAGAGGGTGAGGGAGAGGGAGAGGAGGAGAGGGAGAGGGAGAGGGAGAGGGAGAGGAGAGGGAGAGGAGAGGGAGAGGGAGAGAGGAGAGGAGAGGGAGAGGGAGAGGGAGAGGGAGAGAGGGAGAGGGAGAGGGAGAGGGAGAGGGAGAGGAGAGGGAGAGGAGAGGGAGAGGGAGAGGGAGAGGGAGAGGGAGAGGGAGAGGGAGAGGAGAGGGAGAGGGAGAGGAGAGGGAGAGGAGAGGAGAGAAGAGGGAGAGAAAGAGGAGAGGGAGAGGGAGAGGAGAGGGAGAGAGGGAGGGAGAGGGAGAGGGAGAGGGAGAGGGAGAGGGAGAGGGAGAGGGAGAGGGAGAGGGAGAGGGAGAGGGAGAGGGAGAGGGAGAGGGAGAGGGAGAGGGAGAGGGAGAGGAGAGGGAGAGGGAGAGAGGAGAGGAGAGAGAGGAGAGAGGAGAGAGGGAGAGGGAGAGGAGAGGGAGAGGAGAGGGAGAGGGAGGGCAGGGGCAGGGGCAGGGGCAGGGGCAGGGGCAGGGGCAGGGGCAGGGGCAGGGGCAGGGGCAGGGGCAGGGGCAGGGGCAGGGGCAGGGGCAGGGGCAGGGAAGGGAGGGAGGGAGGGAGGGAGGGAGGGGAGGGGAGGGAGGGGAGGGGAGAGGCAGAGGCAGAGGCAGAGGCAGAGGCAGAGGCAGAGGCAGAGGCAGAGGCAGAGGCAGAGGCAGAGGCAGAGGCAGAGGCAGAGGCAGAGGCAGAGGCAGAGGCAGAGGCAGAGGTGGAGGAGGAGGAGGAGGAGGAGGAGGTGGAGGAGGAGGTAGTAGTATAAGAAGAAGAAGCAGAAGAAAATAACTATCTGAAATATTGGTTGCCATTTATGTGAAATATATTGGGATTATTTTCAGCTCTCCTGACCCAATAGTAGAAGGTCAGTTTCTGAAGCTAAACCCCAGAAGCCATGGCATGAACTGTGTGGGCCTTCACTTACGTAGCCTCGGCATTTAGAACAGTAATCATTGGTATCGTCCTCTGTTGGTTGCGATATGCAGCTGGAACGCTCCCGCATATCAATCAACTCGAATACAAAGCGCACTTGTTTCGATAACTTAGTCATATGCGCAGTGCTTCTTGGAAGCTTGTCATGTGACCCTATAGTTGTGATACATACATTAACGTTTAATAAATAAGGTCGCAGAACAGATCAGGCTGCTAATTAGCTGTTGACCTCATTTTAGCTCGCAATTGCAACAAAGGTCACAGAAGACAGGAATAGGAAGAGAGAATAATGTGATCTCTGTCGGAACCAGTAAAGAAATTCGACACGTTAATACGTCACAGCATAACAGCGGTCTTGTCTAAAAGAAACGGAATTCATGCACAATTCCTCTTTAATTCTTTTACTCGAAATCCGTTTCGTGATTTCAACAGGAAACGGAACTGAAACCGGGAGCAGAAATGAAATTCAGACGCATTAGACACTGGGATAATATAGGCCTACGTGCTAACCGCTAGGCTACTGTTTCACCATCTGTTCCAAATTAAACACAATGTAATTAATGGATGAGACCTTGACGCACTTCAATCTCCCGCGCTCAAAATAAAACGGATCCCGGATAACAATAGGCCTATGTGTTATCCGCTAGGCTACTGTTTCACCATCTGTTCCAAACACAAGGTATTAAAATGATGACGATGATGATGACGATGATGATGATGACGATGATGATGATAACAAAAACAACAGCAACAATAATAATAAAATTTATAACGCGCGCAAGGTCACACCGAAATGTGAACCTGAGGCCTACTCAGACGCCCGGTGAAGATGAATTTGTTTATTGCACAGAACCGGTTTTAGGTTAAAATCATGAAACATCAAGTACAGTGCACTTAGATATCCAAATCCTTGAAATCAAAGGAGAAATAGTGAGTTTTGAGCCGCTTTTGAAGGAAGGAAGTGCAATTGAGCTACGAAGAAAGAGTTACAGTCGATTCCATTCCTTGGGAGCAGAAGCACAGAATGCACTGTGACTATATATGGGTATATTTCACAACCGGCAGCAAATTAGATAAATTTCCGTCTTCTCCTTTGTACGGCTTACACAAAGAGTAAAGTTATCATTTATAATTTTTAAATACATTGTAGGGCATGAGTTAGTTATAATAAATTATTTCTGTTATATTATTTAGATGATTAGTATGAGAAAATTTTTTATAAAGTCCAATTTTAACCCGAAATTGCATTGTCCTTTCTAATGGTGAGTCAATTCAACGTTACGTAAGGGTAACAGCTGAAGCGCTGAACTGATGTTTTATAATTTTAGATCATTAACTTATATATATCCATTGCTCCATGTGGTTTTTATTAATTTATTACCGATCTAAATAATTAAAAATAAATAAAACCCTCTGTCTTCAAATATTGGTTACAACACCGTTACGAATGGGTTTCTGCCATCTGTGGAATAAATTGAAAAATCAATTTTTTTTAATTGACATCTCTGATAGCAGGGAACATGTCTGCATTGATTTTACCAACAAGAAATCAATTTGGATGTTTGCTTCTGTTGACAATTTTCGGAAATTTATCCGGTAATGTAATAGTATAAAAAGATTTACAACTCCGTGACGGTAATTATTGCATTTTGCGTATATATAAAAAATTTTTTATTTCAAAATAATATTGAAACTGGCCACTATAAACTAACTATTTTTGTATCTTAACTCGTCCGGTAAGCATGGAGACCTAATTATGAATATTTTACAACTCCGTTATTACAACTCCGTTATATTATTTTTCTATTAAAATAAATTTATTTAATGGTACATGTAGATAATATGTCGTCAAAATAATTTAGGTTGCTGTGTAATAATTTAATGCACACTTAATACTAATTAATCACTTATTATAAACAGTGGCGGTATATTGTATTGTGTATTTATTAAGTAACGGAGTTGTAAATATTAAGGAATCAAAGTTGTATGTGTTTCACATAGTAAAAAAACTAAGATAAAAAATTAGGCCAAATCTGCTCAATATTAAGTATGCTTCAGCACAGCTAGTAAAATATTTGTGTAAGAACTTTTTTTTATTTTGCATGACTTTATTTTTCTCTAATTCTATTTCTGAATTTGACGCCGGTTGTGAAATATACCCATATAGAGCCCATGACTGTTCCTCCATCGTGGTTGTACATGTACAGTTAATGTAATGTAATGTAATTAGTAATTTATATAGCGTCGCTCACAGCCGAGGCCATTCAGTAGCGCTCCCAGTGCGAGAACCCCGAGAGAAGAAATAGGTTTTAAGGAGAGAGAGAGACGAAGACAATGATCCGAAAAGGAAAGTCTCACGCAAAGTGAAGGGAAGGGCATTCCATAAAGAGGGCCCAATGATGGCAAAGGATCGAGTTTGAGCAATCGAGGTCCTAGCTCGTGGGACAAACAAGTCAGACCGGTCCAGAGATCGGAGAGGCCGATGAGAAGATGCAGAAAGAGGAGGACTAATGACGTCCCTGAGGTATTTTGGAGCAAGTCCCAGTTTGGATTTGAGGACCAAAGCAAGGACTTTAAACTGAATTCGGTCAGAGAGAGGAAGCCAATGCAGTTGGTTGACCATGAAAGATGATAATTATATGGGAGTATTTAGGAAGGTGAGCAATCAATCGAGCAGCAGCCTTGAGAACAGATTGAATAGGAGATAGACGGACCTTGGGAAGACCAATAAGTAGGGAATTGCAATAATCAGTTCTGGAACAGACAAATGCATGGACAATGGATGCCATGGTAGAGAGGGGAACAGATCTGCGAATAACCCTGAGACGCCGGAGGTGAAAGTAAGAGGCTCGTGTAAGGTTGGTTACATGAGCAGAAAAAGTGAGAGCGCTGTCCAAAGTGACACCTAAGTCACGCACACAAGTAGAGAACGTAAATTTGGGAAAGTTTTCAGAGAGAAGCGAAAAGTCAATTTTCAGAAGTTGTTGGGGTGTGCCAAGCCAAATAAGTTGAGTTTTGGAAGAGTTCAGTGAAAGGCGATTGGAAGACATCCACAAATGCAAGTCATGGGAAAGGGCTTCAATACGGCGAGCTAAAGTGAGTTGAGTAGACGCAGGACCATGAACATATGCCTGAACGTCATCAGCAAAAAGGTGACCAGTAGCACAGTAATTTGTAAACAAAGAGGTAATATCAGCCGTGTACAGAATGAAAAGAAGGTGTCCAAGGACTGATCCCTGAGGAACTCCTAGAAGGACAGGCACCCAGTTAGACCTGGAATTACCAGCTATAACCATTTGGGTGCGACCAGACAGGTAGGATTGAAGCCAGAGAAGAGGGACTACCTTAAGACCATCGGAGGATTCAAGGCGTTGGAGCGAAATATTGTGATCCACCATGTCGAAGGCTGCTGAGACATCAAAAAGTGCAAGAAGGGTGACCTGAGCCTTATCAATAGCTGAGTAGATGTCAGCTAGCATAGAGAGCAGGGCTGTTTCAGTTGAGTGGAACGCCCTGAAACCAGATTGGTGTGAGGGGAGAAGGCCTGAAGACTCAAGGTAAGGAAGGATCTGAATTGAAACCAGACGTTCAAGGGTTTTTGAAAGAAAAGACAAGTTAGAAATAGGCCGATAGTTTTTGCAGTCATTTGGGTCCAGATTAGTTATAGTGGAGGAACGCGCCTGTGCATTTTTCTCCAGTCATTTCAAGTTGATGTAAAAGTTTCGATTTCACTACCAATTTGAAGGTAATGGTCTCTAGATCAATATTCGTCCGAGGGGAAAGCATGCAGATAAAAATGAAGCGTGGGGGGCTCGAAAACCCCCTCTGGCCTATGGGATATATGTGTATTTTTTCCAGTCATTTCAAATTGATGCAAAAGTTTTTTTTCAGTACCAATTTGAAGGTAATGGTCCATAGACTAATAATGGTTCGAGGGGAAAGCATTCAGATAAAAAGAAGCGTGGGGGGCTCGAAAGCCCCCTCCAGCCTATGCAAAATATGTATATTTTGCTCCAATCATTTCCAGTAGATGCATAGGTTTCGTTTTTCAGTACCAATTTGAAGGTAATGGTCTCTAGATCAATATTGGTCCGAGGGGAAAGCACTCAGATTAAAAAATGAAGCGTGGGGTTCGAAACCCCCCCCCTCTGTATTTTGTGAAATATGTGAATTTTACTCCAGCCATTTAAAATAGACGCAAAAGTTTCTTTTTCAGTACCAATTTGAAGGTTATGGTCTAGAGAACAATACTGGTCCGAGGGGGAAGCATTCAGATAAAAAAATAAAGCGTGGGGGTTCGAAATCCATCGGCCTATGCTAAATATGTAAACTGTTGTAACTTTTGATTGGATGGTCCGATCCGAACATATTTGGTATGTATGGATTCAGAATCATGAGTTGCAAGTGATATTAACATGCATATTGCACATAAAAGCGTGTATTGCATAAAACGTGAGGGGTTCAAAATCCCTTTCCCGACCTATGCAAAATATGTCTATTTTGCTCCAGTCATTTCCAGTAGATGCATAGGTTTCGTTTTTTCAGTACCAATTTGAAGGTAATGGTCTCTGGATCAATATTAGTCCGAGGGGAAAGCATTCAGATTAAAAAATGATGCGTGGGGGTTCGAAACCCCCTCCGTATTTTTCGAAATATGTGGATTTTACTCCAGTCATTTCAAATGACGGAAAAGTTTCTTTTTCTTGAAATGACTGGAGTAAAATCCACATATTTCGAAAAATACGGAGGGGTTTCGAACCCCCACGCATCATTTTTTAATCTGAATGCTTTCCCTCGGACTAATATTGATCCAGAGACCATTACCTTCAAATTGGTACTGAAAAACGAAACCTATGCATCTACTGGAAATGACTGGAGCAAAATAGACATATTTTGCATAGGCCGGGAAAGGGATTTTGAACCCCTCACGTTTTTATATGCAATACACGCTTTTATGTGCAATATGCATGTTAATATCACTTGCAACTCATGATTCTGAATCTATACATACCACATATGTTCGGATCGGACCATCCAATCAAAAGTTATAACAGTTTACATATTTAGCATAGGCCGGGGGAATTTCGAACCCCCACGCTTTATTTTTTTTAATCTGAATGCTACCCCCTCGGACCAGTATTGTTCTCTAGACTATTACCTTCAAATTGGTACTGAAAAAGAAACTTATGCATCTATTTGAAATGGCTGGAGTAAAATCCACATATTTCACAAAATACAGAGGGGGGGTTTCGAACCCCCACGCTTCATTTTTTAATCTGAATGCTTTCCCTCGGACCAATATTGGTCTAGAGACCATTACCTTCAAATTGGTACTGAAAAACGAAACCTATGCATCTACTGGAAATGACTGGAGCAAAATATACATATTTTGCATAGGCTGGAGGGGGTTTTCGAGCCCCCCACGCTTCTTTTTTTTATCTGAATGCTTTCCCCTCGAACCAGTATTAGTCTATAGACCATTACCTTCAAATTGGTACTCAAAAAGAAACATTTGCATCAATTTGAAATGACTGGAAAAATACACATATATCCCATAGGCCAGAGGGGGTTTTCGAGCCCCCCACGCTTCATTTTTTATCTGCATGCTTTCCCCTCGGACGAATATTGATCTAGAGACCATTACCTTCAAATTGGTAGTGAAATCGAAACTTTTACATCAACTTGAAATGACTGAGTGTCTGGGCCCCCCACTATTAATAGTGCAGGAAGATAGGTAGCCTAGATGTCCTGGTACTGAGACTTTATTCTGAATTCAACAGGAAGCCAATGCAGCTGATGGAGTAGGGCTGAGGAGCATGTGCGCAGTGGGACACCCAGCACTACGCGAAGGAGTTTTGGATGCATTGCGTCCGGTTGAGTTCCAGGTCTGATCGACCCACAAAAAGCGAATTATCATAATCAATCGGAGAGGATACAACTGAAGAGGTTAGTTTTTTAGAAAACGGTACTGAATCTGAATTCGTCATCCGCTAAGTCATTATGCCACCATCTGCCTAGTCCACCAGCTAAGTAACTCATGACACAGTTCAAACTTTCAGTCATGCGCTTCAAAATTGGTCATGCAATCTTCAACAGGAAAGCAAACTGAACAGCTCTGCTCTGTTCATTGCAGAGCATGATCGTTTTCGTGCAATCTGTAATTCTGTATATACGGGCTGTGAAAGATACGATAATGCTGGTATACAGCCAATAAAACAGACAGAGACTAATGTACAGACAAGCACACAGTCACAGACAAGACACACAGACTGACAGGCAGGCAAATGTGTGGGTGGTGTTACGCCACTTGTGATAGCTCGAAATAATGAATCGTTCTTCAGCCTACCACTGTTTGCAGCTGAAGCCAGTTATTCTATTGGAAACTTTGCACTGGATGATAGGTGGCGGTGGAGGAGTTACGTCCTGGACCTACAACATAAAAGAAGCTTCGATCCAAGGAAGTCGTACAACATCCTAGTGTTCGTTTCCGTCATCATTCGACTACTGAGACAACTCTGTCAGTTGTTCCATTCATACCTCACGATGTCTAAGGTACGTACCAGTGTAAGCTATTGTTGAACACACCGAAAGACATACAAACGCAGACACACGCAGACACACGCACACGAACACGCCTCACACATATAAATGTATCTAGAATAGATAACATACTGTTAATAACATTGGCCTGACCAGGTTTGTGCATATCAATAATTAAACGTTCAGACTGTTATCAACTAACTGAACACATGACTTCTTGTCCAAACTGTAGTCAAATGTTCATTACCCAATACTCCCTCGCAGCAGCATTTTCATCATTTATATATACCAAACATTAGAACGATTACTGGTGCACGAGTTTGACTTTTGTCCGATTTCGCAATTTGGCATAGACCAATGACAGATGCTTCTCAAATATTGCTTAAGGCAAACATAAAAGATTACAGATGTTCCCCGGAAAATACCATGTATGTCCAAAACTAGGGATATCTCCGATCAGCGGACAGGCAGCCTTTGGAACAGAAACAACGGCGGATTTACTACGGAAGCAACCGAAGCAATGGCTTTAAGCGGAAAAAAACATAAAATTAAAGAAAATAAGATATTGAATATATTAAATTTTAATTTAAAACTACGAGCGAGAAGACAATTAGTAAATACAGTGAGAACGATATTATTTATAGCTAAAACTCTGGAACGCATCGTAGGGACGACAAAAAACTTGATCTACAAACCGTAGTTTGGTTGACACCCCTTTGAGGAGACTGGCTTATATGGCTCATATGGCTTTGTCAGTGGCTGCTTACTGCGAAGTCTGAATAAATAGCATTGTCGTGATCAACCGTGGTTCGTGGGAAAGCGAGTCTCAAAGTCGTGGCGGTTTCAGTTGATATCGAACGGCGCATTGCGTGCCATGTAATACCTCGTGGTCGTTTACTACGAAGACCTGAATGCTCTTGTATTTCATCTTTCAGTACTATTTCATCAAAAGCCATCTGAACGGGATGGTACTGGACGTTGACCATGGCCGTACTTGCCCTGGAACCAAGATATTTCCGTATCCAAAGCACGGCGGCTGAAATCAACAATGGTACGATGACCCAGGCACCGGAACAATCCGTAGCAAACTCAATGACTTTTGCTTGGACATTGACTGTAGTAAGTTTTTCAACGGTCATACTGTACTGCAGAAGTACTGTGCTTATTTTGTTGTTGATGTCATAGTTTGCCAGCTCTCATACGAAGACACTATGTAGATGAAGTTGCTAACACTTTATATCATGGCTGGCTCTCAGAGTTAACTGAAAGTGTCGCTCTTCCTCTTTTTCATGAAACATTTCAGCTGGGGCTCTAATTGAGGAGTACAATTCAAAAACTCACTCAGACCCTATAGATAAGCATTGGACTGAGTGAGTTTTGGAAATGGGCTCCTCAATTATTGGGCTGTCGCCTGTCGGGCGTTCTCTGTGATTGGGCCAAGGCTTTGGAATTCATTGCCTAGTTCTATTAGATCTTTGTGTCGTTCAAAACTAAGCTTAAAACTCCTCCTCTTCAGCTTGCATAACTTTCTTAGCTTGACTTTTTTTTATTGGACTGCCAGTTCAATTGAAGCGACCCTTAATTAGCGCTTTGTGCATTTCGATAAATGCGCAATAGAAGTAAATATATTAGGTTAGATAATATTTAATTGACTTGAGCATATTGCTATAGGAATTTCATTGCTAAAATGTCTCATGCTAGCCTACAGGCTAAAGACCTATAACTAATTTCTGATGCAACTATTCGATTAACCTACACATGTAGAAAAGGACTCAATACGCGCTAGATATCTAAATGATATCGTTATACCAGCAAAGCTCATTTTCGAAAACGGATGCAGACTTATGTCTTTGCATAAATTGCGATCTAACATGGTTACTTGCGCTTCATTGCCACTTCAATTATGAGTGCAGTTACCGTACACTGTCAATGGGTAGATCAGGATACAAGGATGAGAACTACCAGCTCTCATACGCCGAGGCTGAGTAGATGAAGTTGCTATCACTTAATATCATTGCTGGCTCGCAGAGTTAACTGAAAGGGTCGCTCTTCCTGTTTTTCATGAAACATGTCAGCTGGGGCTCTAATTGGGCGATCTCGGTGATTGGCCAAGGCTTTGGAATTCATTGCCTAGTTCCGTGTGTTCTATTAGATCTTAGTGTCGTTCAAAACTAAGCGTAAAACTCCAGTTTGCAGCTTGCTTACTTTTCGTATATCGACTTTTTGAATTGGACTGCGAGTGCTTTGTGCATTTCGATAAATGCGCAATAGCAGTAAATATAGTTGGTTAGATAATATTTAATTGACTTGAGCAATGAGCATATTGCTATAGGGATTTTATTGCTAAAATGTCTCATGCTAGCCTACAGGCTGAAGGCCTATAATTAATTTCGGATGCAAATATAATCGATTAACCTACACATGTAGAGAATGATTATACACCAAATATCTAAGTCTTGGTAGGAATCAATGACTTTGTAAAATGGTCATTTTTCAGACCGTTGTCTCACCTTTGAAAACTGTGTTCCAGGTGGCGGACTTGTTCTGAATCCTTACCAGCCTGGAAAGTCTGACCAACAGTGGGAACGCAAATGCGATACGATTGCCAGCCGCTGCGACTGCAACACGGTTCTCGACATTTGCGGTAAGAAATCGTGAATTAACCCAATTTCAGTTAAAATACTATGGATAATGGGATAGGTAATTATAATCGGTTGATTTCTAATAATAATTATGAACTGTGAAAATATCTGCATGTCCTTGTTATAATGCAGAGAAAACGCTCTACTGACATAAGACTAATTTTTTAATTATTTATTAGTTAATTTGATCAGTTTTGCCCCAAATGCTAATTATTACCGCACTGGGCTATCAAGCGAAATGTATTTCAAATCTCCGCCAGAGCAGAAATTCTTGTCGAGATTTTTGCTCCACTTGTGCCCTCTAGCCACCTCAGCGATAATGAGTGCACTGACAGTACACTCAGCTAAGAAATCAAGCGGAAGACGGCTTGCATTTGCTTTTATATGCCAAGTTTAACAAACTGAAGTCAATAGCAATTCATATCTTGGTTGCCTTTAGGGCCTAGCTTTACAGTTGTTCTTCTCTTACTCATTTTGCATAATTTTATAATGCCTCTATCTGATGACAAGAAGGCTTTACAATTAAAGTTTCAAGTGAAGGTTCGACCCTGCAGGCTCCATTACAAACCAAAAAACTGAGCCAAATCGACAACCGGCTGACACTTAACCATTATGATTAAGAAACAGCTTAATAATTTAGCTGGGGAGGCTACCGTATATTTGCTGAACTGATCTTGCTTTGCTTAAGTGTATCAGTTATAAATTTATACATTGGCAAACTTATTATTTGCAGATTGCAATAAAGATTCCGGAGCAAAAGTGATCAAGTATCCAGCAAATGGTGGACCAAATCAGTCCTGGACTTTTGAACTAGCTGACTGCTCATGCTGAGGCACTCGCTTAATCAGATGATCGGGAGTGCGACTATTCAGTGCACAACATCCGCCGCTAGAGTATGTTACTAAAATAAAACTTGCGGCGAACTTGATTCTGTAATCACAGGCGGCTGACTTTATACTTTCTATAAATCAAATAATAACGCTTTCAATAGTAGTCGTGATTGCTTTAATTATTACTTGACCCAGATAATAAAATTGTTCAGCATCATCAACAACATCATCAGTTCAACGTCAACGTCGTCATCCTCCTCCTGCTCCTCCTCCTTCTCCTCCTCCTCATCATCATCATCATGATCCCATGACGTGAACAAAACTCAAACCCGTGTTCCAATAAGTTTCCACCAAGTGTTACTAGAGGGCAAATGCGTACCATTTCCTGCATTCTGTATGAAATGTCTAGTGGTTGAGCACTGGTTGCTGTCAGTTTTACCGCTGGGTTGACTTTAAACATAAGCATGATGGAGTTAGGAGTTCCTGTATTCAGCTGAAGATCTCGTGTAATCCGACTTGATCAGAAGTCGTAGAAGGTAGTCTCAATATCACTATCCCTTTCTATCTTCACTTCCTCTTCATCTAGGTCTTTTTCTATAGTAAATCTGTGTAGCGATACATCGCTTTCACTGAAAACACCCAGCAACCAGTAATCTAATTTACTAAAGCCTAAAGGTCATGTACATGAATTTTATTTGGTGGTTAAAAACAACTGTTTCGTTTTCTGGATTTGGTATTTGTTGCCTTTGATTTAGTAATTTATGGAAGGGAGTAGGCCTAACTTTTCGAGCTGCTAAATAGCACGCTTTTAAATGCTTTTACTGACGGTGGTGGATGGTGATACTTATTTGAGGGTTGCATGTGATACTTTAGGACAACATGTCTAACGATATTTGATCCACAATGGTATCAAGTTTTATATTATGAGTAAAACCTTGTTACACAAATGTACTGTTGAGCTCTTGCACAATAAATAGTACGTTGTGAAAACAATGTTTTAATTGTAATTGTGATTTTAATTGTAATTGAACATTTGTATAGCCCCACTCAGAGATTCAGAGCCGCTCCAGACCCAAGTCAGTGCTGTATCTAACAAATAAGATGGTCTTCAGGCCTTTCCGAAACAGAGGATGAGAGGTTGAGGAGCTCAAGATGCAATTCATACGGAAGATGGTTCCAACTATAGGGGCCGAAATAAGCAAAGCTTTTGGATTGAGCAGTTGCATCACGCATGCGAGGGACAGCCAGGAGGCTTCTGGCGGCTTAGTGACCAGGGAATGTAGAAACCGATATACATACAGTAAAGCCTGAAGGTATAAAGGAGCTACCCCGAGCAGAGAGTTGCGCATAAGTGTGAGAATTTTGAACTGAATTCGCTGGGGCCACGGGAAGCCAGTGGAGAGTTTCCCGAATGAAGAAAGATACGTGAGAATACTTCGGGAGATCACGAATAAGGCGGACGGAAGCGTTAAGAATTGACTGAAGCTTGGAGAGGTTTAGTGAAGAGAGACCAGCATAGATGGAGTTGCCAAATCAGTGCATGGACGAGAGTGTTGACCGCGTGAGGAGAGAGTGAGTGACGGATGGTGCGAATTTGGCGAAGAGGATAAAGGCATGTTCGAGAGATGCGACTGACATGGTCTGAAAATCAGAGAACTGGATCCGGGGTAACGCCCATATCCCGAACTGAGGCAGAGCAGTGGACGTCTAGGAAAGTAGCGCGGATAAATTCCATGTAAATCTTGGTTAGTTGGGCTCGACCGCCAATCCAGATGAATTCGTGCAAACCCCAATTATTGGGTTTTGCACGAATTAAGGCGGAGACAGAAAACATTCAAAGGTCCAGCGCCGTGGTGACCTCTAGGACCCTCGCAACCAGTGAAGCAGCTGCGCTGGCTGGACCATGAGCAAAGGGTGTCATCGGCGAACTGATGAGCCCAGACCCCTTGAGAGTGAGTATGTCTGACCGGTCGGCGGTGTCAGTCCCAAGCCTGGATAAAGGAGGAGGGCGACGCTAATCATCCTTGTCATGACACAGTGTCGTTAAACTGCAACTAACCAACCAGACGGAGACAGAGAGACAGAAACACAGAGACAAGGAATGTAAAAGCGCTACTGTTGATCCTATAAGTATAAGGAGAGTCAACACAAGGAAGTTGCACTTGTGGTACTACAGTTGTCCGTCGAATAAAGCAGCTCTGCATCCTAGTATTCGTTTCTGTTGTCATCATTCGACTTCTACGATTTCATTCGGACCACTTATGATTATTTCTCAGTTGTTCCATTCACACTTCACAATGTCTGGTGTAGTATGCAAGCTGTATGCCTACTTGGTGACGCACACGAAGACATCCGCACGTATACAAGTACAAACTCATGCATAAATATATCTATGTACAATATTAATTTCAACTGGTCAGGATAAAGCAATTTGCTATTCAACGTTCAGACCATTTTCAACTAATTCTACAAATAATTTGAACTTCTTCTCCGAAATGTAATCAAATGCACTCGCATTGTGCATGTGCATATACCCAATTGTCCCCAGTAGCAGTATTTTCAGCATTCTATATGCATCAGATACCCTTAGAATGACCAGTGACCGTACAAAATTCTTCAACTGTAACACATATGCAGCGTTACTACTACTTTTACAAGGTCCCAAACACAGAAAGCTGAATTTTTCTTCGACAGTTTTCAGAAGCACTGATTTGGACAAAACAACATGTGCAGTGAAAGATTTCTGAAACGCATGTCGTTTCATTATCTCTGGGAGCTCTTGAAATAAGAGGCCGAGATCTCTTAATTAAGAGTTTATCTATAAGACATGGGTCTGAAATAAGTTTTGTAACGTGTTATAATATAAGATTTCGACCAGACGTTTTCGAAACAAAGCTTACCCATAATGAGATAAGCAGTAGAAAAGCAACTATGAGACGGGCGATATACGAGGCACAGACGGTTAATTGCTGTCATAAATTATAAAATGAAAAGCAACATAATATAATCACTAACAGTTAGAAAGAGAAATATGCAATTATAAAAGCGAAAACAGCTGCTTTCAAATGAAATCTTAACTATATGACCGTTTAACAATTATTAAGCAATTAAACCTCCGTCAGATTGGCTGATTTGCTTTTCGTTGCACTAGCCTGTTGAAATAATTATAAGAAATGAATTAATATACCTAGTGGAATCTTACGATATGGTGAAGCCCAAACAAGGTCGTTGTATTTCTACATCTCTTTAAGCGCTGTTAAAGCGTTAATGTTAAGCGTATTAGTAGACTACATGTAGAATTGTAGATACAAGGAGGTGGTGATGTTGTGCTGCTGTTCATCGAAGAAATTCTTCCTCCTAATGATCGTTTCCCAGCCCAAGTAGCCTACCTTCGCGAGCTCTTCGCCATTCAGGCAACTCGCTCTACCCGATCACTTTCCTATCTCACAATCTGCAGCCCCTCAGTCATCACTCGACTTAAGTTCTCCAACCAATCTATAGTCTACACTGCATCACAACTCTGGAACGACCTTAACCTGGTTTCCGCAAATTCTCCGTTCCCACACCAACATCTCTGTTCAGCCACCATTGTCTACTTCAGTCTGCTATCACCCCACCGACGTCTTACTCTAATCCATCCAATTCTTCGTCTTCCAAGCTTTCTCGTTCTCAACGAAACCTGCCATAGCATCTTCGCAGACTGTGGTCTCTTTGCCAACCGGACTTGGATCTCCAGTAAACATCTGTGGACGACCCCTGTGATACGACGCGTCGCTCGTAAATAAGCTGGTGCCCTAAGGGTAGCGCTTTAGAATGCTGGAGTTTATAATTACGCTAACGAAGTTATGAGACACCGAGCCCTAAACGAAAACGAATAATAAACAAAAAATGCTTAATTGAGTCACGAGAGTATTACACTTCAGCTGCACTAGTGACATAATTATGCAGTTTGTAGGCAGTTGTCACTGGTGGTGGCGGATCCCCAAATATTAAACAAAAGCGTTTCTCAAATGAGAGGCGCTGGATCCGGTTAATTTTAAAATGGGTGTGTGTCACGTATAGAAGTTTAAAAGAGAGACGGAGGCAGTGACATAGAGACAGAGAGACAGAGAAAGAGATTGAGGGAAGAGCAAAGACAGAAACCAGACCTGTGTGTAGGCTTGGCCGAATGCACTAGAGAATGCACTAGTCTGTTAACTCCTACGCCATGATCATTGATCAATCCCAAAGGGACGCCTCTTGAAACGCTATAGAAGCTTCAATTTTAAGCCATCAATAAGAAGTGAAATAAATCTAAGCAATCTACTTCGTGTTGTTCGCTTCTGCCATCTGCTGACAACTTCATCCTGGCGACCACAACCCTTGCAATTAGTGCCTTCTTAACAGATTCTGCAAGTCTTTCCATTCAGACTTCGCGATGTCTAAGGTACGTACCTAGGCAAGCTTACCCTAGTCGCACACACCATTTACACACACACACACACAATATATATATATATATATATATATATATATAAAATTATGTTACAGGCAATTTGTAAAATCATGGCGTTTGTAAAATGCTTAGATGGGATTTTTCAGGAATTTTGTATAGTGCCTGAGTGAATGAGGGATTTTACAAATTTCCTAAATATTTCAGGCATTTTACAAAATCCCTGACTTTACAACTTGCCTGTAACATATATACATAATAGATTTACTAAGGTAATAACCTATTTTCATTCAACACGACTTGTAAGCCAAAAAAGGTATCAAACTCATAAATGTGTGATCTCTAACCGTGCGTAGAATACTTTTCCTTGCCAAAACAGTTACAATTGCAGATTTCTGAGACATCTGGAGTTTCGTCAAAGATAGGGCATTGCGGTTCTTGAGATAGAAGGCAGAAATCTTAAGAAGGTATTTAATAAGACATGGTCTAACGCAAGGTTTGTATAGGTTTTACTGTATAAGAGATCAACTCAACATTTGTGGTTTCACTCATAATGTGCTAAGAGACATTGTCCTAAGCTATAATAGGCCTAAAGAATGTCATGCTGGCGATAAATAGGTAATAGCATCAACAATAATTGTCAACAACTGAAAAGTACTTATGCAGACGTGCAGTAAACAAAACCGAAATGGTTACTTGTTTTCGCAAATTAGAAAATAAAAGGCAATAATTATATCATCAGAGATAGTTTGACACATTTACTGTGGTAACCACCGACGACAAAAGCGAAAACAATTGGTAACAACAATTGAAAATTGAAAATTGAGTCTCACGACTATATCTATTTCAGAACAGGAGGGATAATTATGTAGTGCATAAGCCCTGGGCAGTGGCATAAATACTGAACAATTGGAAACAATAATCGAAACACAATGAGCCTTTTGAGCATTGAAAAATAGGTTATAAGCTTAGATCAAATTAATTTTGACAAAATAGTAGATGCAATTGCATCTGCAAAAGCTAGAAAAAGTGTGTAGTCATTAGCCTTAAACCTATGAAGTTTTTTAACCGTCTTAATCTTAGGCTCTTTGCAGACAATTATGATAATATGTTACTGTTAGTGTTGCAATAAAAAAAATTTGAAACAAGTAGAAGCTACTGCTAACTGCTGACATCCTTGTTCTTGAAATTTGTCCTTTTGCATATATAAAAATTGTTGCAAATTATGTTTCAGTACTTATTACAGAGCAAAAAACCATTGAATAAAATTTGGAACCTATTTCATATTTGTAATTGTATAAAAGTTAGTATACACAATGCTACACAGTACTATGATATGAACGATTAACAGTCAGCTAGAAAATTAAAAGGGGCGCAGTCATTAAAAACGTAATAATTCCCTTTTGTTCTAGAATTCAAATAGTCTCTTAAACCAAACAGATTCTCAATTGACATTTTTGCGAAGTATAACTACAATAGTTTTGGTAAATTTCTTCGGTATGCCACTGATGGTCTTAAGAACAATAGTTTGTCGCGTGATCCAGTGGTTCCCCACCTTTTTCAGACAGGTCAACCTCACTAAGCTCCATTCAGTCAATGGCACCGGGACTTAAATTTATTCATTGTTCTACCAGTTAGTAGTAGGCCTATACTTCATTTCAGTGTATTCAACAACAGTATTGCGACTATTTCTATGCAACACCACGCTTTATTTAAAAAATAGTTCTATACCAATAGTAATAATCGATGGTTTTCACATTTTGTAACAGATAAAGCTGCAGAAATATCTTTCAGCCATGGAACCCTTAGAGCAGGTTCGCGCACCCTTGGGAAGCGGCGACCGAGGTTGGGAGACAATGGTCCGTAAACGAAAACGAAAGAGTTAATATGATCAACTGAGTCACACGAGTAGGCTATATATAATTATTATTATCTATTTAAGCACGTAAGAGAATTATTGTGTCGTGCAAAGGCAGTGGTAAATTTGTAACTTGAAGAAACGGGTCTCCAAATCGAAAACATTCGTAGCCATCAAAAAGCCCTGGGAAATCCGACTGAATTTAACCACTCTATGTAGACCACATAGGAGTAAGCGAGGGCGAGAGATATACAGAGGGCGAGGGAGAGAGGGAGAGAGACGGAGACGGAGACATAGCTGGAGACACATATTAAGAAGAGTGTGTGTGCGTGTGAGACAGACAGAGACAGTGGTAGGGAAACAGGGTAAAAGAGAGAGAGAGGGAAGAGCGTAGGATTGGTCGAATGCACGAGCGTGGGCAGCCTATCCAATCGAACCTCACGCCGTGAACAATCCCAGAAGGCCGCCTCTTGAAACATTATAAAAGCGTTAATGTTAAACCTATAAGGAGAGTCGATATAAGGAAGTCGTGCTTTTGTCGAATTAGGAACTCTGCATTGACGTGACGTTTCTGCCCTCTTCAACCGGGAGACAACCACCCTTACATTTATTTCTTTTTGAACAGGTTCTCTCCGTTGTTCCATTCACACTTCACGATGTCTGGGGTACGTATGTAAGTTGCTGCTGGGGTGGGCCCCTCCTTTTTTAAAATGACCTTTCCCCTATTTAAGGGCTACACTGATTTTTCTCATCTGTCTCTCTCGCTTTTAAGGCGTTTCTTTTCCCCCGGGGCTTCCGTACTGAGAGCGCCTCTGAATTGTTATTCTGCGAGAGGCTCTTTATACATTTTTAGATACGATACGATACGATTATCATTGGTCACACTCATAACGAGAAAAATCTTTGAAGAGGATCTTGAATGTCGCTTCTCAATTGCGAGATAATGGGTCCAGATTCTAAATTTCTAGAATTTTGTCAGAAGGAAAGTGCAGTCGGTAGTCGCAATTGCACATTTGTATAGCGCTTCTTCAAAGCTCCCAAGGTGAACATTCACTCAGAGGAGCTACTGTTTTTAATAGCTAGAAATAGAAGCAGGAAAGCCTTTTTAAACTTTTCCAGACTGAATTGAAGCCTGATTGTGACGTTTCTCCAATGCATAAACGAATCTGTAGTTGCTTTTTATTAATTGTATATATATATCTAACAGTTCATCAACAATAGCGGATCTCCAGAGTCTAAGAAAAGAATTGCTTTTCTAAGATACACGCATATTTATTGATTTATACTGACTACTTGTTACGACGAAGATGTGAATGCTGTTTTATTTCATCTTTCAGTATTATTTCATAGTAAGCCAGTTGAACGGGATGGCACTTGATGTGGAAGGCAACAATCCGTTGCCTGGAACTAAGGTTGCTCCATTTCCTAAACATGGTGGCTCAACCCAGCAATGGCGTTTCGACTCAGTAACAGGAACCATCCGTAACAAGCTCAATGACTTCTGCATGGACATTGAAAGTAAGTTATTCAACTCATCAGTATAGCAGTATATTAGAAGCATATTATTATTATTTGTACTGTTGCTAATGTTTGTAGATCGATATCCAGGACAAAACAAGCAGGGCCATGGACAATAATGAATATTCAATTGGCATATTCCTTGATCTTGCAAAGGCATTTGATTCGGTGGACCATAACATTCTTCTGGCTAAGTTAGAGCACTACGGTATCAGAGATAATGCACTCCTCCGGGTCAAAACTTATATAAGCAACCGTTCGCAACAGGTCCTCTGCAATGGCAAACTGTCCAAGTTTCAGCTCAGATAATTCGGAGTTCCTTAGGGATCAATCCTTGGGCCTCTTCTTTAATAAATACGTAAACCACCTTCCAAACTCATCATCCATTTTACATTGCATAGGCTACCATTTGCAGACGATTCAAATGCATTCTTATCTCATGCCTCTTATGACCAACTTGACCAGGTAGTAGTAAAGGAAATAAACTTTCAATAAACCTTGCTGAAACCAACTATATCATTTTTCGCTCAAATAAAAACCAATACCTGATGTTGATAACGAATTACTTACAGACAATACAATAATTCCCCAAGTCTCTACGGCAAAATTTCTCATTGAGGAAATTAGTTAAAAAAATATAAAAAGTATAAGAATCGTTTAGAGAGTCTCCCACTTGACCTCTCCTCATGTACTAAAATATCTTTATTTCACATTGATTTAGCCTTATATTACATACTGTAATTTGATCTGGACTTCTACCTATGATACTCATCTCAATGGTCTGAAGACACTACAAAAAAGCTATTAGGATCATTATACTAAATCCAATGGGCTCTGTCACACTGGACCCTTATTCGTTGAACACAAACTCTTAGACATTAAGCAAATTATATTTATACGCTCAGTCGAAATAATTTGCCAAAATGACACCGGGGTAAAATAGCGCAAAACTCCAGTTGCCCATTATATCCTGCGTTCTGGTCAATCGCATTTCGTTCAACATAGGCTTTCCCATCAGACTTATGTTATCATCACTTCCAAAGGTCACCTTATTGTCTTTCTCTTGCCTAACCTCGAGTGAATAATCTACTCCAATGGTTTATATAGCGCCGTTTCAACATTTCAAAGGCATTAGTGTCGATGGTCGCTTCGCTATGTAGCAAGGCTTTCTCTGTTGCTGGTTAACGGTTTTGAAATGTACGTCCACATTCTGTTCGTTCTGCTGTATGCTTGGCATCTTGTCATTCTCGACTTACTAAGTTTTTTGTTTCATCGTTTTGTTCTCATTCTGAGGTTGTATTTTTCTGTCTCATTCAGTTAACCATTGGAATTTACCGAATTGCGATTCCTTTTGGATTGCCATCGATAGATGTCTAATATCATAGTGGCGCTATATATACAATCTGGATTGGATTAGATTAAACTAGTGCCGTTATGACCCTTTTTAAATCTAATTATTTTTTCTTTTAGTGACGCTTTCTTATAATTGAGGCACTGTCCTTGTAAAACATAGCACAGGAAAAGTCAGGATCACTTAAATACGACGCAACGCCTCAATGAAAACTGAGAAATTCCTTTCATTATTTCAGTTCTCACTCATGGCTAAACATGGTCTCAGCTCAATGTCATCAATAACTGGTTAATTATGTCATTGTGATATCAACTTGATACACTAAATCTTTGAGCGTAGTTCACGAAGGCATACATTTTTAAATCGGCAGTATTTGGTATTTTTATATCACCAATTAACTACTGTAGTAATCATTTTGTATTGAATCCTGATATGTCAGATGACCACCTTGTTTTGAATCCCTATCAGCACGGTAAGCAGAACCAACAATGGCAACGAGAAGGCAAATTGATTGCCAACCGCATCCACAAGCACATGGTCCTTGACATTGCAGGTAAGAAAAATACAGAGTAAACTAATATCATATAAATTATTAAGTATTGATTGGCTGTGGAATTCGAATAAACAGTTTTCTAAAAATGTTTAAAGAACGCAGAATACTTAGTTACTTCCTATTTAGGCGTTCTTCTATTCTATTTAGCATAGCAGGAGTTTTTAAGCGATTTAGAAGGATGTAATCTGTGTTTGAACTACTGCCAATTAACCTGGATTGCTTAATATCCCAATCTCCTTAACTTCTTATTGTCAGCTGTGATACAGTACACTGAATTAGCACCGTCATACAAACTAATTGAGTTGCGCAACTATATGACGAAAAGGTCTAAATCGATGATTGGATAATGATCGTTTCAGAAGGCGGTTCGAATCTACACACTCTATAATAAGGGTAAAACGCAACCAGTCAATCAAAGGGTCACGTGTAGACGCATTCCTAATACACGTCTGATACATTGATTATAATTTGTGACGCCAGGGGTCAAAACCCGTCACATGTCGGTTTCTGACCTTTTTATTCAGTCATATTCTGCAATTAATCTGCTTCAAAATACTTTTTACAGAATGAAAATATCTTTTTTCTAACTGAAGTTATGTGCGTTTGATTCTTTCATTGGTATAGAGTGAAAAAATCGAATAAAAAGTTTCAAAATATTCATGTCATTAAAGTCCTCAGCAACCATTACTTGATTATTCTGCAATTGAGCTGTGCAATAAAGGGCTCTATTCTGTATTGAATAAAACAAACGGCATCCAAATTGGATCACTACTTTGCAAATTATTGCAAAGTCATAGGCAACTGCTGAATTTAAGAATATTCTATATTTTTGACCCCTCTCTCCTATTTCAGCTTCTAGCTCAGTATCTAGGAAGCGACAAGCGACGGGTTTTGACCCCTGGCGTCACATTTCTGCTTGTATCTAGTTTTACTTACTTATATCTATATTACTTACATATATTCAAACAGTAGGGCAGTAGACCCTATATTTATAACTTAACTTGATATTTGTTTACAGCACAGGACAAAAAACAGGGAGCAAAAGTGATCAGTTATCAAGTAAACGGTGGGCAAAATCAGTCCTGGACCTTTGAATTGGCTTGAGCACGGCTGTCTGCGTCTGCTAAGTCGCCCGCTTCTTCTGACGATTGGCGGGGCGAATATCCAGTACCAGATAAAGTTCGAATCGATTTCATCGAACAATTGAACTTGTTACACAGGCACATACATGTAGAAGTTTAGTTATATTTACACGAATTAGTAATAGTTTTTTTGTATCTTGCTCGATTTGATAGACTTAGCATAATTTGATAAAGCTCTTCAGAAACTGTAGAACATAAACCGTCCATGCAGAGACAACTATTTATATCAACATAGCGGTATATTTTTTTCGGAAAGCATCGTCCATATAAGAGCAAATGAATGGCAACCCATAATCAACTCCATGAAAGTTAATTTCTCCTCGTCCTCTGATGGCACACTCAACGGAGCGTAGCCGGGTCAACGATGCGACGCCAAGCTCATCTATCGGGCGACTTTTACCATGCTGCATAAATTCAAGCTATGGGGCTGTGGTCTTCCGCAGTCCTTCGGGGTCTTGTTCATTGCAGTCATCCTACCTTTCATTTTGAAATCTCCACTGAGGATATAGTGAATCATTCTCGCTGGCTGTTCTCACACATAGATGTCGGGTAGCCGGGTCAGTAAACTCATCGAGATAACGGCACCATGGCAGATGTTGGGCGTTGGGCATGTGTATGGAAAATATATACGGTAAAATCATTAGCATGATATAGCATCTATTACTGAACATAATAGCTGTTAGATCCAGCACTATGGGTTTGCATAGGCCTGCTTGCGTAGTTAGTTTCGCTGCATGATTAGTTTTATATTAAGCAGTTCCAGATAAAGTTTTTCAGTTACAATTAGAAATGCTAAGAAAATGTAACACAGTCACTATAAATTTAATGTCATATTATAAAACATTCTTGTGAATCGTTTAAACTGTCGATGAAGATATGGAAACATCCACGGTATATTAAAATGATTTGCTTGGAATATTTTTAAAACCCCTCGGCAGTTTCTTCTTCCAGAACATATGACATAACGTCATTCACCGTGACTTTTGAAGTCTTGGCAAGGAGATCTGGGTGTTTGCAGACAAGGGTTATCGACTACAAAAGTTGAAAAGTCCATTTTTGACACTGTATGGTAATTATATTTCACAGAACACGTGATCTCACTCACCGTGATGTTCCCAGGGAACTTTTATATATCCATAGCTAGTTAGCTACCCACAAGTCTGAGAAAGGTGACCTTGGTGTCTACTTTAAGGATTTTTTGGCTACAAAAAATCCTGAAGACACATGCTTGCCACTCTGTGGTAAATTACATTCCATGATCTATAATATTGTGGCGGACTTGGCCGTCGGGCGGATCCCGGTATCTCTTCGGTCACCAGGATAGCGTCTTCGGAATCTTCCCTCTTCTTTGCTCGTCTGCTGAGCTCGGCCTTTCCCTTCGGGCAAAGGGCTTAATGGTGTCACCAACGCTAGATTAACTTGGAAGACGACAGCAACTCAGATCGACACAGCAAATTATATTATTATTAACGTCAAATCGAAGATCAACAGCTTAAAATACTACAACTTCAGGTTAGCCAAAACTCTACTAAAACAAACTCTGACTGAACTCCTAAGAACCAACTATCGAACCCCTTGACGCAACAGGCGTCTCTATTTATAGTTTCCGCGAAGACAAATGTCCGCAGCCTTTTTGCGCAACCAATCGCGCGCGAAGACAAATGTCCGCAGCCTTTTTGCGCAACCAATCGCGCGCAAAGACAAATGTCCGCAGCCTTTTTGCGCAACCAATCGCGCGCGAAGACAAATGTCCGCAGCCTTTTTGCTTGCCGGCCTTTTTGCTTGCCGGCCTTTTTGTCGCCAGCCATTTTGCTTGCTAGCAAATATCCACATTACGTCACAATACTTCCCCTACCAGAAAAAGGGGAATGCCCCCATTCCGTAACTAGTCAACATAACATCAGAAATTAACGTCCATCAAAGTTCAAGAAACATCAAGCCTGCAAAATAAAACAGAGCCCTACCACTATTAAACTAAAAGTCCATCAAATTAGTTGGGCAGAATTAAGCCCGCATGAAGTTATCGATAATTCCATCAACACTGAACTAAGCTAAGCCCTATCGAATAAGGGTCAAACTAATTAAGAATTTCATCAAGACAATCGCCCTACAGACAAAAATAAATCATCGTCCGACAGAAAAAGGAAAATGTCCTTAACGACGCAACCTCTACATACTATCATTCAATATCGTACATGCCTGGCCGCGTGCAAATGTCCACGGCCTTTTTGCTTGTATGCAAATGTCGGCGACCTTTTTGCTTGTATGCAAATGTCGGCGACCTTTTTGTCGTCGGCCTTTTTGCTCGTGTGCAAATGTCCACGGCCTTTTTGCTTGTATGCAAAATTGCAAATGTCGACGGCCTTTTTGTCGTCGGCCGTTTTGCTCGTGTGCAAATGTCCACGGCGTTTTTGTCGTCGGCCTTTTTGCTCGTGTGCAAATGTCCACGTCGTCGAGTGAAGGGGAGGAGACGCATGCGAGCGACGACGAGGAGGGGAGAGGGACGCTGGCAAGCGTCGCATCGTCGAGTGGAGGGAAGGGGGACGCATCCCAAGTCATGGCCACGACAAGACCTCCCCGGAAGACGGCGCCCAGCTATTGATAGCACGCGGGCCGGCGAGTCGCTCTCTTCGGACGCCCGCTGACCTCAGAGTCGTCGTCGGCAGGAGGCGCAGGCAAATCCACTACCTCTGCTTGCTCTTCCCTGAAGCAAGACCGAAGTTTGTCCACATGGACCGTGAGTGGACGAGAATGAGGGGACTTCTTGATGCTGTAGTTCACAGGGCCGCAGCGTGTCTCCACGACGAAGGGACCCGTGTACATATTTTGCCATTTCGGAGAGCGACCTCGATAACGACGAGGAGTATAATACCAAACTTGTTCCCCAGGAGCAAATTCAGCCGGGCGAACGCGCAAGTCATAAGCACGCTTCTGGCGTTCCGCAGCCACTCCCAGATGCTCCCGTACCAGGCGGTACGCAGACTCCATGCGCTCAGCAAAATCTCGCACAGAACTCGCGTATGTGCCTGCGCCCGGATCAGCGTTCGGGGGTCTGCCGTAGACTAGGTCCAACGATGCGCGGGTCTCCCGGCCGAACATCAGGTAGTTCGGGCTGAACCCAGTCGTTTCGTGTAGTGACGCCCGGTAAGCGGCGAGGACATGGGGCAGAGATTCGTCCCAGTCCCGTTGATTGCTACTGACCACTTTCCCCAGCATGGCATTAAGCGTCCTATAAAAGCGCTCTATGAGCCCATTCCCACTCGGGTGATAAGGGATGTCCTAACCTTATCTATTCCCAGCAATCGGCAAAGTTCCTTGAACAAATTTCCCTCGAAATTAGTCCCCTGGTCGGTGAGGATTTGTAGCGGAGCGCCGTACCTTACGATAACGTTTTCAACCAAGGCCCTAGCAACCGAAGTGGCTTCTTGATTGTGCATGGGGACTGCCTCCACGAACTTCGTGAAGTTGTCCATGATCGTAAGGATATAAACATTCCCTCTTCGACTGCGTGGATGGAGGCCGGTGATATCTATACTCAATCGTTCCCAGGGCGCCCCGCAGGGCAAGGGCTGCAACGGTCCCTGGCGGGGAGGCAAACCACGATGGTATTGGTTGCACTGAGGGCAGCACTGGCAAAAGCGCCTCACGTCACGGGACCATCCGACCCAAAAGGCCCGACGCCTTACCTGCGCCCGGGTTCTCCGGACGCCCAGGTGGCCCCCGGTCATCCCTGTGTGGGCGAGCCTCATGTACTGATCCCGCATAGCCCTGGGTACCACCAACTGTTCGACCCCGTCCGGTGTCTTCCGATAGATCACCTTCTCGTGCAGGTACAGGCGGTCTCTCTGGTGCCAGTACACCTTCACGGCTTCGTTCTCCCGCAAGATATCCACCAAGTCTGGCGCCTGGGTACCTATTTCCAGCCACGGGCGTATCACCCGAAGATCAGGATCTTCTTTCTGCGCCTTTACTAACTCCTCCTGCGGATTGGGTTCAATATGCAATTGCTGTTCGGGCACAGCCTCGGTGACTGCAGCGACCGCACTTACATCGTCAACACCACATTGCCGACAAGGCCTACGGGAAAGGGCATCCGCATTACCATGTCTCTGACCTGGCCGATGCAACACCTGGAACTCGAACTCTGCCAATCGTTCTAACCAGCGGCTCTGTTGGCCAATGGGCTCTGGAGTTCGCTGAAGCCACTGCAACGCGGCATGATCTGTCCTCAATGTAAATTGGCGCCCCAGCAAGTACTGACGGTACTGCTTTGTGAAATATACTATGGCTAGCAACTCCTTGCGAGTAACGCAATAGTTACGCTCCGCCGTGGAAAGTAAACGACTTCCATAGGCAATTACTCGCTCCTCGCCATCAATCTTCTGGGATAATACTGCCCCTATGCCAACGTCGCAGGCATCACCGTCCAGGACGTAGGTGCCCTCATCCCTTGGCAAAGCAAGGACAGGTGTGGTCGTCAGAGCGTGTTTTAGAAGTTCAATCACTTTCTGACAAACGTCGTCCCAAACAAACGCTCTACCCTTTTTCGTCAGTGCGAACAGAGGAGCAGCTAATACCGAAAAATTACGAATGAACCTCCGGTAATACGAGCATAGCCCGAGAAAGGAGCGCACATCCCTCAGTCGTTGCGGGACTGGCCACTCCACAACCTCGCGGATCTTGGACTGATCCACCGCAACCCCGTCTTGAGTCACAACATGGCCCAAAAAACAAACGGCCCTACGCAGCAAGCGACACTTACTTGGTTTCAACTTTAAATTGGCCGTTCTCAACCGCTCGAACACCTTACCCAGCCTCTGCAAATGCTGTTCAGGCGTATTCCCAAAAATAATTACATCATCGAGGTAGACTAGGCAAACATCGAAATAAAGCCCCGAAAGGACAATGTCCATCAACCGTTGGAGGGTTGCTGGCGCATTGCAGAGACCGAAGGGCATCACCTTCCATCGATAGATGCCTCGACGCGTAACGAACGCGGTCTTATCCGCATCCCTAGGATCCATAGCCACCTGGTGGTATCCGCTTCTTAAGTCCACGGTGCTAAACCATCCCCCCCGGAGAGAGCATCTAAACATTCGTAAATTCTAGGGAGCGGGTACGAATCCTTCCTCGTCCTCTCATTTAATTGCCTGTAATCTATGCAAAAACGGAGGGTCCCATCCTTTTTACGAGCCAGTACCACGTTAGCCGCCCACTCGCTAACAGCGGGTTCAATCGTCCCAGCGGCCAACATACTATCTAGCTGTTCGTCTATGGCAGCCCTATGGGGAAGCGGTTGGCGCCGTAGAGGTTGTCTAACAGGGCCTGCATCTCCCATATCAATCCGATGAGTGGCCACGTTTGTCCGGCCGAGATCACCTTCCCTTACCGAGAAAACCTCACTGAATTCAGTCAAAAGTTCCCGCAATTGTTCTCGGGTCTCGGGCGTCACCTCTTCGGGAAGATCGGCCATCAGCATCTCACAAGGGGCCGCCTCACCAACCGGCTCCTCACCCTTATCACGGATCTCCCGACACTCAACTTCGACCGGGTGCAACCCTCCCAACAACTGGTCCTTAACCAACCTTACGGGATCCTCGGTCAAGTTTACTACCCGGACCTGGGCCGTTCCGGCGTCATCGCCTACTACGACCCGTGCGAGATGGACCCCCGGACTGATTTCCTTGGCATCCGTCATCCAGGCCGGCGCTACCGACGACAGATCCCCGTACAGGGTCTTTACAGGGACGTCGAATTGACACTTAGGCGCGACTACAACTTCCTCAGCCACAATTACCTGTCTGCACCACCCGGCTCCATTACCTCTTACCATGGAAATACGTTTCCGACCAATGAACAATGCCCCGGTCCCAAATCCTAGGCGGCATTGGTGCTCCCTCACCCAATCCATATCCAGCATGGGATCAGTTATCTGATCGGACACCAAAAATGCACTAGAAATCTCAAAGCCACTCCGAAACTTAATGGGGACCATTATCTCACCCAAAACCCGTATATCGGACCCGTTCGCAGCCATCAAGTACCGGTTATAGGGACGAATCTCTAACCCCTGGACAGTAGAGGAAGGTATGAGGCTCAACTCCGATCCGGTGTCAACCAAACAGAGTTGAGAGCGTCCATTGATCGTCCCCCGGACGTAGACAGCGTTGAAGGTTGCTCGGTTGGGTACTCTTGGATGGGTCGTGTGATTGGCGGCCACAGGCTCCGTCGGCGTCGAATCTTGAGTTTCTGTCTCGGTCGCATCCGGGCGATGGCGGGCCCGGCGTGACTGGCGGCAGTTGCGGGCGAAGTGGCCTGGTTGGCCACAGTTGAAGCAATTCGTCTCCCGCCTCGGTCTTTCCTGGTTGTCGGCGTTGGCGTTTCCCGGGCGACTCTCTCGGCCTGGTCGGTCCTCGGTTGTGGTCTCCAGAGCGAACGTCTCGGTCCGGCCCAGCATCAGCCGGAGGCGTACGACCTCGCAGCTCCCGGAACTGTCGGTCGAACTTGCCTTCGAGTTCCCGTTGCCATAGACGTTGCTCTTCCTTCTGGATGGTCAGGAACCGGTCCAACTGCGTCTGGATCTGGTCGCTCACATCGGTCTCCCGAGTGCCACGCACCTGGTTGGGCGGTCTTCCGCGGTCATCAGGTTCCGACGGTCTCCTCCGGTCGTCCTGGCCCATTGTGCTTCGGTAGGCCTCCAGACGAAGCGCTGTCCGGTAAGCTTCGTCCAGCGACTTGGGTTCTCGCTCGCGAATCTTGAGCGAGAGCTCCCGATCCCTCATCGCCTCCAGTAATGCCTCTTTGGCGATGATCTCCGTGGTTTCGTTGGCAGGAACCGGATAGGCAAGTACCACCAACCGACGAATTTCATGAAGGAGGTCGGATAGGCTTTCCCCGGCGCGCTGGCGGCGGTAGTAGAGTTGTGTCCGGAAGGTCTCGGCTTGGCCTTCCGTCCCGTAGCGTTGACGTAGCCGCTCCACCAACTGTTCGTAGGTCGCATCCGGCTGGGCCTCGAAGTCCCAGAGCAACTGAGTGGCGGCTTTCTCCAGGGAGCAGCGAAGGAAATCGACTTTGTCCGAAGCGGTCCACCGGTTGTGCCTCGCACACACCTCGAACTGAGACAGGAATGATTCCAGTGACCCTGTCCCATCGAAACGCCCGGGTTTCAACTGCATCGGCCGGTTTTTCAGCAGGCCGCCGACGCCCTCGAGAAGCCATGGTAGAATCCCTGACTCGTCCTTCACTTCCCGGCTAACAGGTTCCGTAGATTCCCTTCGGTCAATCGGCCCCATCGGCTTCCACTTCTCGAAGCCAAAGTAATCCGCCAGGCTGTTCCGGTCCGGCTTGATCTCCATCGGTCGCCTTCTCCCGGCGGGCGTAGAGGTTTCAGGCTGCAGCATGTCAAAGTCGACCAGCGGGTAGACGCGTGTGTCGTCCTCGTCTCCCATCGGTAATCAGCGTTCTGCAATCGTCTGACACCCCACTTCTGGTGTACCACTGTGGCGAAAATTTGCCGCAGGGCGGAGTCCGGTATCTCTTCGTTCACCAGGATAGCGTCTTCGGAATCTTCCCTCTTCTTTGCTCGTCTGCTGAGCTCGGCCTTTCCCTTCGGGCAAAGGGCTTAATGGTGTCACCAACGATGCCTTACGCTAGATTAACTTGGAAGACGACAGCAACTCAGATCGACACAGCAAATTATATTATTATTAACGTCAAATCGAAGATCAACAGCTTAAAACACTACAACTTCAGATTAGCCAAAACTCTACTAAAACAAACTCTGACTGAACTCCTAAGAACCAACTATCGAACCCCTTGACGCAACAGGCGTCTCTATTTATAGTTTCCGCGAAGACAAAGGTCCGCAGCCTTTTTGCGCAACCAATCGCGCGCGAAGACAAATGTCCGCAGCCTTTTTGCGCAACCAATCGCGCGCGAAGACAAATGTCCGCAGCCTTTTTGCGCAACCAATCGCGCGCGAAGACAAATGTCCGCAGCCTTTTTGCTTGCCGGCCTTTTTGCTTGCCGGCCTTTTTGTCGCCAGCCTTTTTGCTTGCTGGCAAATATCCACATTACGTCACAATATCAAGTAACACGTATGACCTTGGAAAGTCGCAGACAGTTTCCTTTAACTATTTTCTGTGAATCACAACGTATAATAACAAATCTCATGTTTAGGAAAGTGCTCTAATGCCTGCACTCAAGATAAACCACAATCGCGAGTCTATTGCTTGCAGTTCTCGAGAAACCAAGGGCAATTACGCCGGGTTGTCAAATGATCTTGAACCTCAAATGTGATGTTATGTAATTAGTAACTTATGTAGCGCCGCCCACAACAGTGACTATTCAGTAGTGCTCCCAGTGCGAGTACCCGAGAGTAGAGAGTGACATGGGGAATTTCCCCGCGGAATAACCGCGGTAACCGCGGTAAATCCCGCGGTAATGGGGACAACAATTGCGGTAATACCGCGGTGATGGTGTTTACTCCCGCGGTAATACCGCGGTAATGGGGAATGAACCGGCAATAAACAAGGGTGATGTTAAGAACTTGAGAACTGAATAAGAGACTTCTTTATTTCCTGAAGCTTACTAGTCAGAAATAGTCAGGACTTGTTTAATGCAAACTGTCAATAAGATAATAACAAACTAATGCAGTCAGCAATACGAATAGCTTTGTGAGTTAAAAAATTGTTTTTTAAATTTGAATTGGTGTAGACTTTTTTCGGGGAATGTGATGTCGTCCTGCGGGGATGAGGAGAAAACCTGCGGGGATGGGGCGGGGATGGGGACAAACCATGCGTGGATGGGGCGGGGCTGGGGAAGACTTAGTTGTTGCGGGGTGGGAATGGAGACGATATTGTCTCCCCGCGTCACTCTCTACCCGAGAGAAGAAATAGGTTTTGAAGAAAGAGAGATGTGGGAACAGATCTAGAAAAAATGGAAACGCGTAAAGAGGAGGGAAGGGAGTTCCACAGGGCAGGCCCAATGGTGACAAATGATCTATTCTAGTTCTCGCCAAAATGGTCCTAGTTCCTAGCGGCATGATCTCTTTGTCTCGCGACAAAGAGATCATGCCGCTCAAAGAGAGGAGAGATTGGAGAGAAGCTGCAGAATGAGGAAAGCGAATGATTGTATGATGTTTAGTGTAGGCCTACAAGTTTGTTGAGTGTACAGGTTTTTTATTTGGCGGTCCTATAACCATACAAATTAATAGACATCAAGAAACCATTCTAGACCTTGCAGTTTCGGAAAACCAAAGGTTAAACATTGCAAGTCAATGGACCCTGAACTACAGTCATGCACTCAGCATATGATGTTCATTATAACTCTGTTGAGAAAGTCTTCTTTCGAATCCAAGACTCTGAAAAACATCATATAGATGCCAGGAATTTTTTTACATAACTTGTAGTTCCAGTGAGGAAAGGTTAGTCATGACAGGTCGAGTGACCTTGAACTACAAAGTCATGCGATGGTCATACGATGGTCATACCAGTTTGTTTATATCTCTCTTGGATTTCCGTGACCCAATGAGCCTATCCTGGATTGACACCTTCTTTTTGTACTTCACCGATAACGAAAAATTATTATTTGACAACAGATGTCAAATTACCTTGAAAATGAAGGTCGTTCGATTGTCGTACAATGTTAGAAACAGCTTAATTGACTTCTGCTCGCAAAACTCTGTCATAGACACAAAAATCGCTTCTCGGTTGCTTTTAGTTCCTGAGATTCCTTGGGATAAAATTTCTCAATGGTAAATTAATGTGTATGATTCAGCTATAGAATGCTTAACTTAGAGTCGCTTGAGCCACGCCTAAATGTTAATCTAATTAGCTGTAACTTCGTACAATATAATAACTAGTCCTATGCAAACTTTCTAGAGGTTTACCATCAAGATATATAAACTTTTGAAACGTCTCTGTCTTTTTGGACACCCTAGTATATATATAATTTTGTGTATGTATGTAAGACAAGATTATACCGAGCCTTGGTCCTGACAACAGTGATGTATGGATCGGAGACATGGCCCATGACCAAAACTAATTTAAAGAAATTAGAAGCGGCTCATCATAGGTGGCAAAGAAGGATACTAGGGGTCACTTGGAGAGATAAGATAAAGAACGAAGACATAAGAAAGAGAACATCTATGGAGAAGCTGGAGGATATGCTGAAGACATCACGCCTGCGATGGCTGGGCCATATACACAGATCGGACAATGAAAGATTCTCAAAACAGGCACTAGAATGGACACCAACAGGATGGAAAACAAAACGTGGAAGGCCGAGAAAGACCTGGCGAAACACGGTCACACAGGATCTGGACGGCGGCGGAATGACGTGGGAGGAAGCCAAGGGAAGTGCGGAGGACAGAGTGGGATGGAGGAGCTGTGTCGCCCGATGCGCTGCAAGCGCGTGGAAGGACTAAGGTCTAAGGTAATGCATGTATGTCGATAGCATGGCGGCTGGCTGACTCGTACGGGAGGCGTGACCGATTAAACGTTTTCCGTCGTTCTTTTTGCTATTTCTGACAAGATACTAGCTAAGCCGAGAAAACTTCTATTAACACTAACCATTGTTCACTCCTGCAGTTTCGAATTCGAACTTTAAAAGCGAAGGCATGTCTGAGAAGTCTTTGAGAATCGATGACATACTGGATATAGTCACATGTGACCGTATCGATGATGCACTGGCGGCTGACCCATCGCCGATAATGGAAGCTATGTCTAGCAAACTGGCTGAAAACTTCTTGCCCGAACTGGAGGTTATGGTGGGAAAAGTTTCGAAGAAACTCCAATCAAAATCATCTGAAACTCAGTGCCATAGAATATATCTACTCTCGAGGATGAAATTACACATTTGAAGTCTCAACAGGAGGAAACCGAGAGAACAGGCGTCTCAACAATCTGGTAGTGCACGGGCCTCCAGAGTCACCATCGAGAGTAGAATCGAAATCCAAGCCAACCTAACTCCAACTCCGCCAGACAGCCAATCGCGAGTCACTGGAACTCTTCAAGTAGCCTACCAGTAGCCAAAGCGGATATCTCATTCGCATATGGAATCCCTAACAGAATCAAAGGTGCAGCTCGACCATTAGTCGTTGGATTCGTTGGAAGAAAGTTGCGTGATACAATCTGTGCTTCTCGAAAGATCCTCGGGATCACATCTGGCTCCAAGTCCTCTCTAACCTATAGAATCTGTGAGGGGCGCTATAACAAGTGTTCAAATATAATACAATACAAAACGACCATTTAACAAGTGCGAATTCTCTCATCTATGCCAAACCAGAGGACTGCTGAAGGACCAGAGGATCCGCTCAACCTGGACAGCCGCAGGAAACATCCTAATCGTCAAACGAGAAGTCGATCAAAATAACTTTCCTACGCCATTTGAAGACCTCCTGCCATCATCCTGAGCCTCAACAAAGGGAAGAAAGGTATAATGATAAACGATATGATCCTTGTACTTTGACAAGACGAAAGTAATGCGATGATTTGATGAGAAATTTATTTTTGTAAACTGTTCTCCACTGATTGAATTTCTACTCTGCTCCTGTATTTATCGTACTTTAAGAGGTCGATGATACAGAGGTGAGTAGATACGAATTGCTGCTGAATAACTCGATATTACAATGTGTAATAAAAAATTATGTAATCACGAATTGGAAATCGGAATGAATGTAGCAATTGTGTGACCGTAGCTTGCAATGATTTTACTGAGTTTAGCTGTATCTAATTATTCTCACGAAATTTATCAAGAAATTCTTCCAGCTTAGTGGGCTTTCGTCCTACCTACTTAAGTAAGTCGCGACTTTTCACCGAGGCGATGACCAATAATTATTAATCTAAACTTTGTGCACACATCTGCGAAACTAGACCTATCAACCATTGCTTCAGACTTCCCTCAATTTGTCTTTTCCTCTGTTGTCCACTTGTCCGTGACCTTGGAGTTACACTGGACCAAGAGTTAACCTTTGCCCCTCATATAAACCGCCTCTGCCGTGATTCTTACTATCAGTTACGCCAGTTCCGCACTGTTGCTCGCTCACTTACTTCGGACTCCACCGCTACACTCATCCACTCTTTTATCACAGTCCGACTTGATTACTGCTGCTCACTCTATGCTGGTCTCCCAGCTGGTCGGTTGGGGTGCCTGACCCGGGTCCTGCGCTCTGCCGCACGCCTTTGCGGACGTATTCCCAAATTTGGCCACGTCTCAGGTTATATTCTGGATGTGCTTCATTGGCTCCCTCTACTGCAGCGGATCTCGTATCGGATGGTCGCTTTGGTCTGGCGGTCCTTGCTGGGTCTAGCCCCTGCCTATCTACGCGACCTCTGCTGCCCTACCTTGGGTGCTCCGGGTCGTCGCTCTCTCCGATCTACTGAGCGGGGCGTACTCATGGTCCCTTTTGCCCGCACAGCTACTAAGCAGAATCGGGCCTTCTCAGTGGTTGGCCCCTCCCTCTGGAATGGGCTCCCTTTGGCACTGCGATTGCATCCCAGAATCCACTCTGAATCTTTCTATTCTTGCCTCAAAACTGTCCTTTTCAGCCGTGCTGGGGTCGGGAGCGCTCCTGAGTAGTAACCTTGAAGGGGCGCTATATAAATCTTTGGGATGAAAAAAAATGAACGAATGAACATCCAATTACGAACTCTATCAAGTATATTTGTTGTTCTAAGTGCAGCAGGGCGTTTCACTCTCACTGTTGTAAATCTGATGTAGGATATTTAGTAGCGAGGAATATAATTATGGGTTTGTCCCATAGACTACTTAAATACCAGGACTGTAGGCGCTCATGCTCGGGACTTGGAACTTGGGTCCATTCAAAATTTACACTTTTTATCACACAAAATTAACGAATAGTCCGATTTTCATGAACGTTTCTTTGTTCTATTTGACTAAACGAAAGCTATATTGGGGTAAAATATTGACTCTAAATTCTGGATAATTCAAGATCATTTCAAGGTCAGACAAAATGAAATCTAGCAAAAATCAGAGAAAAATGCCCAGATCTCAGCCAATAATTCTTGAAAACAGCTAATTCTTTCTTGTATTTCTCCTCTAGATAAGGACTACTTAGGATAAGAAACAAGGCTATTAAATGTAAGGCGATCCAATGTGATTTTAAGGCAAAAAGGTCAATTTCAGAGGAAAATCAGAGGAAATAGTCATAGCTCAGACAAATGTTGTTACAATTTAATTATTCTTTTACCAATTTGCTCGTGTCGATAGGGGCTAAATTGGAGAAGACAGTACCTAACGGCTAAAATAATCCAAGAGGTCATTTGAAGGTCAAAAGGTCGAAATCAAAAGAAATGACCATATCTCAGCCAAGTATTGTTTTATTTGTGTGATTCTGTGTAATGGTCATTGTTTCTTGATTTTGAACTTTGACCTTCAAATGACCTTGAAGTAGCCCAAGGTCGTTTCAAGGTGAAATAGTCAAAATAAATGGAAGATTGTCATAAGACAGAATCACCAAAATAAAGCAATATTCTGTGTAATGGTAATTTCCTTTGATCCTGACCTTTTACCTTCAAATGACCATGAGTGAATCCATTTCATTTCAAGGTCTAAAGGTAAAAATAAATGTAAAACTGACATTACACACAATCATCTAAATAAAGAAGCATTTGGCTGAGATAGGGTCACTTTCTCTTGATTTTTACTTTTTGACTTTGAAATGACCTCAGATTAATTTAACCTTTAGATTAATTTAACCTTTAACCTTAACCTTCTCGAATGTAGCCCTTATCGGCACGAGCAAATTGGTAAAATAATAATTAAAATGTAACAACATTTGTCTGAGCTATGGCTATTTCCTCTGATTTTCCTCTGAAATTGACCTTTTGACCTTAAAATAACCTTGAATTGCCTTACATTTAATAGCCTTGTTTCTTATCCCAGGTAACCCTTATCTAGAAGAGAAATACAAGAAAGAATTAGCTGTTTTCAAGAATTATTGGCTGAGATCTGGGCATTTTTCTCTGATTTTTGCTAGATTTATTTTTTCGGACCTTGAAATGACCTTGAATTATCCAGAATTTAGCGTCAATATTTTACCTCAATATAACTCTTGTTGAGACAACTAGAACAAAGAAAAGTTTATGCAAATCGGAATTGTAAATTGAGAATGGACCCAAGTTCCAAGTCCCGAGGCTGAGCGCCTACAGTCCTGTCATTTAAGGGGTCTATGGTTTGTCCTTAGTGCATTAATGATGAACTGCCCTTTAACTATACCGAAAACGAATAACTCCTCCATATATATATATACTAGCCTGGTCCAAAAAATTAATAGTTGGAAATGCATTGCTCCACAAGGCTGCCCTTTAGGGGTGTCCAGAAAAATGAAAAATCGCAGAAAACACGCATATTGAAGTTTTTCCCGTTATTCTATTCATCTGTTGTCTATAAATATTTTTACAGAATTTTAAAATGTTATCCTGAGGTCCCTCAAAGCCCCTGAACATACCCTACTTAAGTCCCCAGAACTGAAGACGCCCATGCTCGGATCTTTGAACTTGGGTCCATTGTTGATTTACTCTTTTTATCACAATAAATTAACGAAGAGTCTGATCTCGAAGAACTTTAAGTTGTTATGTTTATCTCAATGAGAGCTACATCCAGGTAAAATATACATACTAAATTCAAGGTCATTCAAGGTCATTTCAAGGTCAAAATAACCGAAATCTAGCAAAAATCAAAGGTCTCTTTCAGACAAGATCTCAGCCAATAATTGTTGAAATTAAATTAATTCTTTCTTGCATTTCTCGTCTTATCAAAGGGCTACCTGTGATAAGAAAGAAAGCAAGAAAGAATTAAGACGATCAACAGTTAATTAAAGGACAAAAAGGTCTCTTTCAGACAATGATTTTACTCTAAAATTGTTATTTTGACCTTGAAATGACTTTGAATCGTCTTAATTTAGTATGTATATTTTCACTGGATGTAGCTCTCATTGAGATAAACATAACAACTTCAAAGTTCTTCGAGATCAGACTCTTCGTTAATTTATTGTGATAAAAAGAGTAAATCAACAATGGACCCAAGTTCAAAGATCCGAGCATGGGCGTCTTCAGTTCTGGGGACTTAAGTAGGGTATGTTCAGGGGCTTTGAGGGACCTCAGGATGACAATGTCATCTTAAAATTCTGTAAAAAATATTTATAGACAACAGATGAATAGAATAACGGGAAAAACTTGAGTATGGGTGTTTTCTGCGATTTTTCATTTTTCTGGACACCCCTACTGCCCTTGTTACACATGAAAACATGAGTCTCTATGCAAAATTTTGGAAAGATTGGATTATATTTAGAGGTCGCTATGTTTTTCGACTTTTTGCTACATAGTGTGAACTTGTCAAAAAACATGTATAATTTTGATTTTTTTCAAATCAGTTTTTATTTTGAACAATAAACAGGCCCAATTAGAAATATATACTGCAGTGTTACTGCTTAGTCAGGCTGCATTAAGTTTGTAATGAAATATAGTTTCGATAATTAAAGAAGTTATCCAGTCTGCATAAACCCCGTCATTGAAGTGCTGGAAAACCCGCAACCCACTATTATTTCATTTTGCCTTCGTTGGAACAGAAAATTTTGTCCGATGACTGGAGACAAGTTGCAGCAAGTATTGTTTCTGTGACTCATCCTTATTACATCATTATAAGAATGGATCAGAGCCACTCCACGTTCTGCGCAGTCATTGACGACCATCAACAGTTTGACATTTGCCTTCATCGACTGGAAAGTAGGGTCCATTGGTCAGGGAGTAGAAGCCTTTGATAGGAAGGCTGTGGGTTGTTCTTGACCTGGATGGTAAGAAGATCAAGCAGTTTTAAAGATACCCTTGTGACATACGCCTCCAGTGGAGTCTGGTGGTCGAAGGATTTCCCGTCCAGACGCTACATGGATAGCGGATTAGGTGGATGAGTCAGATTGTATTACCAGAGCAGCCTCGATGTCTTCAGTGACACGCTCATCAAAGAAAGCGCGTGGCTATAAGGTGTTCGAAGATATATAAGAGATGACGATTGAAAGAGTTAATTAAAATCGACCTCAAACTGTAACTGCTTGAATCAGCAGAAATCTTGGCTCATACACACCCTCTAGTGCTTGCGAACACCCGAATCAGCACGCTGTGCGCGATTCTAGCTATCTCCCGAATTACCAACTCAGCGACAATTGTTGCTTTCGTGGCCTCACCAACTGTTAGTCTATTAGGTAATGCAACATGAAATTCCTCAGGATTGCCTCATTTTTTGGGAGTCCAGACCCAAGAATGTCTTTGTCAGGCATCCCTAACAACCAACATTGTGGGGAACTCCTGGTTGATGTCAGTTCCAAGAAAGCTGCCGTTTTTGTTACGTGTGAGCCTTTATTGCAGAAAGTGAAAAAACACGTGCTGTAAGCTTATTTCATATTCAAGGCTAGCTTCACAGATTAAAAAGATACTCTATTCATGCTAAATTAGCAGCATATAGAGCAATATTGAACAATCTAATTGTACATGAAACGAATTGTAATGGCAAGTTGGCATGCAAAATTTAAAAATTAGCTATAAGCCAACAACTGTGTATCTATCAGGAAGAACTTGACACAAGTGTTTTATTTGAAAATAAGCTTATAATTCTTTTATTTACTTAAATACAGTTGGCATATTGATCATGATTTAGAAAGATGGTGCTTGATGTTCATGGGAGCTAATTTTAATTCATAATGCAGCTAATAACGCGTCAAATGCACAATTTTTGCAATTTCTACAAAAAGTGTCAAAACCTAGCGACCTCTAAACATGCTCAGATCTCTTCAATTTTTTCAATACAGAGTCTTCTAGTCAAGTGTAACAGGGGCAGCCTTGTGGAGCAGCATATTTTGAAAAAATATTTTTTCCCATGTAAGCTTGGACCAGGCTAATATATACTGAAGACGATACAATACCCTCAAGCGATGTCTGAGCCTTCCAAGGATAAATACGCACAAATAAACCAACAATTTTTATAATTGCATGCAAAGTCATCATTTTCTGCCTGTTATAACTAGACCGACTAGAAAAACAAACCACTCCGCTGCTCTCAATGATAATATTTGTACCTATGCTTGCGCCTCGTTCAACCACTTCATCGACAATAAATCTTCTGCTATCTCTGAGCACCTACCAACATTCGCCCATTTCAATTACGAATCCGATCTGCCCGTAAAACCTCCTGCTGAGATTTATAGAATAATTGCTAATGACAGAATCAATAGGCCTCCTACCTTTCAGGAGGCTCTATCTTTTACTGATTGGCCCTTAATTACAGAGACCTGCGTTAACATCAACACGAACGAGTCCTATGATCAATTCGACGATTGTCCACTTCTGAAAAACCGCCCATGGGGTCGTCCATTAATTATGTCAACAAATTTTAGGCAGTTTTTGACCCCCTCCCCTTGTCAACAACTGTCAAACATTGACGGACCCCTAAAAGATTATGTCAACAATCGCAGAACCCCCCTACAAAACAGAAACAAAATGGCTCAATAAATGTAGAATCATTTTTTATTAATTTTTAACATTAAAAAATGCAATCTCGAATTTCAAAATATATGAGTTTAGTAGGCCTATTACCAGCTTTTTAGTAGTATTAAATATTAAGCACTTTATACATTTTTAGCATTTCTTAATGTTTTCGCTACCATTTGGAAGGGTCTGTGTTGATTTATTGGAGAAAAATTTCTTGACGTCAACTTTTACCGAACCCCCCGCCCCCTTGTCAACAACTGTCAAACTTTTCCAAACCCCCTATGTTGTTGACATAATGGACGACCCCTATGTCCCGGGTCTTTCAGAATCATGTAAAACCAAAAAAATCGTAATATTTGAAATATCTAAAGAAATCCGAATGAGACCAATAAAAGACATTTCATCACTTTTAGAAATAAATTGTAATCTATTATTATCAGAGTTGGGGAAAAATTATTACGCTGCGAAGTTTTGTGAAAGTAGTAACAACTTGAGGGTAATGTGAAGTCTTGTTCGCTCATTAAGTTGTATGTTTTGTTTCTGCCTTCGGGCGTAATAAAGTACGGATTAAGTGAAGTAGAGAATTGAGATTCGGCGATTAATTCTTTGAATTCCGATGAGTTAATATCGAGGACCCGGAAGAAATAGCCAATAAATTCACTTTTTACAACACAAAAATAGTTCAATCGCTGGTTAAAAAATCCCCGATCCGAAAATTCTTTTGAAGATTACTTGAGCCCTCCTATTTCCAACTATTTTGGTTCAGAAGGAACCCCTCCGGATGAAATTATTAAATTGGGTCGTACAATCCGTTTATCCCATCAACTGTTCATTTAACACTGGTATATTTTCAAACGCTTTAAAAATAGGCAAGGTTGTTACCATCTTTAATAGGGGTGAGAAGGGAGGATGTGGCTAATTACAGACCCTCCCGTTCTTTGATAAAATATTTGAAAAGCTAATGTATGAAAGACTAAGCAGTTTTCTTGAAAAAGCTAATATTATATTCCCATCTCAACATGGTTTTCAAACCGGTTCCTCCTCTGTTATGCCTTTGTTGAGTATCCAAGAGAAACTATCAGGAGCAATAGAGAATAATGATACTCCCTTGGAGTCCATTTCGACTTGGCCAATCCTAGCATTCTACTAAAAAAAACTTAATAACTATGGCATAAGAGGTGCCCAACTTAATTGTTTTGTCAGGTACCTTGAAACCGCTCACACGTGGTCACGGCAAGGGAGTCTTTTCGATGATGCGTGCAATTAATTTTAGGGTTCCGCATGGATCGAATTCAAGACCACTGATGTTCCTAATCTATATCAGTGACTTTCCAAAACGCCTCACCCCTTATGTATTTCATTCTTTAACGATACTAGCCTAATACCTTTTATTCCCATATCTCCTTGGACACCTTATATCAAAAAGTAGCCTAAATGCTGAACTAGTTCTGACTGCCAATTGGTTTCGTGCAAGTTGAGGTGGGTGTCCGCATCATTATCTAAAATGCACCAAGTTCCCCAACAAGAAATTATTGTAGCTTTTCTGAGATAATTATATTTACGTGACATACAAATATTTCGCTTTGTCAAATATAAACTAGATTCAGCGGAACCGTAACTTTGGCAGGTTGACATGCACAAAATGGCAATAATTAAGATTCGTCAAAATGAATGAAGGAATTGGAATAATCCAGGCATCTCGTAAAGAATGAGTGAACGAGGGTCACTGCAGTTGAAACCAATTTCAGTTTTGTTTCCGTACCACGGACGACACTAACACACCAGCCTAAGTAACTGGTTAATAAATCGTATTCATTCTACCAAAAAGACCCGCAAAGGCGAGAAGATATTTCTAAATTTCTTTTCAACTTATGCCTCATAGCGAACTCAGCTATTGAGTACAAGTGCATTGTCGGTGGGACGGTCAGAGAGCGAAGGAGAGCACTGGCCACCTGCTCTTGTATGCCAAGGCCAACAAAAATGCGAGATCGATGACACTTCATACCCAAGGGTGCTTCTCTGGATTAGCGGACTGTTCGTGTCTCTTCTATTATCACAAACATCAATAATCAGTATGAAATCCGTCGCCAGTAACATTGTCCTGTCTTGTTGAAGATCGGCTTAATTCCAATTAGTAGGCTACGATTTGTGCAATGTCCTAAACTCATAAATCTTTAATATTTGATTGTTTCAAGAAGGATTTATAATAATATTATCTGTAGGTACAATATCAGATTAATGAGACATCTGAAGTAGTTTAATCATCATTTAGACTAATCGGCTCTTGAAATGGCAGTGGTGGTGGTAGTGGTGGTGGTGATCCAATCTTTTTAATTACTTCGATAGAGCCTTTATCATAATAATATTATACATGCACAATACGTCAATCGACGATGGTTGAACTTAAATACTCAAACTCATTTGCGGTGAGCAATATAAGCAGAATTGCAGAGTAGCGAAATACAGTGCAATACGACTTAACGTGATGTAACTTAACGTGCCGCAATGTCAATGCAAAGCTGTTGAGAATCCCGTGGACAAAAATGATGTCTGACGAATGGGTGTACAGTAGGCCTACACATCAGCGGGGGCCAGAAAGGAACTATTAGCGCACACGAAAACACGGAAACTACGATATTTTGGCCACATCATAAGACAAACGCACGACAACATCGACAGCAGTCTGCAGGGGCGGCGCTGGGTTTTAGTTGTGGGGGGGTCCACGAAAATGAAATTAACTTGCGAGGCACTGCGAGCGCCGAAGGCGCGAAGCTGCCCACGATTAGGGGGTTTGGGGGAGCGTCGTAAGCTTTTTGGAGTATAATGTTGCCATATGGAGCTCATTTCAGCCACTCTGAACTAAACATTTATAATTTAAAGAATTTGAGTAGACCTAATAAATAGTGATGATCATAAAATTAATTTAACATATTGGAAAGAGTTACAAAGTCATGACATTAGTTGCAAGGCTGTCAGCGAAACCAGACCCCCCCCAAAAAAAAGTCTATTCGGTTTTACACGAATTGGATAAATGGTCTGAACGACAGCTGGGGGGGGTCCGGACCCCTGGACTCCCCCGGCCAGCGCCGCCCCTGGCAGTCTGACGACAGGTCTCGTGGAAGGGGTTCGAGGACGAGGAAGGCCAAGAATTTCGTGGATTGACAACATCCTGAACTAGACTGGACTAGTGGATGCGGCACGTGACAGAAACCATTGGGCATTGAGGATCTACTCGTGTAGCCAACCGTCGCTACGCTTTTCAAAGAACCTAACTGTATCGAAATTGCAGACTCTCGTTATGTTTCGTCAACAACTGCAATAATCATCTCTTAACGAGAATTAAGGGCTTTAAGAAATATTTGAGCATAATTTCAGGGTTCTTCGTCTACACATTCGTAGGTTATAATGTCAATGTTATTAGAGAATTTGGTTAGTTTTTCAAATCGTGTTGACCATTTATAGAACATTTAGCAAAAATATAATAGGCTACTTATCGGTGCATTCAGTAAAGTCTTAAGAACATTAATTTTTTCTGAAAGGATTTACGAATGAATTATTAATTATTAAACCAGATTGAATCACTTGATTCTATTTAGGCACATCGTGAGAGATGATCATTCAGTGCGTAAGTGTTAGAGAGATAATTATAAGATAGAGAGAAAAGAGAGACACAGAGAGACACAGAGAGGAAGGGAGAGAAAGAGAGAGAGACAGACGGACAGACAGACATACAGAGACAGACAGAGACAGACAGAGACAGACAGAGACAGACAGAGACAGACAGAGGCAGACAGAGAGACAGACAGAGACAGACAGAGACAGACAGAGAGACAGACAGAGACAGACAGAGACAGACAGAGACAGACAGAGACACAGAGAGACACAGAGAGAGGCAGACAGAGACAGAGACAGAGACAGAGACAGAGACAGAGACAGAGACAGAGACAGAGACAGACATACAGACAGACAGAGACAGAGAATAAATAGAATAAATGCAGAGATCTGAGTTGGGTGTAGGCCAGGCCTATTGCACGAGCGTGGGTAGCTCTGGAATCTTACGTTTTGGTCAATCCCAGACAAGGTCATGAAAATTCTGCATGTCTTAGCACGTAGACGTCTTAGCTTCTTAGCACGTAGACCAACGTCCGACCGTTGAAACGCTATAAAAGCGTCAATGTTATGCCTGTAAGGAGAGTCGTTACAAGGAGGTCGTGCATGTTGTGCCGCTCTTCGACGAAGTAACAGCTCTACATCCTAGTGTTCGTTTCTGCGGCTTCTGCCATCGGTCGCCTACTCTGACTACATCTGAGCGAAGACCAGTCTTACCAGTCACTGCAGGTTCTCTCAGTTGGTCCACGCCGACTTCACGATGTCTGAGGAGCGTAAAGTAAGCTATAGTTGGTCATACTCACAAACATACATAATCCTTATGTGTACTTGACTGCCACTGCAGGGTTGGGTCCTCCGCTTACAACCGAACGATTGGGACATTAATAAATCGTCTTTAAAGCCTCATTCTGTAGTGGGTCTTGGTACTGCAGAATCGAGAGTCTGCACCGTATCTATGGCACGCACCGAACATTTCGGTTCTTAATTTGCCTAATATTCCCGTTCAGGAGCGTAGCCAGACTTAAATTCAAGAGGAGGCAACAACTTCACAGCCCATAACTCCGACGACCTTTAGACATTTTCCAACTTCGATGACTTTTTTACACGTTTTCTCCTAAAAATTTCTGATGACCTTTTTTAAGACATCGATGACCTTTTTTAAAGACTTACCTTTTTCCTAACTCCGATCTTTAGACTTTTCCGACTTCCATGACTTTTTTGTACACTTTTTCTCCTAAAAATTTCTCATGACTTTTTTTAGACATTCTAACATTGATTACCTTTTTCTAGACTTTAATCAAACTTAAATTCAAATTCAAGAGGAGGCAAATTCACCGACCATTGCGAAAATCCTAGGCATTTAGGTCATTGGTCCACTATATGAAAAATCCAAGAGGAGGCAACTGCCTCCTCCTGCCTTCATGTAGCTACGCCTATGTTCCCGTTAAAAGATTTTCTGTGAAAACACTTGGAATGTATTTATTGCCAATACATTGTTAAAAGTATTGGGCGAATGTACTTAAGTAAAAGTAAAAGTAAATTCGACTCTACGTACTTAAGTAAAAGTAAAAGTACTCGTCAAGAAAGTTAAGTAAAAAGTATTCTTCCAAATATTACTTTCAAAGTAGAAAGTAAAAGTACTCCGCTTGGACAGAGTTTTTTACTTTCAAGAAGACTAATTTCTCAAAATGCATTCAATCGAGATCGTTTATTTGTATTATTGTTAAACTGGCCCAGCTAAAGAAAAGGCGTCTATCGGTTGCACTTGCACGAAATTGGAATACTCAATCTATGAAATAGTTCCTTCAAACTTGGCCAGGCTGCAATGCTATAGGTGTCATAATGTTATGTATGCATGTATTGTTCAAGTACATCCTTATGAGAAGAAATTTTATTCTTTCTCGTAAACAATACTGCATCATCGTCGTCTTCATCTGCAGTTAACATCTGCAGTCATTGACAAATATGGCCAAAAATTGTAAACGGATTCACTCATTACGAATTGAAAGAGGTTAGGGATAAATTGAATAAATGTGCACACAATATTCACCTTTTTATCTTATATTTAAGACAATTTCGCATTTAATTTCCACGCTACGAAGAAATAACCACCACTGTGACAAGTCACATGTTTTGGTTAAAGCCTTTCTATTGGTCACAGTTAGAAATTGCCAATCTATGAATAGATTTCAAATTGCGCTCGCACTGCGATATTAGCTCCTTCCATGACGCCTTCAACCTCAGCCTAGGTTAAAGTAATGCATAGTGCAATTCTTAGTAACGAACGAGGTAACGAATATTACGTAAATTGTTGCGGAGTAATAGTAACTAAAAAGGTTTAAATGTTACTTCGTTACAAGTAAAAGTATTTTTATTTTGCACTACTTCGTTACAAGTAAAAGGACTGAAACTTTTTCTTCAGTACAGCAACGCGTTACTTTTACTTCGTTACTTCGTTACTTTACAACCTGTCAATCTGTCATCCTCGAATGGCAATGGGTTTTAAAAATTATTTTGCTTTGGCTTAAGCGATATCTGAGGTATCCTGTATCCATGGACATAGATCGGTGACCACAGAATTTGGAGCCGGACAATTCGGAGAGGACAATTCGGAGATGGGCAATTCGGAGAGGACAATTCGGAGCGGATAATTCTGAGAGGACAATTCGGAGCGGGCAAAATTACTGCAAAACTGCTTAAACGCTGCCGTGGCCTCTCGATTATTAGGGTGACGTGATAAATTTAGAATTATATTTTTGTCTCAAGTAAGTTTAAGTCGACTTGTGGAAAACAACTTCAAGTCACTTTTCTAGACAAATTCGATTTAAGACAGTTGCACTAAGCAGAAACGACTCGACTCGACTTGAGATGACCAAGTCGACCCCAGTCCATTTATTGGAGTCGACTCCCAGGTCTAATCGAAAAATATTTCTGCCTGGTGAAGATTTAAACATCCAACCTCTCAATTGACAGTCTAACAATCTAACCATTAGATTATTGTGCAAAATGTTACGAAACCTGCCAGAAATAAGAGGGGAGTTCAACCAATATTCTAAAAGACTACAGGAGTTGAAAAAAATAACTAAATATTATCACTAATATCTAATTTATTGCAAAAAGAGTAATCCTACAAAAGATAAAGTAGATGGTCAATGATTTTGAATCATGGACAGAATCCTTGAAGGTAAACTAGAAATTATCCCGAAAACATATACATCATAGAAAAAAGGTGGTAACGGACAGCAGCTTTCAAGTTAGAGGCAACCAAACAGAAGAATTTGAATTCAAAACTACACCTACCACGGATTGTGTGCCATATTATGCGTTGTGGTCGTTTATTATACGAAGACCTGAATGTTCTGTATTTCATGTTTCAGTACTATTTCATCATAAGCCATCTGAACGGAATGGTACTGGATGTCGATGGAGGCAACATGGGCCCTGGAGCCTCAGTAATTACATATCCAAAACACGGCAAGGAAAACCAGCAGTGGTACGATCACCACGATACAGGAACTATCCGTAGCAAAAGCAATGGCTTTTGCTTGGACATTGAAGGTACGACTTTCCAATTCCATATTACACTATTACTATTTAGCATTGTTGTTGGTGCCATAGTGGCACAGTGACAGTTGTAGTAATAGTTGTAGTAATAGTAGTAGTAGTAGTAGTAGTAGTAGTAGTAGTAGTAGCAGCAGCAGCAGCAGCAGCAGCAGCAGCAGCAGCAGCAGCAGCAGCAGCAGCAGTAGCAGTAGCAGTAGCAGTAGCAGTAGCAGTAGCAGTAGCAGTAGCAGTAGCAGTAGCAGTAGTAGCAGTAGTAGTAGCAGCAGCAGCAGCAGCAGCAGCAGCAGCAGTAGCAGTAGCAGTAGCAGTAGCAGTAGCAGTAGTAGTAGTAGCAGCAGCAGCAATTGTGGTGGCGTTAGAAGTAGTATACGTGACAGTATGAGTGGTAGAAGCAAGCAGTCGTGTGCGGAAGCAGTAGCAGAAGCAGAAACACTAGTAGTAACAGTAGTGGTATAAGAAATAATAATATTTAGGGGTGGGCAACGATTAAAAATTTTAATCGAAATTAATCGCACGATTAAAATTTTTAACGCCGCGATTAATTTTTAACGCATGTCACTATAGATAACAAGTACAACTACTGTACCGACTCGGAGTAATTACGTTGAATATGCGCTATATCAATGATTCCAGTCAATAAACTAGAAGCACACAATGCTTTTACTACTTATTTTTACTTTTTACTAGTTTTAGTGTTTACTTTTAAGTTTAAAGTTTAAACTGAGCGGTTTTATCAAGAATTGTTTTAGCGCATTTCTAGAAATAATTGGGCGCAGTGACAATTGCGTTAACTGCGTTAAAAATTTAATCGCGTTAATTAATTAACGCATTAATCGCGTTAATAACGCGTTAAATGCCCAGCCCTAATAATATTTAAAAGCAAAAGTAACATTAGTAGGCGAAGAGGTGCTTATTAATTATGAATATATAATCAGACGTGAACGCAATTTCTCGAGATTATTATATTTAGCGTGAGTTAGTATTATTATTTTTTTTGGCCCTAGATAAACATGATCCCTCAGGGAATTTAAGATTGTTAAAATTGTTAAAGGTCTGGAACGGTATTTATTATTATTATTATTATTATTATTATTATTATTATTATTATTATTATTATTATTATTATTATTATTATTATTATTATTATTATTATTATTATTATTATTATTATTATTATTATTATTATTATTATTAATTAAGCATATAGTTAAGACTATACCGATCCTGTTTATGAAATTAGATAAAATTGGTGTCCCTATAGCGGGATTTCATCCCTTCTGGGCCTCCCATTTATCTATGACTGATTATTATGTGCTTCATGTATTTGTCATATGTGCTTCATGACAATAAAAAACTGATTGATTGATTATTATTATTATTATAAATGCTAATAGGGCCTATTACTTTTCTTTGCTCAATATCAGTATCAAAATGAACATCATAATCATTATCATTATCAATATTGACTTCATCATCACCGTCACTTGTAAATATGAATAACAGACTTGTGTCACGAGTTTTCTCAAGCGTAATTTTTCACAGCTTAGTGACGAATGGCGAATCCGTTTGATTTGCATAGTTAGCCTCGCCTTCAGATCACGTGCTTTGGCGTTCTCAGTGGCTGGTACAAGGCCTGGGAATTCACTGCTGAGTTCTGCTTTTTCCATTGGATCTTGTAATCGTTCAAAACTATTCCTAAAACTCATGTTTTTGCGGATTGCTTGCCCTTCGGAGCGTGACTGCTGGCTATTGCGAGTCTGCGACACATCGGTTAACGCCACAGCTTTTGATTTGGACTGCAAGTTCACTTGAAGCGACACTTTATTGCTGCTTTATGAATCAGAATAAAGGCGCTATAGCCTATAGGAGTAAGTTGACCTGATAATTATGAGATCTAATTTACACAAGCATATTAATATACCCCCCTCAAAGTCCGACTGCAGCTACTCTACGTTCACGCCTTCGTTGCCAGTTAGTAGGACTAGTTGTTCCTCTCGAGGCTATGCCATCAGTGAGTGGAGGTCTGGGCTTGGAGCGAGTTTTGCGGGCGGCTGCGCGATTGATTGGCGGCATCCCTAAGACGGGTCAATCCGACTATATGCGGGATGTCCTGCACTGGTTGTGGCACACGCATCTCATTTAGGGCGGTTTGGCGCAGCCTTTGATACCACCTGCTTATGTGCAGGAGCTCTGTCGCTCTATTTCTGCCAATATTGGCCGCCGACCTCTTCGCTCTGCAGTCCGCGGTGACCTGAGTGTCCCATTTGCACGCACTTCTACAATGCAACATCGGGCCTTTTCGGTTGTGGGACCGAATATCTGGAATGGGCTTCAAGCGTCTCCTACCTAGGAACTCTTCACCTGCATTTTACACCTCTCTGAAAACTATTCTTTTCAGCCGTGGTTGGGCCGGGAGTGCCTCTGAGTAGATATCTTGAAGGGGCGCTATATGAAGTTTCATTGATTGATTGATTTATATATACGGATTTTATAAATCGAAAGGTCTCATGCTACACTGCAAGCTAAAGGCAAATAAATTATTTCGCATAATATAGAAAGTCGATCGAATCTACACAAGACATCTAAATGTAGAAATAAAATGGACTAGTCCATTGGTCACTTTTAGAAAGTGCTCGCACCTTTGATATGTGTTCAAGGTGACCGACTTGTTCTGCATCCATTCAAGAAGGGGAAGTGTGATCAGCAGTGGGATCGTAAAGACACAGTGATTGCCAACCGCCACGACCGTAAGATGGTCCTCGACATTTCCGGTAAGAAATGCAAACTAAACCAATTTCAGTGCAAATAAAATCGAATAGAAAGTTCGATTCTGCAAGAATGTATTGTAAAAATATAGGGTGACTCGATAGGTCGAGAACGATTTTGAATGCAGACAAATAAATGTTATACACAATATAATATACACACACCTACACCTACACCTACACCTACACCTACACACACACACACACACACACCTACACACACACACGCACAGACACATGCATACATATAATGTGTAAATAAATACAGTGTATCTAAGAGAGGCAGCCGAAACTCCATCTGGCCCAGTTGTATGCTACGGTATTCGGTTTAGCGTTCCTAAGTGATGGAAGGGAACTGATGTACTAGAACCCTGCGAGTGCGTTATCAGCCGAGAGAGAGAGGAGACATTTAATGCTCTCATGGCAAATCACTCAGGAGGTTGTTCAAATGAGAATGTTACGCAAAAAATTAGATTATTAAATACTAAATGATAAACCAATTTTAATTCAAATTAATTATGAATAGATTAACAATGATGGTCGTACAATATTGTTTCGGCCTAAATGGACGTTTGCTTGGCACGAATTTGATGACGTCACGGATATGGCGCTAAAATTTTAATAACTGAGCATAGTGATCTAATTTTTTTTCGTAACATTCTCATTTGAAAAACCTATCCTCCAGTATACAACTTTCCATATTATATTGTGTATAACATATATTTGTCTGCATTCAAAACCCTATATTTACAGATCGAAAGGTCGGGCGTTCAAAGCCAGCCGAAGAGGAAATTCTCTTCGAGATTTTGACTCCACTTGCGCCGTCTAGTCACTCGGTTAAGATGAATACATTAACCGTACAGTCGTACACACGGTTAAGAATTCAGGTAGTAAGGAGAGGACTATCCACCTGCCCTTATTTTCCATAGCCCGGCTTATAAGTTATATGCAATAGATGTAATACATGCATAGCTGTTAGCTCATGGAAAGACGATCACCAAACGGTTAAATGACCAAAGCAACCAATTTCTAAAAATAAAAATAATAAACCATAAACACAACTGCAAAAGCATATTTAGTTCCGTAAACATTTCCGCAAACTTATCCATATTTTATTTCCAATGTTTTTAACGAAGCCTCGTGGGAGGTCCCCCGTTCCTGAAAATCAAAAAAACTTTTTACGAAATTCTGTTTAAGGGGGAAAAAAAACAACCCAAAAGAAAATGTGTCCAAGAACTCCAAAATTCCAACTTTAAGAAGCCCCCGCAAAACCCCGCCTTTTCAAAACGGGACGAGGATTCAGGGGATAGGTCGTTAAAAAATGTGATAGTTTAATTCAGTTTTTTTAAGTTCAAATAAAAGCTTCTTAAAACTTGTTTAACTTTCATTTTTTCTTTGTCATTTTTGCCGAACTTTTAAAAACCAACCGAACAGAAAGGGAAAAAAATTTTTAAGGGTGTTTTAAACCAGCGTTCATTGTAGAATCCTTCCAAAGGGTTTTAATATCCTTTTTCAGATTAAATATTGCCTACCTTCAACTGGTTTCCCTGACCTTTCTTCAATATGTAAGGGCCCCGGGGGTTTCAATTATTTCCTCCTTTATAGGGGCCCCATGGAGCAAATTTCTTCATTTTTGGGGGCCTTTTTTTGGGCATTGCATTCTTTTATCCTCGTTTTTATCAGAAAGGGTTGTCTTCTCTTGGCTTCCCCAAATTGTTTTTAAATTTGGGAAGATCTAGAATCAATCAATGGTTAATCCCCCCTTCTTCTCTCGACCTAATGAGCAATCTTTGGACTTTTGGGGAAATGACATTATATTTTTTTTGAAAAAATCGAGAAACCTATTGCTGAGTTTAAAGGGGTTGCATGCTATTAGGAGTAAAAGCCTTTGCATTGGTTTCTTGAAAATGCTTCTGTTAAAGAAATTTTAACTCGAAAAAATTGGGATTGTGAACTTTATAGCGCAAAAAATTTTTTGTTTTTTTTTAGCACTTTATGGTTAATTTCCCCTTGCAAATGTTTGTTTTATATTTTGACCCTTTAAATTGTTCACTATAATATTCTTTTAAATTTCCGAATAAAAATCAGAAAAAAAAATTTGCATTTTTTTAAAATTGTTTTTAAAATTGTTCATTTATTTTTTAAACCTTTTTCCAAAATCCAAAAATAAGTTTTGTTTTTATATTAAAGATTTCCGAAATTTTCGGACAAAAAAATTTTCTTTCAATTTCCGTTTTAATAAACACACGAAAAATAAGAAATTTATTTATATTAAATTATTTTTAAATTTTAATAATTTTTATTTAAATTTTTTTTAAAAAACCACCCAAAAAAATAAAAAATTTGCATTTTATTAAATTTTTCCAAAGGTTTTCGGACATTATTTACAACCTTTTTAATAAAATCAAAAAATTTAATTAAAACAAGCAAAATAAAAATTAAAAATAAAAAACTTTTTTAAACAAAATGGGGGGCACCATTAGAAGTTGGTTTATTTTCAACCCAGAAATGGGGCATACCAGCCCTTGCCCCCCCTTGATTAATGTCGGTCATTATTTTTAGCTTCTTAGGGGGGGCCAAATGGATAATCCCCCTGAGGGTTTTTCCCTGGTCAAGGAGACAACTCCACTAAACTATTCCACCCAAATCATCTGTTTAGATCTGTTGGGTAGTAACGTTTAGCGCCTTCGTGAGTTTCTTGTAAGGCGCTATATAAATGGCCATATAGATACATGCAAGAGTTGGTCTGATAAAGATAAACACACACAACGCGCACAATTCATCAAATATGTGTATGTATGTATGTATGTATGAGCACTTGTTATAGCACCCCTTCAAGATTTCTACTCAGAGGCGCTCTCGACTACACCGCGGACACTGAATCGGAGTTTCACGCCGAAGCGCATGAGCAATTGCGAAATATATAATTTTAGGCCTATATATTATATATAGGCCTATATAATATACTGTAACATAGGGCATTAGGGCCTACTTGAAGTCGCTATAGGGTTGGGTCTTTCGCTTAGAACCTTAGGATCAAGACATTAACAACCCTTCTGTTAAACTTCCTTCACTGGTTTGACGTGGTTATTGCAAAACCGAACATTTTGAGTCATGACTATGGTCACGGTACCGCAGACCTTGGATTTTGATATTAAAAAGAATACCTAGAAACAGTTTATATGACAGGAGAAGTGGAGAACATAATTTCTGCGGTCTACTCTCGTTGTAATCGTAAATGTAATCTCCAAGTTTATAAAACTCTGCTTCAAGGTTATGAATTAAGAGCAGGGCATCAGCTTATTAAAAAAGCGTTGCGTCGTTGCCGAGGTACTATTCTCAGATACCAAGAGGAAGTACGAGTCCGGTTGTCAATAGACAAGTGAAAGAAGGAGCCATTTTCCGACTGGAATGATAATTAGTACTGAAAGGTGGAGGAAAAGAATTGGAATTGGGTAAGAATTCCTGAGGAAGTGAGGCTTTAGTTCTAGTGGATAGCTTGACGGGTGATAGAGAGGAAAGTGAGTTAGTCATAGTTGAGCATTGAGCAGCGCTATTAGTGGAGGACTTGGAAATGTGCAACTCTTCAGGAGGAAAATCGTTCCCGAGGTGCAGTGTGGCGAATGGATCTATTGGAGAAATTGAGATGATAAGTGACTGGAGTGGAAAAGAGTGAAATAACAGGTGGATCGGTTAAAGCGGGATGGCTAGATGTTGAAAAGGTTGCGAAGGTGCATGAGCTGCGATTATTATAGGGAGTTATCAGCTAACTATAGATCTTTGGCGTGGATGCGCCCACATGTCTTCAACAAATGTAGTGACAGGAGTGACATGGCAATGCTTGGTTGAAGTGATAGGCGTTTGGGTGCCCTGGTGACAACTTGGACTAATGAGTTTTGGTTGTGTTGCAGACGCTTAATTTCCGTTCAATGAAGATTGAGGAAAAGGAATTGCAGTAATAAAACTTGTACTGGACACTAGAGGTAGCGATACTGGAAGCAGTTTTAAGGTCAAGCCGAAATCAGATTGGGAAGAGCTCACGAATGTGCTTGAAGCAAAACTAACCATACCGCAGATAAGTGAAATCGCAGTACCGCCGGTACCGGTACATGCAACAGATTGAATAGTGAATTTACTTTGTAAGCAAACGACGCCATTCCATACGGCTGCCAATAAAAAAATTAACATTAAATGTTATTTAAAACCGCGAGAAAGACGACGGTACAATGAGTACATAGATAGGTCTATGGTTGCGGTGTTATTAGTAACAGCTAACATTTTTGAAAACTTAAATATTAAGGTACGACAAAAAACTTGACTTAGAGGCAGAATGTTGGTAAGTCCTCCTCCTAACAAGCTGCGGTTAATTACTGCAATTAGAAGTTAGGTCTAAATAGTATAGCCATAATCATGCTGTACAGAAAACAAGTCTCAGGGTCCCGCCGGTATCACGAAATAGAGTATCCGTCCTAAGACTATCCGGGGGGATGTATGAATTTAACCCCCGGATGGAATAAACCGGTTTAGAGTATCCGGGGGAATAAATCATTCTATCCCCCATCGTCCTACGCATCACAATAGCCTCGACGAAAGTCCAGTCAAAATCACCAAAACGAATTAATTTGATTTCAAGTCGACGTACAAACTAAAGATACGCAACTTAAAATATTTGATGTGTACAATAAATCCAAACAGTACGACTGAATACACTTAGAAACCGCCTAAAAATGCAAACTAAACCGAATACTCCATTTCGCTAATGGGGGATACTCATGTGTGGGGATACTCTATTTCGTGACACCGGCTTAAGCTGTGATTGAACAAAGACGTGAGTGTCGATGTATTTCATCTTTCAGTTCTATTTCATAAAAAGCAATCTGCACGGGCTTGTACTGGAGGTCGACAATGGCAACACTTGTCCTGGAACGCGCATAGTTGCACGACCAAAACACGGCGGTGCAAGCCAGCAGTGGCGTGACGACCCAACAGGAACTATTCGTAGCAAACTCAATTGCTTTTGCATGGATATGGAATGTAAGACTTTCAACTACATTATAGAATATATCGTAATTTTTATTTCGTTGTTGGTATCATAGTAGTAGTAGTAGTAGTAGCAGTAGTAGTAGTAGTAGTAGCAGCAGCAGCAGCAGCAGCAGCAGCAGCAGCAGCAGCAGCAGCAGCAGTAGCAGTAGCAGTAGCATTAGCAGTAGTAGTAATCGAGGCGTAGTGTTGATAGTAATAGTAGTAACAGTAGTCGTGGTGGTAGTAGTAGCAGCAATAGCAGTAGCAGTAGTAGTTTATAAAATGAAAGAGAAGAAGACGACAAGAAACTTATTGATGTTTAAACAGAAACAGCACCCCGAGTTTTTATTTCCATGAGTTATTTATTATTATTATTATTATTTATTACCCTCAGGTTATACAAAAATTGTCCGGAGAAAGACATTATTATTATTATTATTATTATTATTATTATTATTATTATTATTATTAATTATTATTATTATTATTATTATTATTATTATTATTATTATTATTATTATTATTATTATTATTATTATTATTATAATTATTATTATTATAATTATTATTATTATTATTATTATTATTATTATTATTATTATTATTATTATTATTATTATTATTATTATTATTATAAGACAAATTTATTTCTTCATAAAACCAACAAACTTATTACAGACTGTTTAAAAATGGCTGTTTCAATCATTTTATAAGCCGTCATTCAGTCCTGGGCTACTGTTGTTGCAGTCCGCGGTGGCTTATTATTATTATTATTATTATTATTATTATTATTATTATTATTATTATTATTATTATTATTATTATTATTATTATTATTATTATTATTACTCCTGCTGCTGCTACTGCAACTGCTGCTGCTGCTACTACTACTTTTTCTTTTGCTACCACCATTATAATATTCATCATCGTCGGCACTTGTAATAGCTCGTCTTCTCAACAGTCCTTAAGCCTAAATTTATTTAAAGTACATAATTAAATATAGTGGCATGAAAGTTTTATAACTGACCCAGCGACAACCCTGAAATTGGATCTAATAGATTACAATAATGTCAAAAGCTACTGCACGACATCTGTTCTACAGATAATCCTTCTCGTGCTTAAATTGTAATGTGTACTGACGACGGATGGTGAAACACAGAGGGAGCTACCCTCGTTAACAAGATAATTATTCATATTCGAACACGGATGCAGATTGCAGAATGTATTTCATTGTGTAATGTCATTATCGAATGGTCACTTGCGCCCCATTATGAACTCTACTATTAAATATATACACGGACCGTACACTGACAATGGGTAGACGAGGAGACGAGGTTGTCCTCTGCATATGAGGACAACCTCGTCTCCTCGTCTACCCATTGGCAGTGTACGGTCGTGTATATATGTATTATGCAGAGACTGAGACAATGAAGCTACTAGCACGTCTTATTCATTGCTGGCTCTCAGGATAAGCAGAAGGGACTTCTCTCCCTCTCCTTCGTAAAACATTTGAGTTGGGAGCTTTTATTGCAGCTGTCGAGCGTTCTCTGTAGCTGGTCGAAGCCTTTGAAATTCATTGCCCCGCTCTGTGCGTTCTATTGAATCAGTCATGTTTGCAGTTTAGGGGCGTCCATTAATTATGTAAACAAAATAGGGGGAGGGTTTGGAAAAGTTTGACAGTTGTTGACAAGGGGGTTCGGTACAATTTGACATGAACAAATTTATTCCAGTGAATCAGCACAGACCCTTCAAAATGGTAGCGAACACATTAAATAATGCTGAAAATGTATAAAGTGCTTAATGTCTAATACTACTAAAAGCTGGTAATAAACTAAACTCATATATTTTGAAATTCGAGATTGCATATTTTAGTGTAAAAAAATAAAAATAAATTATTCTACATGTATTGAGCCATTGTGTTTCTTTTATGTGGGGAGGGGATTGTGGTATTGTTGACATAATTTTTTAAAGGGGTCCGTCAATGTTTGACAGTTGTTTACAAGGGGGAGGGGTCAAAACTGCCTAAAATGTGTTGACATAATTAAAGGACGACCCTTACTCGGCGTAACTTGATCTCTTTAGGGATCCTGAGTGGCCGAGTGGGTTGGTAGCCCGCTCGTCACGTCGGCGCCCCGGGTTCGCTTCCCGGTCGGTCGGTTTATCAGAGATTAAATTCTCGGATCTTTACTGCGGGTGGCTCGGTCGCATTATAAACATGGAGTACAATACAATACAACACATCACAATACAACTGGGGCGCGGTGGTTTGAGGGTATGTTCGGTGCCTTGCAGCTAGAGGGTTGCGGTTCGAATCCACCTCAAAAGTCGCCGCGTAGGGACCCTGGGCAAGTCCTTCACTCGCAATTGCTCATGCGCTTTGGCGTGAAACTCCGATTCAGCGTCTGCGCTGTAGTCGGGAGCGCCTCTGAATGGGTATTGGTAATCTGGTAGGGGCGCTATAACAAGTGTTCAAATACAATACAATACAATCTCTTGTTAATCTCACTCATTGGGTTTCGCCTTTTGAATTGAACTGCAAGCTCATCTGAAGCGATCCTCGATTAGTGCTCTGTACATTATGATAAAGACGCTATGGAAGTAAATAGAATATAATCATATAAGATTAAATTCACGCGAACATAATTATAACAATACGAATTGAATAATTAAAGTGGTCTCAGGATCTAGCAAATTTGTCATCTTTCTTGTGTGTTCCAGGTGGTTACCTTGTTCTGAATCCATAGGCCTACCAGTCGTGTAAGGGTGACCAGCAGTGGGAACGTAGGTCCAATGTGATTGCCAACCGCAGCGAATGTGACAAGGTTCTCGCCATTGCAGGTAATCAATCGAGAATAAACCAACTTTAACAAATAAGAATAGATAACAATGATGGGTTGTTGGTTGGATTCCACTAAAATGTACTCTAAAAACATCAACAGCGACTTATTATAATGCAGACGAAACACTTTACTAGTTATGTAGGCCAAATAATTTATTATTTTGATTATTAGTTTTCTTAGTCAGTTGTGCGTGATGCTCTAAAGATTAACGCACTGGACTCTTAATTGTTGAAAGGTCGGTATTCAAATCCCAGCTAGAAGAGAAAATGACTGTTTCCAGGTTTCGACTCCATTTGTGTTATGTGGCCACCTCAGCCATTATGAGTCAACTTTAGCCGTACACTCAATTGGAAGACCAGGCGGCAGATGAGAGAGTTTGCCACATGCTGTTATATACCAAACTACGGAGAAGGAAGTAACAAATCATATGATATGCTGAATTAAGCTTCTTAAGCTTCTAGCTTAAGGGACTACGCTTCTCTTGTATATGTGGCGGACAGGCCACAAGGTAGAATTTAGGCTGTTTGACCTATAATGGCCTAATGATATTGATTTTCTGTTAGGCGGTGTCGTGCCTCTTAGTCTCTAGGTGGCGTGTTACAAGCGCTCGATTCGTTTATAATAAAAATAATAAAAAATTATACGGGCGCTGAATATTTGCCATTTTATCGTTTTAATCTATCAATTAAATAAAAGTAGCCTACATCTTCCCACGTCCTAGAGTTGATGACTAAAGATAGGCATCGCCTAAGTTAATCCATAGGAGTTGTATCTCTTAGACACCTACCCTTTGTTAAGAACTTTTGTAAGGAAGCATTTATAAGCGTTGAGAGCTACAGCATACATTGTCGATAGATGAATATAGCCTGCCTCACGGTGCATCGCTTATATCGTGAAGTGGTCGTACTGCTTCACACATGTAGAGTGGTTGTGCACTGCTCTACACATAGCGACACGGTTCTTTAGTGTCGTTGGTTCGGGAAAGTTTTCAGTTACAAAAACAAGACTAATCAGTGCGCTCCCGGGTGACAGCCGCTCACATGGTCTGCCCATTGCCGGCTTCCGCTGATCTGACGGGGTAGGGCCCATCACGTTGTTGATCGCGAGCCGGTCTGTGGCAGGCTAACCGGGGTAAGACCGATTGTGAGGAATAAAGGCTCACAGGTCTGGATAACTACGGGAAAAGTTTCCCTGATACCGTTCGGAAAGTACGCGGAGATACCGACAGGTCTGTAACAAAAAATAAAAGTCCGGTTTCCGCGTAAAGTGCGTAGTACGGGGAAGACGGGGAAAATCAGTTAACGGCGAGTGAAAAATCAAAGTCCGGTTTCCGCGTAAAGTGCGTAGTACGGGGAAGACGGGAAAAATCAGATAACGGCAAGTGAAAAATCAAAGTCCGGTTTCCGCGTAAAGTGCGTAGTACGGGGAAGACGGGGAAAATCAGTTAACGGCGAGTGAAAAATCAAAGTCCGGTTACCGCGTAAAGTCCGTAATACGGGAAAGACGGGCAAATCAGTTAACGGCGAGTGCGTAAATACGGGGAGAATTCCCCGCTGGCCCGGTTCGATCAAATACGGGGAGGGTGACCCCGTTGGTGACAGATAAATACGGGGAAAACTCCCCGGAGTTACCGTTCGATAATTACTGCATACCAATGTGGTAAAGTACGGGGAAGATGGTGACCCCGTTGATACCGTTCGTAAAACAATTGCGGATCTACCCGCATATTCTTTTCAACTTGCGGGTTTACCGCACCTTTTCTACTTATGGGGTGGACCAAAAAATCTCAATTCGCGGTTTCCCCGCGGATTGTCTTTCGTTGCGTATCTAACGTCGTTCATAGTTAATTCCGCGGTTTCCCCGTGGAATATCTTTCTTTTCGTACTTACTCCCGCGGTTTCCCCGCGGATTGTCTTTCTTTGCGTATCTTAGCGTCGGTATCCGGACTTTACCCCCGGCCCATTACCCCCTGCCATTACCCCTGCCATTACCCCCCGACCATTACCCCCCGTAGGACATTACCCCCCCGCCATTACCCCCCGTATGTGTACATTTGATTGAGCTGCAAATCTCAGATTTCGCGCGGAACTAGTGTTAATTAATTGGCATTAGCGCCTATTGACACTTAGAACCAGTAATATAATTATTATATATATTATTATATAATAATTATTGTAATTAATCAATAACAATATAATTAATTATTATAAAATTATATAATATTAATATATATTATTATTAATATAATTATATAAATACCTATGTACATGTGTATATATTATATTATATATATATATAATTTAATAATTATATATTATATAATAATAATATAATTATAACAATTAATATAATATATTAATATTATATATTATACATATAATTATAATAAATAATTAATATATTTATTAGTGATATTAATTATTATTACATATTATATATTATTTTAATAATTATATTACTATATTAATTAATAAATATTATTATAATTCATTATATTATAGTTATAATTAATAATTATAATTAACAATTATAATTATTAATTATAATATTATATATATTAATAATTATAATTATAATTATGATATATTATTATACGGGATGGGGGGTAATGGCGGGGGGGTAATGTCCTACGGGGGTAATGGTCGGGGGTAATGGCAGGGGGTAATGGCAGGGGGGTAATGGGCCGGGGGTAAAGTTCTAGACCCCTTAGCGTCGTTCATAGTAACTTCCGCGGTTTTCTTGCGGATAATCTTTCCTTGCGTACTTAACGTCGGTTGTACTTATTACCGCGGTTTCTCCGCGATAAATCTCTACTTGCGGGACTGACCGCAATATCTCTAGTCGCGGTCTCCCTGCGAATTCTTGACTTGCGGGACTAGCCGCATCTCTCTCTGTTCGGGGAACTACCCGACAGATCTGACCGTGGTTCGTTCAGGTGTGAGAGACAGTACAATTCCCTAACAGGGAAGTAAATACACAGGTCTGTGAGAAACGAAGGGGTAACGTTAGTGACACTTACCCCTGATTCCGGCAACGGAATCGAGTCCGAGGATTCAGAAACGAATCCTGTGACACCGTGCGCTCCCGGGCACAACCGTAACGCTCGCTATCTGATTCGGAAAGTCTGATCAACGGATACCTGAGGCGGAGTAAGGGCCCACTCTGTTGGCAGGTCCCGGGTCAGATTGATTCGGATAGCGGGAGGAAAGGTTGTGTAAGACTTAAGCCGGGGAAGGGTATACTCGCGAGACACAGCGAGTCAACGCCCTTGGTGAGGAGTACGAAAACCCCAGGTGGGTATATCAACGCAGACCAAGATAGTTACTGATACGAGAGAATCTGGATAGTCGGATATCCTGATCAAAGTGAGATCAACACAGACCAAGAAAGTGATTGTTACGTGTACGTTCGGGTAGTCGGGTACCCACGTAGATACATATTTGCTTGTCGCAACACACAGCTCTGAGAACTGACTGAAGTGCGAGGCTGGGCCCCCTCGTGCGTAGGTTGGAACGAAGTTCTGTGTGTAGATAGTGAAGGTTATAGAATATAGAGAGAGGACCTTCACTATCAGAGTCCGTAGATACCTTACCAGTGTTTCTTTCTTTCGAAGCAGAATTTCTCACTGTGTTGGTCGTTCTTTGCCAACACAGAGGCCAGTATATTATGTTTCTTTCGAAGTAGAATTATACTGTGTTGGTCTTTCTTTGCCTTCACTCTCAGAGTTCGTTGATACCTTATATCTTACGAAGCAGAATTCATACTGTGTTGGTCGTTCTTTGCCTTCACACAATATAGAGAGAGGACCTTCACTATCAGAGTCCGTAGATACCTTACCAGTGTTTCTTTCTTTCGAAGCAGAATTTCTCACTGTGTTGGTCGTTCTTTGCCAACACAGAGGCCAGTATATTATGTTTCTTTCGAAGTAGAATTATACTGTGTTGGTCTTTCTTTGCCTTCACTCTCAGAGTTCGTTGATACCTTATATCTTACGAAGCAGAATTCATACTGTGTTGGTCGTTCTTTGCCTTCACAGTCCGTGAGATCCTACCGGTGTCTTCCTTCTTCTTTCGAAGCAGAATTTATCTCTGTGTTGGTGTTTCTTTGCCAACACAGAGACCAGTGTTTCTTTTTCTTTCGAGGTAGAATTGTGGTGCATGACAATATACGTGTGAGGCCGCATGCCAAACACGGAAATGGACAGAGAGACACATGACGGTAGGAAGACGCGTTGCCCCATGGACAAGTGTATAGGACGAGCTGACGTAGAGATTTGTCCCCAGTATGGTCTAGGGCTAGAAGACGTAGAGAGCTGCTATCGTTAGTGTCTACGCGAGTTGACATAGCGAAGTGTTTCAAGTATTGTCTAGGGCGAAATGGCAGTAGTGACTTGTCATAAGTATTCCTGGTCTCCGGAACTTCGAGAACGTTTGGTGTCCCTTATTATTGGCGAGAGTTTAAGAGTCACGAGATGTAGAATGGTAAGCCGAAGTTCAGATCAGGTAGAGGGAAGAGGAAGCGCGTAGCTAAGAAGGTAAACACGAAGAGAAAGACTCGTGCTAGTAAAAGAACGAACCCTGTTCTGAGTGACGGCCATCCTCAGGACGTTGCCCATCCGGCGACCGTGGAAGAGGCAGAGTCTGACTGAGATAAAGCTATATAGTGTTACCTCTCTTGGAGAAGCGACTAATCCTAAACCTCCTCTGATAGGAACGGTCAACCTGGGTAGAGATGGAGAACAGCCATTTACATTGAAGTAGACAAGGCAGTGACTCGGGCGGCTCCAGACGGATAGTGGGCTGGAGCCAACGCCGTCCCGTGAGCAGAGTGAGAGGTAGCGTGCGGGGCGGCGGCCGCCACATATAGTTTGCATAATTTTTTGCAATGCCTCTACCTATAGCTAGGAGGCAATCGATGTGGCGCTGCAGTAGGAGTGAGGAAGGTTGGAAAATTAAAAAAACGAGATTTCTCAAAATGATCTACCCTCCAAAGCTCTATAAAGGATTTTGTTTGCAATATTCATGTTCTGCATAATACGACATTAATTTTTATGTAGGGCAAAAGCTTTTTGTCATTCGCAGATGGCAATGTGATGGATTTGGCTGAGTTATATTTTGTAATAAAAGCGTACAAGTTCAAGCCTTCATTCTGAACTATTATAATATCTTTATTTACCAATCACGGTAGCGAAGAAACAAAAACAAACAAAAAAGAAAGAGAATAGAGGCAGCATCTACAGGGGAACAGTGCCATCTGCGAATGATTAGATCTAACAAACGGCCTAAATATTTTGCTGGGCACTTCATTTTGCTGATTGGATCTCACTTGGCTTACAGTACTATTAGTAAGTAAGTAAGTAAGTAAGTAAGTAAGTATATCCTTTATTGATCCAATTGCTAACCGCACTTTGGTGTACATTATGAAGTTTATAATCACGAATAAATCATCCTAATAATAAAAGTTTTGCGTGCCAGACTGTCTGCAACAGGTAAAATTCTGTCATGTTTACGTGGACGTAGAGCATATACTACAGTTTTAATTGGGCCAGTAGGTCATGTAGAACATGGCCTGGATCTGCACGAACAGCACCGAAGAGGCGGGTGTCAGCGCTCTGGCATAGTTGTTCGAAACTTGGGTTGTTTTCGGGCAGGTATCGTAGCCGGACCAGTCGCCGCAGCAGCGCCTGTAGGCGTGTTCGCCCGCCTGACCCACAAACCCCCACCATGCCGGAGAGGCATACAACATCCTGGTAAGAGTAGTCGCACGGACAACGTCGTGGAGTGATGATCCCGATAACCCGTGGGCAGCAAGAACACGGAGAGCATAAAGTGATTGCCTAGCCCTCCTACAAATGTTGTCTATGTGTTTATCAAAGTCAAATTTTCCTGTGAGGGTGACTCCTAAAATGTTCATACTTTCCACCCTTTTGAATCCCGTCTTGGCATCTGTCAGATGTATGTTGTCAAGCTTCG